>VZRQ01005882.1:260843-452827 GCA_013397975.1 Machaerirhynchus nigripectus
CCCCCCCCCAGTGTTGAAAACAATCAGCTGGGCTGTGATGGGTAGATGGGGTTTGATGCACAGGTTCAAAAGGAGTCTCCCCACTAAGAAAAACAGGAACTGTTTGCTGCCTGTCACCACACAGGGCTTCTGGGCTGTGGAGCAGCAATTTTGTTTTTTGAAAAGAGGAAAACCAGCTTAAATAAACAAAATGACCCTTGAGACTTAATCACAGCTACTTATTATAGCTGACATTGACTGAGGGCTTTTTTTTTCTTCTTTTTTTTTTTCATTTTTCTTCTTTCTTTAGTGATCGCTTTAAAATTTAAACCTGAACTAGGAAAACAGGAACTGTAGGTGTGGAGGTGTTCCTTCACCCCGATTTGCATGCAGGCTGTTTTTTATTTAGCGGGTAGGTGTGTTCGGTGTGTGTGAGAGCAATTGAACATGTCAGCAGTTTCCTACGAGCCGCTCTTGCTGACTCACGTGTCTGGTGCAGCTTGGAGCTACCCTGGCTATAAACTATCCACAATAGGAGGCGCGGGCAGAGAGACCGGCAGTGCCGAGCCGCTGTTCAAAGGTTATTTTCGGTTCTCTGGTCACTGCTTTGCTGTGGTTTTCTTCCCCAGCGATATCAAAACACACTCGATTTGCCAGGCTGCCATTCCTCTAGGTGCGGAGGGTAAAGTGGAAGTTCATTGTGCCGCTGCAGAGGTTATGCTCCAAGTGCATTCTGATGCTACTGATGTTCAGCAGGCTAAACCTCTGAGGTTTACTCTTTTTTGTTGGTGTTGTTTTTTTGGTTTACTTTGGGTTTGTTTGGTTGGGTATGTTTTGTGACTGGGATGTTACCAAAAAATCCCCCTGTGCATCGTTCCAAATTTGGGTATGGCAAGTCTTAGCCTATGAATTGTGTTTTCCCTTTCCAAATGGAAGCTGTGCTGTGGAGTCTCCTACTCTCCACCCCTTTTTATGGTAGAAATCTTCTTTAAAGCCAGCAAGGAATTCTGATTAAACTTTAAAAAACCTGGTTTTAGCTATCTTTAATTTTCAGAATTTTGCTATTTCTTAGTCTGGTTTTTACCTACTGCGTGGCAATATCACTGGCTGCTAGCATGAAAGGATTCCTTCATCTGCTCACGCTCTTGTACAACTGCTTCTTTATTTACAGACTCTATTCTGATTACTCATAAGGATCCTAAAATGATAGCTGCTGCTGACTGATGATTTTTAACTGATCTTCTTGTTGTGGTTTTTTTTTTTTCTCTTCTCTCCTTTCTTCTTTCTTTCTTAGCTGATCACAAAAGCCTTTGCAGAAGTGGAGTGAATTAGCCATCTGCAGTTCTGGATTTACTGTCAGGGAGTTTAGATTCGTAGTTGTCTTTTGTGTATTTTTCTTCTTCTTGCGGAATGGGGTGAAAAATAAGCGGTTTTTGAAAGTGTGACAAATAAAATCAGCTGCTACAGAGCAGGGTTTAATAACAAGGTGAGTTCTTGTCACTTGTTTTGTTTTTAGTCAACTACTTTGACCAGTAATGAATAGAAAACCACACTGAGAGCTTTATAACACATGAAGAAAATGGGTGTTCTTGGTTTCCGCCAATACAAATGACTCATCAGTATCAGTAGGGTTTCTACTTCTAATAATAAAACTGTGGAAGACCTTTAAAACATGTGGTTTTGGCCCCTACTCTTAGTGAAAGGTTGGAAAATATTACTTTGAGATTTTTTTTTCTTAAACTTATGGAAGATTTAGTGATTTGCCGTGCAACAGTGAAAGATCTTCCCTCTCCTTTCTCCTTCTCAGTGCTTTGCATTTCACCGTAGAGTATTGCCGATCCTTAGCCTCAGTGTCAGAGATGCGCATCTGGAAAATATAATGTATTTATGTTGACTGGAGAAAGACTTGGCACACTACTTCATCTTGCAGGGCTGCTGTTCTCTACCTCTTTTCCAGTCTGGTAAAGACAGGGACAGTAAGACTGCTGAGTGACCTGTATTGCTGTTTCAGCTGGGGGTCAGAGCATCTGGAGAGGAAAGTAAACAGCAAATAGGAGTTGAAACATAAATGACAACGGTAGGATGTGTCTGTCACTACCTGGAAGGAAGTGCACATCTTCCAGTACTGAAAGTGATACTGAAAAAGTGCAAATCAGAAAATGATCTCTTAAATTATTTTATTTGTGTCTCTCTCTTGAAAAGTAATAGTTTTCAAATCCTTTTAGCTGTTTACCTTTTTGTAAAGATTCTACGCTGTGTTCAGTGCAGTGAAGTAACCTCTAGCACGTCCTGCTTTTTGTTTGAAAGTGTGCCTTGTAGAATGTGAGGTTATTTTGTTTCCATGTAAGCAGAGCATGCCCTTCATGGTGTTACAGTATATCAAATTTTAATTCTTTCATTCAAGGTGTTGTACTTTTAATGGTAGTCCAGTCAGTGGCTCCTGATCTGCTGCATTAATATTTAGTGTTGCTATTTGTTTTCAAGTTGCCTGTGTTGTTACAGGGTTTAAAGACTATACATGAGGCAGAGCCAGTATTTTCTTCCCTGATAGAGTGAAAATTCCAACGTTTATGAAGCCTCCATGATTACTTCTCTGTTTTTGCAATATTTATACTAGTAAGTTATTCCTTATAAGGATGTGATGGTTCTTCGTTTCTTCTTATTCTGTTCTAAAAGCAGAGTGTGCTTTTTACAAAATCCATTCAGGGGCAGATCCTCAGAAAATCTAGACTTATCCCAGCTCCCTCATTGTCAGCAGGCATCTTTTACCGCTAAATATTTAAATATATTTATGTAGTTGGTTTGGGTTGTGCTGAAATACCCTGGATGTGTTTGTCAGTTTCTTGTATCACCAGACTGGGATGGAGAATCTTTGTCTTGTAGCCTCTTACTGGGAGAGGTGCACTAAAAATAGAGGTGCAGAAGCCTGTGGAAATAAAACTTTGCAACATGTGGAAATCCACTTGTTTGTTACATGGCAACAATAAGACAGGTTTTATTATTTTCAGATGATATAGCATCAAAGGCCAAATTCCAACTTAAAGGATTTATTTAGGGACAATTCTTAGTGAAGTTCACAGAAGAATAGTTGGTAAAGGCTGCAACATGAGGTGTCAGTGGTCATTCAGGGTTCAAGAAGACATAGGTTCAGCACTCTGATTTTAGCTTGTCTTTAGAAAATCGTGCCAACGCAAGTGTCGTGAAGGTTGGATCATGGCAAATGAGTAATGCATGTAAACCTCACTGATGTTTTGAGTTCTGCTGACTCTGAAACAGGATTTGTGTCCAAAATCACTGAGGGCTGGACCTGTGAAGGGCAGCTGACAGTGTTGCTGCCGAATTTGGGACTGTGATTCTGCTCAGCATCTCTTCCTTGCCTTTGCTCGCCCTCACACCTGTGTCATCCCACAGTGGGCCAGCCCTGAGAATTAAATTGGCAGGAAATTAGTCAGTCTATGTGTAGGTTAGTTCTGTGCATATTAAGTTTGCTGTGGAGTCTGTCAAGAACCTGGATAATGCATCAAATTAAACTAAAGCTTGTTAAAGAGTTGGCCATGGGACATCTGGTCCCCAAAGTGCACTGACTGTCACTGCATCATGCCCCATCTCCTGGACGTTGTTCTTGTCTTGCTCTGGCAATGTGGTGGCTCTGCAGAAAACCAGTAGCAGCCTGTGCCTAGCCTAACCTGTAGCTTGGCAGTAGGAACTTGCTTCCCAGGGGATGAGAGGTTTCGGATATTTATTTCCAGCTTGTGTCTGCAACAGATAATTCAAAAAAAAGTTAGAGGAAAACAGAACTCAATCAAATGAGTCTTCAGTGTTAACAAAATGCAGAAGTACTATCTCCTGCAGATATTCAAATAACTGAAAGAGGGTAGGTTTAAATTAGATATTGGAAAGAAATTCATCACTGTGGGGATGGTGAAGCACTGGAACAGGTTTCCCATAGAAATTGTGAATGCCCCAAACCTGGAAGTGTTCAAGGCCAAGTTGGATGGAACTTAGAGCAGCTTGGTCCACTGGAAGGCATCCCTGCCCATGACATAGGGCTTGGAACTAGATGATCCTGAAGGGCCTTCCAATCCAAACTATTCTGTGATTCTATAACTATTCTAATTCCTACCTGGTTCTGGCTTCTGGCCTCATGCAACCTGGTCATGTCACTGATCTCCCAGACGCGCTGAGCTCTTGAAAATTTTAAGTGTGTTGCATATGAGGAGATGAGCAGACCTGGTGACTATGGAGAATTTTTTGAACCATGTGACTGCAATCCTAAACCCTTGGGTCTTCTCACAACCTTTTATCACTCTGGGGATGAGAGCAAGCAATGCTGAGTAACAGGTTCAGCAGATGACCTGAGTGACTTGAATTTACTCAGGTGAGGGAGGGAGTCTAACTTCATCCTTCAAAACAAGAGGGTGAAATTAGGAGCTGGTGGTGCCTTGTGCCACTGGGTGAGAGTAGGAGGTCCTGCTTGGCCACGTGCTTGTTGTGCTTTGCTGAGCTGATTCAGCTTTTCGACCTAGTACGCATCAATTTACCCTGGCTAGTTTTCGTAGGCAATTTGATGAGTAAGACCACAGGTCCAAAGAGCAGCAGAGCTAATGTGGGAAAGATGGTGGAGCAGTGGGTGTGCAGGTGGCTGAGGGCAAACCCAGATCTCCTAGATTTGCTGTCCATAGCTTCACCCCACCAGGCTGCCGGAGCTGGATGGCTGTTGTTTGGGAGGGGGATGGCACTGCTGCCCCTTTCCTGTGTTCTTGAGCAGCACCCGGGGCGATTTTCTGCAAAGCTGAATGCTGGTTGTGCATTAGGCAAACTTTTCACCAGAATCTGAGTAGCAAAGATGGTAACCTTTTGTTTAGGTCCTTCTTCTTCTGGGAAACCTAAATTATGCTTCAGGTCAGCTTCAGGTATCTGCTTGTGCCTGAGGTACTTCTGTGAGTGGAACCTGTACCCTGCCAAGTGCTTCTGACTCAACTCAGCAATTTAACTTCATTTCCAATCCCTTAATTTGTTCCTGTAATTTATTAAATGTGTACCAAAGGAAAGTGTGGAGCAGAGTTCTTATAGAAACACAAATTAAGTGATGGTGTGAAATAATCATGAGGCATGTCAGTAAGCTAACCCCAATGTAAAACTCATGGTAAATTATGAAATGTATGCATAGTTTCTCATAGCTGGAAAATCATGGGCAATGCAAATTTAAACACTGCAAGGAAATTTTTTTTGTTTGTCTTTTTCCCCTTCTTGGTCCTCTTCATTTGTCTTATTATTAGACTAAAAGTAGAGTCAGTGATTCATTCAGTAATCTCTTTCTTGGACAGTTAGTCATCTGCCAATTTGTGTTAACTTTCCACTTTGTTCAGAAAGTGAGTAATGCTTCATGCACCAACCAGCAAATTCCAAGCTTATAAAGCTGTGAGTATCATTCAAATCATCTCCAAACTTTCTCTAAAAGATTTTTACCATTTTGTAAGATCAAAGTAAGGTCTGGCATGTGGTGTTGTACAGCTACAGTCCAGTTGTTTTGTCTAGCCCCAGTTATTAAAGCAAAACACAAGGTTACAAATGCAATGCAGAAGTCCTGTTGTACAGCAACCCACATGTTATTTGGTCAGTGTAATGCTTCTTGTTTTTCTTCGCAAATCCTACTTTCAGGGGGTAAATACTGCCTCCAGAGTTCTCTTTCCCTCCCCAGATTGCCGTGGCTTCTATTGTTACCTCGACAAACTGTGATGCTATCAAGGCTAATTTAGTGAAAAAAGCTTTCAAGGAAAGTAGTAATTGGTATTAGCTGCCTGGTACAAAATTTTGTGGTGTCTTTTGTGATTAGTTTTGGTAGAGAAAAAAAATTATTGTGCTGTTGAAGTGTTAGCCATATAGAACTTAAAGCTATAAAGTCTTTCTGTAGAAGTGGGGTAGATATTTTGATCTCAAAGTGATGCCAGTTATTTCTGAAGATGAACACAGAACTTGATTGAATCACTTGAGAATTTAACTACTTTTTTCTTTCTTATGGAAACCGGAGTAGCGTAAAGAGCAACAAGGTCAGTAATGTCACAGGAGAACTTTATAGGACCAAAGTCTTTACAGTCTGCTCTAAAACAACATGAAATGGCTGACTACTGCACTCAGCAGCAAAGGAATTCAAAGTGCAGATGACACTTGAGTGCTCTGGAGAGGGTGTGCATGTGCAGGGAAGTAGGGCAAGTTGGCAGCGGTAAACATGATTGCCAAAAGTGGCTTGCTTGGCCCCACACTTTTCCTTGTTCCTTCCCCAAGTGCCTGTTGTCCTCCCCCACAACCTGCAGTCAGTTTCTTGCAGTGAGGTTGTCCTCTCTGTGGTTGTCCTTTGGTACAGGTGGTTTCAGGGTTTTCCTGGTGCCACAGTTCTGTAAACAAGCAATGCAAAGGCTGGCAGAGAGGAAAGAATAGCCTTTGGTTGTAGGGTCTGTAGTCTGCAGAATGATGGGGCCATAGCAGAATTCTGTTGTGCTCAGCTGTTGTCAGAGTAAGACAAACATTATTTGGTCGTGAGGAAAACGTAGAAGAACTTCAGTTTTCCCAGACTGAATTCCTAGAACCCAATTCCATCCCATGTAAATACTGAAAATACCCTGGTAGCCATGTTCCAGTGTGAAGAATTAGGGCTTCTGAAAGGTTTTCCCTTCCAGTCTTAACTTTGCACATCAGGAAGTTTGGATAGTTTGGCTAAGCTTTGGACAAACAGCCATTCTGGGGATGCTTATTTGAAGGCCAGCCTTTGGGATTTGCCTGTCCTGGTTACCTGCACATTTCCCAGCATCAGCAGTGTTAGTTAATGCACTCCCCGCCACGCTCAGGATGTCTATGCCCACACTAGCATTGCTTGCAGATTTCTGATTTAAACCTTCAGAGCATTGTGAAGAAGCTTGTCTCCNAGCTGGGTGCACACTGTACATGCGTGACTCAAGCAATGCCTGATTCACCGCCTGAAGGTGGCTTGGGATCTGCTTGGTGGTTTTCTGTTTGTTTCTTTAAAGTAGTAGTCCGCCCAGAGGTGAGAATCAGTGCCCTTTTGTTGGACTATGAGTGAACCAGAACTGTGAGGAATGTCTTTGCTCCCAGCCTTTTGCTTCAGATGTCCAGCGGTCAGTGCTGGGCAACAGACCTGGAGCACAGAACTGATGCTGGAGGAGATGGGCATCTGGCTTTCCTGGGACTGTGCAGGGTTTGGGGGATCGCTTAATTGCCAGATTTGGCACTTCAGGTTGCAGGTCACCTGGGTGGGGCAGAGGAGGCTGCAGGATTTACCACTGTACGTGGTAACACCTGGCACAGCTGCTTTCTTTGGCTAGTCAGAGATGGTGCGGTGAAGGAGAGATGACCAGGTGCCTGAGACCTTGTATGCATTGAAACCCAGATAAGAGCAGTGTTGACTGTTGCAAAGCTGCAATTGTATTCAGGGCTTTTTTTTTTTTTGAGGGGGAAATATATATATACGTATTTTTTTTTTTTTTTATTTTTTTATTTATTTGGTATTGTCCCCTGCCCACCTTCCATTTGTTACTTGACTGGAAAGTTTAGGCTATTCCCAGGAAGATGGGCACCCGGTGCCATCATCCCTCACAGAGAGGTGCCCGAGGAGGCGTGGCCGGGCGAGGGATCTCCCAGCTATTTACGGAGGGGTGTCTCCTACCCCGACTCGCTCTGCAGGTGTGCTGTGCAGTCGGTTAGAGAAACCACGAGTTGAAGGGTTCGCTGGGGTGAAACAGTTTACAAATAGCTTTTCAGTGTTTGTTTTTATTTTTAACTCCCTCCCCACCTATGGGTCCCTCCCCCCGAGTACTGGTGAAGATGAATGGCTCAAAGAGAGAAGATTGTTGTAGCAGAATAGGCAAAGCACCCCAAGAGTTTCCAGAAGACCTTTGGAAAATGAGTTTCTTTCCTTGAATCTTTTTTCTGCTCCTTTCTTCTTTGGGGTTTACAGGGGTAAAACTTCTTTCTCTGTGGCTGCTGGGTTTTTCAGGAGAGTGGGGGTATCACATGATTTCTTTTTTTTTTCCTTAAAGACTGACCACTGATGAAAAGATACCTATAGCAGTGTGTTTGAAGCTGGTAGAGGCAGGGTACCCTTCTGTCACCTGCAAGGAGAGCCCCCAAACCAGGTTGTGCTGCCCTTGCACCAGTTCCCAGTGTCCCCAGTAGCATGGTCCCCATGGCCAGGCATCTTCTGCAGGCATCTTCTCTCAGGCACTTGGTGCATATCCTTTTTGCCCTAATTTTAGCTTATCGCGGGGAAGTGATCTCAACCATATAGCCGCATCTGAGCATGAGAGGAAATTTAGACATTTCTCTATTTTATTTTCCTAACCAATGTTCAATTGCTTATGGAAAATTCTGGTCAAAAGGGTAAAATTTCTTTGCTGGGTGTTTAATCTCAAAACCACAGCTCCCTGTACCCAGGACACAACAGTGGTAGTGCCATGCTTACAGCCTTTTTCCAGCGCAGTGTAGGTGTGGGTAGGTGTGCATGTGGGGGAGAAAGGGAAAGGGCACGAATGCGGTGGAGGGGGGTCTCTTTTGCTCCTTGGGCTGCTTTTTCTGGTTTGTTTTCTAATTTAAAAAACGAGAAAGTAATTCCAGCTTGCCCGCGGACGAGGTTAATCACTGCAGAGAGACCCGATGCCGGTACTGCACGTATGTATTTTCACATGTGCTGCCGGCTGTGTGTGTACTTTGTGGCTGGCACAGCATAGCTGGTAAGTATGTGGGAGCATGTCTGCTTCCTCTGAGGGTGCTACAGGTGGTCGGGAGGCTGGGGGGTGGAGGAGGAGGTGCTGGAGGCAGGCGAGGTACGACACCCATTTCCTTTGGCGTGTGTTGTGCACTTGAAGCCGCTGCCTCTCCAGCAGCCAGGCGGCTGCATGTCGCGCCCGCGGTACTTCGTCTTTGCGCTTACTGGAGGTTTATGACTAAGGTTGTGGTTTAATATGCCCTTTTTAGGTATGCGAAATGTTTAAAATGATCTGGTGTTGCATTTCTTCTTTTTTCTTTTTTTTTTTTTTTTCCTCCATGGCATTTTCTGCCTTTAAAAGTTTCCGTAATTTTTAGAGGGCAAGAAGCGTAACTTCATTTTTGAAAGAGAAAAGAAGTTTTTCCCTGATTACTCATCAGCTAAGAGTATGCATTTTTGCCTTTCAAAGATTGCTTTTTGACTCTAAATTTCATGGCTTGTAAGTTTTAAATACCTAATACAAACCATTGAGGAGCCTTAAAATGAAATAAAAAGAAAGCTTAAATACCTGGAGTTTGTGAGGAAACACTCTCTCTGTAGATGAGATGCCTTTCTTCTGCAGCCGTACCCCAAGAAGCTTGGTGTTAACATTTGCAAGTACAGATTTGTTTCCTTTTAATTTTGAAGTCTTTACTTGAGGGCTTGTAATTTTCCTGAACTGTTCAGGTGCCTCTTAATGCCTTGAATATTTGTTGAATGTATTGCATGTGGCTCATATTCCCTTACATTTCAGATGAAATGCTATAGCCCAGCAGGCTACACTGGATAAAATTGCACGTGCTGGGTTGGGAAGGAGGTGGAAATGGAAGGGAACAGACCTACACATGCACACCTTGCTGGCTGTAACATGCTTCTTTCTTAGAAGATTGTGCTGCTTTAGTGCCTGTGATTCCCTTTTTTTTTTTTCCTTTTTTTTCTCTTCACGTTCTGTACTGCCATGGAGCAGGATGTAGTTTATGTACTCCTCTTTTTTTGTGAAGGAAAGTGTGTTGTTCCCATGAAGGCACCTGGAATATTTGGCATCAGATCGGTTGACAGGAACACCAAACGCTCTGCTCCAGGGGAGCTTGAGCAAGTTGAACTCTCAAATGTAGCTGTTAGATACCAGAGGTGCAGAACAGTCTTTCTGATGTTTGTGCCACCTCCTGTCTCCTTGTCAACTGAGGGGGCTACTGAAGAACCCAACAGTAGTTCTCCTCTGTGTGTTTGACACTTTAGAAAACGTTGATACACAGCCATTGCAGAAGCCTTAAGGCTTGATACATGTTTTGAGAGGGAGTAACTGCAGGGAAATCTAATGTTCCACAAAGGTGTAGCAAAGATGTGAATCATTAGCAAAGTCACACAGAATTAAATTGATTTAATTTGGGAAAAGGTGCTGCAAGTCCCATGGCAGTATGGCTTTCGCTTATCTCCTGCAGAACGACTTCTGATTTGGTGTCTTCTGTGTATTATTTGCTTTGGACTTCAGGTTGCTGTTCTTTGTAACCCTGGAATCCATTTGCCAAAATCCATGTATAGATCAGGTGTCCCAAGTGTCCCTCCTTGAGCACTGCAGGAGCTCAAGTAGGAGGTTCCAGTCCTCTGCCAGAGGATTTGCTGCTCAGTGCTACCTTGCTGATGGTCCTGGGAGCTCAGCAACGCCTGTGGAATTGACCCAACTCAGTGCTGCAGGGTGATGGATGGTCCCAGCACCAATGGAACACTCACACCTCTCGGGTAATACAGTCAGTGGGAATGGCCCCTGAATCGCTCATGAGGCAAGGACCATGATTTAAGGGCTGTTTGCTAAAAGGAACAAGATGAGGGACGTTGAGCTGAAATAGTCATAAATGTTATGTGCAGCTGCCAGGCTGGAATCGTTGGATTAGAAAATGAGAGAGAAAAAGGTGCAAAGCCAAGAAGCATCTGAGAAAAAAATCAGGAATTATACAAAGAGTAAAAATGAGAAGACAGTGGAAGTCCAGTACTCTGTCACACTGGAAATACATAATTAAAACTCCTGTGTCAAAGCAGATAATGTAGGAATTAAAACCACATACCTGTTCTCATTTGCTGCTTCCTAAGTAACCTCACTTCAAAATTAGCCCAAAAAAGAGCTGCTTGCTTACAGGAAACCATGTTTTTGACTAGAAGGTACATTAAAAAGACAGGGTGGGGCATAAATGTGCTTTATGGTATAAAACTCAAAGTCAAGGGTGTGCTGCAGAGTGCTGTGAGTGAATCCATAGTACTTTTCTTTCTTTTTCAAAATGAGTTCAGAAGGTATTGTGCTCTCAAGAATAACACACCGAGGCTTGAGCAGTTGGAAAAGGTACTTAGCAGTTGCAGGGAGCTTTAAAACATTTGACTCCCTGAAATAACACAAGCATAAGTTCAGCACATAGAACTTGCATGCTGACCGGAGGCACGGCAAATACAGTTGTGATTTAATTTATTTTTTTAGCATTGCTGCTGGTAGATGTAAGTGAAACAGATTGAGATCTCACCGTGGTTGCAAGCTGTGGCAGAAAAATTAGCACCACACTTTCCAGTGGAAGCAGAACAAAAATGTAAAGTCTGCCAATTAAATTGGAAACAGCTCTTAATTTCCCCTCTCCTCCTCCTCCCCCAAAGGATGAATGGCTTACTCTTCTGGATGGAACTTTGTGTAATGACTCATAGTTTTATATGGATTAGTGTGAATATGTAGGTGAGGGAGATGCTGGTATCTGAGAAACTATATATAGTGTCTGGAAGAAGTGTCCTGGAACGCGGAATAAATGAACATTTGATCTGTTTCTCATGCTGAATTAATGGAAACATAAATGCAGAATATCTTCCTCCCTCTCCTCCCAGATGCGCTCATCAGATACAAAGGAGGCTTATGGTGAACAGGGAACATTCCTGTTATGATAACAGAATTAGTCACTAAAATAAGGGTATTCCCCTTTCCCAATCTGAAATATATACGTACAAGGCTCTAGGAGCCAGAATTGTGGCTCTGCAGACATCAGCAATGAGCATGCTACGTTTTGTGGTGCCCTTTGTGAGGCGGTTATTGTTCTGTTGGTTTCCAGCAAGGAAAGAAAAGCCCGTCCACCTCTTTACACTGTGCTTCTTTGGTCGGAGGACACTGGTCCGTGCCTTATGCAGCAGCTGGAGGGAAGAGCATCACACACATTGCTCTTCTGCTGGCACTGTGGCACGCCTTGTGTTAGACTGTGTCACTGTCATTCTTGCTGCTGTAAAGCAATAGATAGAGCAGCCTATTGCCATTTGGCTAAGCCACAATCTCATGGCTCTGCAGTTATCTGTAGCTGGTAACTTGTGCTAAAAGTATGGATTCTCATGGGGCTTCTCCAGAGGACTGCCTGGTTTTCATCTGCAGGCTCCTGACTTACCCCCTCCTCTCTGCAACCATTTACTATACATCCACTTGCATCAGAATAGCTGTTAACGGCAGGTCTGGGGAAGTGATCATCTCCCTGTGCTTGGCACTAGTGAGGCCATGCCTTGAATACTGCGTTTAGTTTTGGGACCCTCATGACAAGAAGGGCTTGTTTGAGGTGCCGAAATGTGTCCACAGAAGGGCAACAAAGCTGGTCTGAAATACATGTCTTAGGAGCAGCTGAGGTTGTTCAGCCTGGAGGCTCAGGAGGGACCTTATTGCTCTCTACACCTACTTGAAAGGGGATTGCAAAGATGTGGGAGTCAGTCTCTTCTCCTAAGTAACAAGCAGTAGGACAAGAGGAAATGGCGTCAAATTGCATCAGAGAAGGTGTAGATTGGATATTAGGAAAAATTTCTTCATGGAATGGGTTGTCAAGCATTGGAACAGGTTGCCCAGGCAGTGGTGGGCTCTATCTCTTGAGGTATTTAAAAGACATGTATATGTGCAATTGGAGACATGGTTGTTTAATGTTGGACTTGTTAGTGCTGGGTTAATGTTTGGACTTGATGATCTTAGAGGTCTTTTCCAACCTAAGCAATTCTGTGCTCTATTAAAACACCTGTCAATGAAACGTTCAGGTTAGAGGAAAAAAAAAAAGACAACTTTATTCAAAGGTGTTTCAAACTCAGTCATTTAGCTGTGTTCATAAGTGGTAAAAGAAAGGGGTCAGTGAATTGCAGTAGAGGAGATCAAGGAGACAAAAGGAAGATAGACGTGTTGAGCTGGAGCTGCTGCAGGTACACACAGTAGGATCTCCATCCTTCAGTTTTGTTTACTCTTCTTAGTCTGCAGCAATATCATTTGGTCCTCAGCAAAGATGACCTTCCACATGGAGTCTCCATTGATGGCAAAAGCGAGAGAGAAAACTGTTCTTACACGCTTATATGACAGTCATACCTTAAAATTGGACCTTATGTAATGAACTGTCCTCCTTGAGCAGTTTACCAAAAGTCTGATATCGTTAAGTTCTCATTTTTAGATTATTCACCACAGTTTACTTTAGCATTTAATTGTAGGGACGGTGGTTGCACATCTCAAACTTGCAGACACGTATTGTGCTAGTGTAGCATTGTTATTAGGTAAGAAGACTGGAAATCCTGAGGTCAGTTCTGAGCAACTGGCTTCTGCTTTCCTCTGGCTCCTCTTCTCTGGGAGGACCCTGGCTGTGGAGTCTCCTCAGTTCTCTGCACGAGAAAACTTCGTTCTTCCTTTCAAGCAAAATGCCATGCAAGACTTACTGTCAGGGTGCCACAATACCCTGGGAACATTTTCTGGAGAAGGGGAAATGCATTTCCATTAAAAACACACCAACACCACCACCAAAAAGAAGCAGCTGCTTCTCATATAAGTGTGGGGGGGAATCCCACAGTGTCTTCAGAGAAGTAGACTTATTTGGGCATGTGCAGTATCTCAGACCTCCCACCATCACATGTCAAAGCAGTCTCACTTCCATTTTAAAACTAGTACCTGGCATGGAATAGAGTTATACTGAAGTCTTATTGCCTAGAAACCCAAACATGGACACATCCAGAATTCATGTCGCTTGGTGTAATTTCTTGAAAAGAGTTTAAAACTCCAGTGTTTATTTTGGATCCCCAATGCAAGGCACAGGAGGGTATTTTATGATTAATGAGCTTTTCTGCATAGGTTTTTTTGTGCCTCTTGGCATTTAGTAGTCTCAGTGACCTAGCTTTTTACTTCATTTCTGTCTTGTTGGCATTCTCATCAGTAGTCTCTCCTGAGATGCAAGAATCTACCCTCAGCCAGCCCGTCTCTCCTTGGCTGCGACAATGCACTCTATCACTCATGTAGCTTTTCTGTCCCATTCCTGCTATTCCTCCTTTTGTTCTCTGCTTTGGCACAAAACAATTTCTGTAACACATAAAGCCATCATCCTCACCTTGAAAACAGGATCTGGTTAAGATGGGGAGCAGCGTTATACTGGAATTTTTGGCCTAACCGAGAAGAGGTTAATTTGGGTACAGGAGTCTGGCCACAATACTTGCTGCTCAGGGGGACTCAGGTGTGCACCCCAGGCTGGCCCCCATGCACAGCAGGCTGCTGGTCCCAGTCACTACAGCTGCTGTGATGGCAGTGCAGACCTGTCCCATGCTGAAACACTGGCCATAGGAAGAACCGCCCTTCATCTACCTTTCTCTGCCCTCAAAAAAGGAGAAACACCAGATAAAAGCACATGGTTGCTGGTACTCACATGAGAAAGGAGGTTTTTTTCTATGGATCTGTGTGAATTTTATGGATAGGGAGGGGTTTGTCTTAGATGTGGGACTGGTCCTCCCTCTAAGACAGTGTGAGGAACTTCTGACACTGAAGATAAGCAATTTATCCTTTCAGATGGGAGCTTTCTCAACTGGTGGCAGGCTGTATATGGCACATCAATCACTCTGCCTCCCCTGGGGTTTGTCCCTGCAGCTGCAGACCATGTGCTTGTGTATGATGCATTCACCAAGGAGGTGGGGGTAGTATCTAACCAGCTGTAAATCAGTGAATCACTGTAGGGGAAGTGATTTCCCTTGGGCAGAGGAATGTTGCGCTGGAGCAGAGGCTGAGTTTGGCAGGCCCTCCAGTGGTTCAGGGAGCCCATGCCACTACTCCATGGTGGTGGCTCACCTGGGCTGGCTAAGGGACTCCTGGTAGTCAGGTCCCACTGAATAAGTCCCAGGTGCTTCACAGCCACTCTGAAACCATCCATGTAATTTCCTCTGCTACTTTGACCAAGGTGTGGAGGGGCTGGGCAAGAAATGTGGGGACAGAGAACTGGAGCATGAGCCCATGTCTCTGTAGAGCAAGAGCAGGGAGATGGAGGACTACTGAAAAATGAGGGTGTGCTGCAGGGCAGGCAATAGGTCTCCAGGGACTGGAGCATGAGAAGAGCATGCTTTTGCTTCTCTGTCAGTAGGACTTAGACTTCCTTTCCTGCCTCTCTCCTTACTCAGAGAGTAGTCAAAAAAGAAGTCATCTAATCAACCTGTCGGAAGCCCTGCTTGTTGCTTCTGCCCAGCTGAAGAGGCAACCATAAGTTTTCTTTTTTTTTCTTGGCTGTTGATGCGTGAGTGAGTTCAGTCTATACCAGTTTGTTTTGCTCATATACAGCTAGTCTATCTACATAGTAAATATTTTTTGTCTTTCTCCAAACCCTGGATACAACACACCTGTTTTTTATAGTGATAGATCTGTGTTGATTTAACTAATTGTCTTAAATGGCGGAAGTCAGCAAGTAGATGGAGCATTTTAATTTCCTTGAAGCCATTCAGGAAATGCAGCTGGATTTCTATTCTGCATACGTCCTTATTCCATCCCATGCTTGACTAGTTTGGGAAGTGCTGTGATGAGCACCTTCAATGGTGAGTTCTGTCACCTGCATGAGTGGCTGGATGATCATCGCAGAGGCTGCAGAAGAAATTGTGCCTGAACATCTGGGGAAGAGAAAGTGGCTCGGCTTTGTTTTTATGGAGGAAGCCTTAGAGGTTTGAATGAGCTTTTTCTCTGTCCTGGTGAGTAACCCAAAAGAGTGAGGCCTTCCTGGATAGAAGCTATTGGAAAACGTTGCTAGTGGCAAAGGCATCCTCCCCAGAGCTTGGTTTCCAGCATGGTAAGGGGAACAGAAGTTCCCCTTACAGGATGGGTTAGTTTTTCCTGGGATTGACTAGTGTTAGTCCTTTTGCACCTTGCCCTGAAGCTTCTGTAGCTTTACTTCCTGAAACTGATAGTGAGGTAGATCATGAGTGTGATCTGAGAAGGCATTTTCTTGTGTACAGTATAAACTCTTACATTGACAGTATTTCCTCTGAATGATGCATTTGGGAGACTTGTAAAAAAATGTAAACAAAACGTACTACTCTGTGGGGAACACTTAGCTTCTGCAGAAATGAAAATGAGCAAAACTCAATGCGGTGTATTACATCCAGCAGACCACTATCTAGTATCCAGTGAAATAGATAAAGGGCTTGCTGTTGACAGGAAACACTGCATTGACCTGTGCTGATTTAGGGTCCCATCTCTTCCAAATGGAATATAAGAGCTGTAGTGAACGTTAGTGCAAATGCAGCCATTCCCTGGATGGGACAGCAAAGACCATGCTTACAAGCTGTGATCCAAATAATGAAACAGTTTTCGCTGTGGGTTTTTGGTGATTATTTCCTTTGCCTGGGAAGGGTGTTGTTTGAAAATCAATAGCTCATAAATATGTAGTGAGGCCTTGGTGCTGCGGGCAGTATTATACTGCGCTGAAAAATGTATGGCAAAGCTGTTCCAATATGTTTCATCTTGGAATATGTTTTCCTCTTCCTGAATACGAGGAATATCATAGAGGTAGAATGGTACATCAGTACTTGTTAGTGAAACGTGGAAGATAATGTTGATTTAAAGAAATCAGCCCTTGTGTGCAAATGCTTTTGGTAGGTCAAGGGGATGGCATAGTCTGGAACAGGTCACAGCATGGAAGTGTAGTGTGAATGTGACCATTAGCAGCTGAGTACAGCAAGGAAGGTATCCTGTTTTGTTCATACCTCATGGATTGTACATTTCATTTCTTACAAAACCCCAGACATACCACTTTTAAAGTGTTGCACCTTTGCTTAGTAACACCATCTTTCTCAGAAAATCTATACATAATAGCATTGTTTTAGAGGGCACAAATCCTTGCTTGGGCTACAAACGTGTTTTGGATGGGACGTGTTTGTGCATGGAGTTTTATATAGCAATTGTCCTCTCTGCTTTTGTGGGTAAATTTTTTAGCACTAAAATATTGAGCTGCAACACTGTACTTCATTGTTAGACTCCCTGACCTTTGCTTCTAGTTGGAAAGGGGGCAGGAAATCTTTGTTTCCTAAAAGCTGCCTGAAGTCACAGAAGAAAGCAGTATCCCTTCTGCTAGCAACATATGAAATGACCTCTTGGTGCAAACAGAAATAACTGCAGCCACATGAAAGCCATGCAGAGACTTGGCTCTGTGGGAAGTCAGTGATGATAGGAAGCAAATTAACAACAGGGAACTGGATGGTAATGGTGGTTGTCAGATATGTAAGCTCATAGGTTGCAATAGTTCTGCTTATCAGGATCTGCAACCCATCTCTTCCCCGAGCAAGGGTGAGCCATGGAGCAGTTCTATCCTCACTGCTTCAGCGGAAAGACCCAGTTGTGAGTAAAAGAAAGGTGATCTTACAGGAAAGAGAAATCAAAATTGTTGCATCTTCCCAACTCTTGGATTGTGTAAGAGAACAAAAAGCAATCCAGAATGGTGAAGACAAAACACCTCAGCCTCTCTTGCCAGTTGGAGAACTGCTAATAATGTTTATAGTACTGGAACAAAAGACAACAAAACAAGTTACTTAAGAAAAGAATCCATCACTCTGACAAAAATAGAGCTTTCAGCTAGTTTTTTGTCTGAGCCTGTGTTTCTCCAGCCAATCAATCCTGTTACTGAATAAAACTCTGGAAATAAACTTAACAAGATTAATGTCTGTAACTATTTGTAAAACCTATGTGTTACACAGTCTCCTTAAATGAGATTATGTAATGTTTATAATACTTACTCATATTTTGTCCCCAGTCTAGTCTAAAATTGAACAGTTTTCATTAATTTTGCTTGCTTGTTTAATTTCATGCTTAAACCAGTAAGTTACAAATCTGCATGACTGCCCACTTATTGTTACACTCAGAATAATTGCACTGAGTCACTGTGCATGGACTCGGATTGCCATAGGGTGTTAATACTTGATACTTAAGCAAGCATGTTTATCTGAGAGCTGGCTCATCAGTCTGTGGAATGCCATGTTTACTACATGAAGTTCAGCCTAGAATTATTGCAGTTAGGAGATGTAGCCTGTGATCATTAATAATGCCTAGAATTAGTGTTGGTATTTTCAGGGGTGTTAGGGAAATTATCTGCTAAGTATGGGAAAATAAATGCAGGGAAAATTAGTGTTAGGCTTTGAGGAAAAGGGGTTTATAGGCATCTAATATGGTCTTCCTAAAAGGTTCTTTTTCTTGCCTGTGGTTTTTTTTTTTAATCCATGTAGGTATCTGTTTTTTGTCTATGCTCTGTCTTGAATGTCTTGTTTACCCAGAGCAGAATTTGGGATTATGCAAGCTAATAATCAATTCCCTTCCTAAATGAAAAGATTTGTTTTTCATGTTCAAGTTTATTTCCAAGCCATAGTCCAAATGTTTAGTTCCAAAACTGATGTAGAGTTTTTTTTTCCCTAGTGATATTTTCCTCTGTGGGAGAATAAAACCCAGGGAAACCAGTATTTGAAATGCCATTTCACCTTCATTTATTTTGCTAATGTGTTTTCAGATAATTCAAATGCTGAGAAATTTAGTGGCAGCATCACCTGCTGGAGTGTGTTTTACAAAAGACAAACAAATAATGAAGGGGGTTTAGGGTTTATTTGCACCTTCTGCTGAAGGGCTGTTCTCCAGTACTGAAGGAAGCAAGGGATGTTCTGCCAACCCTTGGCAGGCAGGTAAGAACAGGGAACCCTTCCCTGAGCAGATTCCCTGCACCAGCAGGTAAGCAGCTGCTCGGCTCCTCTGTGGGGTGTAGGCAGGGTAAAGCCTGCAGAGCTTCTCTTCCTTGAGTGGGGTGGATGATTGCATGTAGGACCTTGTCACAACCGATACTTGGGTTCTAGCAGAAAAGCACCATTTTTATTTAAACTGCAGTGGGTCCATAGTTCTTCCTTTTGGGATTACTAGTTGAGTGTCAACAGCAGGCTGGATGTCATTTTTCGTGGTAGAAGCATCTGTTCAGTTCCTCAGACGGAGATAAAGCAAACTTTGGATTGGAAATCAGATGAGTTTGTCAGTCAGAATAACTGTATTGTGGAGCTCCAGGTGAGGAGTCAGACGGCACTCCATTCTGTGTAAAAACAGTGGAAAGATTTATATGATGTACTGCTCTTTCACATTGGTAGTATTTAATGCCATTTAGGACAGGAGCTCCTGACCAAGGTGGTTTTGTTAGCTGATTTCCTGTTACTGCAGTTACTTGTAATATCCAAAGGAATTGCTGCTACACAGAGACCACTTCTGTCAGCTTAATACTTTGTGTTTCAGTTGGCATTTTTATGTCCGTGTATGATAATTATAAATAATGTTTCTTTTAATTTTTCAGCATGTGTATTACACTAAGAACATACAGGGGAATGGACTGGAGACATCACAGTTAAAACTATTCTTTCATTTATATACCACTGTTTGATCTCTTGTTGATCTTTTGCTATCTATACAAAGAATGCTTTAGTAAACAATATTGATTTCATAGAGAATGTAGAGGAACATGTATTATGTGTACAAGAGAAGTTTACATATTTTTTCCAACTGCGTTATACTTTTTTTTAGATTTTAAGTACTTTGCATTATTCTTAACAGCAATAACACATGGAGCCTACTGAGATGTTATACACATATCATTTGTTCTTGGGAACCAGTATAACATACGTGGGTGTCAACTGCATATCACTGTGGTTTTTAACCAATTTATGATAGTTTAGTTCTGATGCAAAGCTGAAGTATGCTGGAACCAGGATTGCCACTCACTTTAAATGTTGTTGTTGGTGGATAGAATTTATTTCAGTGACTTTAAAATCTTAACATTAGGAAGTGGTTCTAGGAGGCTTTTGTCTTTTTAAAGCAACTTTTGTATTACATCTTGGTAATGTCTACCAGCATTGGTACTGGAGATCGTTCTGTAACACGTAATGCGGGTGCGGAGTTCCACCACGTTAATTAATTCCACTGAGGTCTCGGACCTCCTAGAAAAGTAGAGTCATCCCCTTTAACTGTCCTAGCAGGGTACAGCGGTCTGAACAGCAGCGCTCTCTCAAAGCTATTGTTGATCACAGAATCCTCACTGATCCTCTGGATGGAGTCCAGGAAGCCCATCACTTCGAGGAACACATGTGTCAGACCATATGACCTTACATAATAACCACGCACGTGAGAAATGCAGAGGGTGGGTAATCCGTGGGATGTCCAGTGTGATGCTGGCAGTGGGCTGGCAACTGCTTGTGCTGGAGGGGTTTGCAACTGACTACCTTGTGGTTTCTTCAGCTTTCATTTGTCCTCCTGCTTTTCTTGTATAGCAGTTAGACTGGGAGAATGGGAAATGTGGCTCGTGCAGTCCACGCAAATGTTTCTGGAGGAAGCTCATGGATTGTTCCTGTTGCCTCCAGTCAATTCTTTGGCTGAAATTAGCTTGAAGATTAGAGGAGAGGATACAGCCACAAACGTGCACACACAAGCATACAGAACAATGAACATACCCAGAGAAATTGCCCAGAGTAAATTTTTTGTGTGTCACGTAAACAAACAGATCATAAACATCCAGCGCCTGCTTGTTAGGTTTGTTTGTTAGGTTACCCTGTGTTGCCTAAGAGCTTAAGTTAAAACGCTTACCAGTGGTGTGCTTGATCTTCAGGGATCTACTGATAGAAACAGGCTGAACCTCTTCACCCCTTCTTCCGTTTCTATATGTGTAAAATGGAGACTACCTGCCTTCCCCGGGGCTTAGAGAGGATTATTTACTCCTTACGGCCGGCTTTGGAGAGGAGAAGCACTAAGCAGGCTGGTGTGACGTATGACTGCTCTGATGGAGATGGGGACAGAAGGGCATCAGGGTGCTCCTGGAGAGGGAGGAGCATCAGCCGGTGAGGACAAGGTCAGGAGAGTCCCTGCGTGGGCACATGGGGGTGAAGGGAAGGCCGCTAGTGGCCACAGGGAGACTGGAGCTGCTTGAGGCTGGCTGGCCCTGCTGGGACATACACAGCCTGTTCTTTAAAGCAAGCAGAGTGAGACAGGCAGAGGCAAAATACCCACAGTGTTTTGGTACTTACGAGCACAAACCTGTTGGATTTAATCAGCTTATGCAAAATGAACTGTACCTGGGACCTGCACGTGCTGGGCTTGCTGGGTGAGCTCAGGTTCTGGCATGGGTGTGTGCAGGTCCCTGCACCTTCCCTGGGCTGAGGGTTGCTGCCTTCAGGCTCCATCACCCTGCCCCAGGCCTCCCCCAGAAAGCCTGCAAGGAAAGGAAAGCCTTATGACTTGTCATGATCCAGCACAAATTTGGTGTTTACCTGGAAAATCATGCTTGGGTTCTGCTTGGCTAAGTCAAAACCTGGTTCATGACAAGTTAACTGTATGCAGCAGAATTGGGAGAGCAAATGTTCACCTGGCTCTTCCCACACAGCTGAGCGTATTTCTTTCCTTGTGAGCTCTGTGCCATTCCTGTTAGTCCCTGTTGCCTCTGTGTTCAGAGAATCAAGTAGTTTGGAAAAGACCTCTGAGACTGAGTCCAGCCTGTGACCAAACACCACCAAGTCAACCCAGCCATGGTACTAAGTGCTGCATCCAAGTCTTTACTTAAATACCTTCAGGGATGGTGACTTCAACACCTCCCTGGGCGGCCCATTCCAATATCTGATTACCCTTTCTGTGAAGAATTTCTTCATAATGTCTAACCCAGACCTCCCCTGGCACGGCTTAAGACTATGTCCTCTAATCCTGTTGCTGGTTGCCTGGGAGAAGAGACTGACCCCCACCCGGCTGCATCTCCTTTCAGGCCATTGTGGAGAGTGAGAAGGTCATCCCTCAGCCTCCTTTTCTCCAAGCGAAACAATTCAAGCTCTCTCAGCCCCTCCTCACAGGACTTGCACTCTAGACTCCTCACCAGCTTTGTTGCCCTTCTCTGGACCTGCTTCTGCACCTCAATGTCTGTCTTGCTGTGAGGGGCCCAGAACTGGACACAGCCCTCAAGGTGTGGCCTCACTGGTGCCAAGCACAGGGGACCTCTGTTGAAGGGATGCAGCCCCGTGCTGCTTGCTCTCCCCATCAGTAGCTTCCCCATCACTTACTGGAGGGTCCTGGTGGCTTCTACCCCCCTGCCATGACTGGTTCTCCTTCCTGCCCATTCCCCTCAGCATCCTTGGGGATTTTACTCCATGTATTTGGACTGGATAATCCCCAACAGATAAAGCAGTGTCTGAAGCTGGGGTGCAGTGAGCTCCCACACTGTGCAGAACAAAGGGATGCCCAAGTGCATCCCTGCCTTCCAGAGGACTTCAGGTCTGTGTGCTAAAAATCAGCTGGCTTCTCACATTAACTCAACTTTGTTTTGTTGGTTTTATTTTGATGCTCCTCATCCCTCCCGAGCAGACAAAAGGCTGTAATATTAGAAGAAAATTTTATAAATCCAGGGAGAACGCACTCCTCCTTGTACAAATTAATGGTCTGTAATAACTACTGTGTAGGAATTGATTTTCTACAGGTAACAACTTCAGGGTCTTATATGATAAAGTAATAGAATTGTGCATTTTGTTTGTAACCCCTGCAGTATTTCAGGGCTGTGATAGAAACAGCCTTTATCATGCAAGAATAACAATCACATTCCAACATTTTTAAGTTTCAACATCAAACACAAGAGCAACAAAATAAAAAATCTGAAATTCATTAGCCATTTTCATGAGTTTGCCAGGCCCCACGCTGTAAGTGTGGTGGTACTTCAAAGACCGTGACAGTTCAGTTAAAAAAAATAAAAAAATAATGTCATCCTCTTGAAATATTAGCATAGGAGAAAAACAAAGGAAAAGCCTCTCTTGGCATCTGCATCTGGGATGGGTGGATGATTCCTTTGTCATCTTGAAGTTCTACCTAAACTTGCGACAGAAAACCCTGGCACTTCATTATCATTAGGCCTCTTGCTGTCTTTTTTTGAAGCAGTTGGCAGGCTCCTTACTTTCCCTGTGTAGCATGAACAGGGAACCTCCAGCTTGCAGAGGGCCCTGGGAGAACGCACAAGGAGTTGCATAAGGGCAGAGAGGAGCTGTGAGGTGTGATTCTGTTACAGATGGGCTCACTTAGGCTTGGGGGCTTGTTGCAGCAAGAAGTAGGGCTTGGGGGGCAAGTGGTGTTGGTTCCTGATATAAAGGATCAGCACTGTGATTCTAGCATCGCTGGTTTGACTGGCTACACGCAAGTCTCGTACTCATCGAAGTAAAAGTTGGTTTCTAGAGCCTACTTAAAATCCACCCATATGCCTGGGTCCCTCTTCTGTGCCTTGTATGAACTAAACTTGTGGACACGGAGTTAGGTCGGAACTCTGGCTAAGCATTTGTATGCTTAAAGCTGCTGGCAGCCTGAGAGGATGGTCCTGGTGTGGAGGGAGGGAAACTGCATTGTGATATCCTGTTTTGAGGGAAGCCGTTGGAGAGCGTGACCTCAGGTGCCAGAAGAGACACCAGTCTTGATACCTGCTTGGGTCAAGACAGACCTAGAGGGTGAAGTTGGCTTCCCAGGGCACCAAGAGTGGACATGGATCAGGTGCTGTGATTCTCCTGGTTGCACAGGTTCTGGTTCTCCTGGTTTTACCCAGAGCTGTTTCCTCGGAGGAATAGGACTTACTGAAGCCATAAGTACCAACTGGGTTAGCAGCAAGCAGACGCTGTTGACGCGTGAGCAGGGCTGCAGGGCTGTTACCTCCGCTTAAGGTGGTGAGGGTGATGTGCTTGCACCCCATCCCTCCCTGCTTATGTTATCAGCACTGCAGTTCTGCAGCCAGCTCTTCTCAGTGTGGCATTACAAGTCTCCTCTGTTTTTATGGACGCATTTGAAGTATCTTGTTGCTTATTATGCAAAGTATCTGCTTTTCATCACTGCATCTTTTTGTGTGAATGTTGTGTCGAGTCTTCAGTACATATTTAATATTTCTTGAATGTTACATGTTAATTGCTTCCAATTTTCTATTGCTTCATCTTTTGGCCACTTCAGCGTAAATTATTGTTATAGCTGCCCTTTTCTGAAATGTGTGATGCCTGTTCCTATTTTTCTTGTTAGTTTCATTGAAATACCGGGCATTTTAAATAAACCTTCTTGCCTTATATGTTTTGTTTAGAACAACAGATTCCCACTGAATCAAATATGGGAATTTATTTAGTTAATAGGGAGACTGTGTTGCATTACTGACTATAAAACAGACTGTTGTAGCCTACAGCATTAAACTGAGAATGGTGTGGTTTTTGAAAATTGAAGATTGTATCTTGATTTTTTAATATATATAATCTATATTTATATTGATATTTATATAAATATTTGTATATTTATAAATTTATATAAATATATATAAACATCTATTTTTATATCTATATATATCAGGTTCTCAAAAAATTTTATTACTGCTCTTCATGCAGAATTTCACCACAGCAAATGACATGTACTATTCCCCTAGACCTTAGCCTTTGTATAGGGAAAAGGGTATAGAATCGTCCTCATATTGTCTTCATGTTATATAGAAAGGTTCTCCTTCAAAAGGCTAATGAGGGAAACTGGACCTCAGCGAGAAAAATGCATCAAGGTAATGTGTCCCTGACCCTGAAGTTTGTATGGCGCTTTTTTCAGGGGCAGGGGGAGCTGCTGGAGTCCTTTCTGAGACACTGCTGAGTGTCCTCATCCCAAAGACAACTCCTGGAGGATGTATGGGACAGGGGCCAGGGCAAAGTTTGGAAGTTGCAGGGTAGGGTGAGAAGGGAGTGACCGGCAAAGAAAGCTGCATAGATGGTGATAAATTTTATCTCAGCCCTCTTACAAAAGCTTGAATTCCCCTCAAATCTGTTGGTGACAAAGTGACAGCTCTTTTGAGCAGGTCCTTTCCCTCTGAGCAGTGAGGGATGGGAAACTTCTTCCTAGGATGTGTGGGAGCTAGACCAGATGAAATGAAGGGTGACAGGAAGGAGGGTCCTTGCTGCAGTGTTGGGGTATTTTGTTTAATTCGAGAACTGTGCTAGGACTGAGAGGTGCTGACGCTTCCCTGCAGTCTCACCACTTCTTTCCTGACTGGCTGGCTGTGCAAATCCAGGTCCTGCTGTTTACTCCGTACAGAAAGTATTTGGTGTAAAGGGGATGTGCACACAAAGACTGGTGTGAGGAAATGCAAGATCTCCCAAAGATAGCACGGAATTGTTTCTTAATGGGGTTGTGGTGCAGTATGTCATAATGGACCTTCAGAAAAGTATGACAAGTATTTGCCTCGGTGTCTTAATACCTTCTCCAGAGCAGGGAGTGGTCTCCTACCCGTGCACAGCTGTTCTGTGCTGGAGCCTCAGGCTCCACTGTGGTGAGCAGCCCCTCTGCTTCCTGCACCTCATCACTTCCACCCCTGAGATTTTGTATTTAATAACAAGGCCACTCGCAGGCTGGGATTTGACACTGTCTTTTGTAAATTAGTGTTTTGAAAGGAAACCAGTGGACTTTGCTGGATGCCCATGAGTTGGTCCAGGTGCTTGTTTCTAATGCAGACAGTAGCTCATTCATGGGCATAACCCAAAGAGGATGTAGTTGGTTGTATCTTTTTTTTTTAACTGAAAAAAGTATTTTTGTAAGTTATTTTAAAATGGCATTGAGTTAAAAAAAAAAAAATCAAGCAGGTGCCGTGCTGAAATATGTATTGCTTTTACAGTTTCATGGCATATCTCTGTTTTCTTCCTCTATATTATTGTTCCCCACAAAAGCAAGTGAATTGAGCACACCAAGCAAATAACTGATCATAATAACCTTTAAGGTGCTGGATTATTCCTCAGGTTTATGTTGCTTTGGGATGCCTGTTGGTTGCATGCTGACTGCAGAAGAATTTGTTTATCTTAATAGCTGCAAAACGAAGAAGTGCAGGACCAAAAGAATGTGCTACTGTTCAGATGTTATAACCCAGAAATGAAAAATAAATATGCTAAAAAAGCCTTCAATTTCTTCATAAAATAAATAAAAACAGTGTAAAACAATTATCCAGTTATTTTTAGAAATTTCTAGAAAGCTTAGAATGCAAGGACATGAGTGTGACAGCTACCAGCCCACTGCAAGACCACATGGAAACATTTAATTAAGAGACCATTTTCTTTTCAGATTATAGGATATTATTTAAAACCAATTTCAGCTTGTTTTTAAAATCAGTTATTTTCATCCACTAACCTCTAAACACTGTCTATTTCTGCTTTGTCTGCTCTGCATGCACTGAGGCTGGGAGAAGGCAAGGGGGGCACTGAAGCTGTGGGTATATGCCCTGTGCTGCCATGGCACTATGCACCAGATGGTCCCACCCTGCAGCTCACTTGCTGCTTATTCCCTTCAGTTTCCCAAGTCTTGCTAATTTTTTTCTTCTATAAATCATGAGTTTCCTTTCCTAGCAATTAATCATTTCACTTATTTTTTGGTTCTATATTTAATCCTTCCCATTCATCAACTCTCTCACACGTTAATCTTCCAATATTGGAAGAGATGCATGCATTTCTGTGCCAGTTCAGATCCCTGTCTGTATACCCCAATTTCCTCTCTTTGTCTGGGTGACCAGGAACAAGATGCTCCAGAGGAAGGAGCAGTACTCCTGCCCCACCTCAAATGGCAAATACAACATCCTGACAGCCTGTGGTATCTTCATCCCTTAGTTATTGGGTCAAGACTGGAGAGACATGAGACGTTTGTGTTCTTTTCCAGTGTCTTGCTGAGTTGGGAAACTCATGTCCATTCTCTTTTTTAATCCAGATGGACTCTTGGCCTGCCTGGTATAAAGGGAAATTAATTACTTTTGGGTAAATTGTGTGTTGTATAGGATATTTTTTTACACATACTGAATTTTTCTTTGGGTGAAATTTATTTTCTTTTTGAGTTACAAGGAACACAGTCTCCTGTTTTATCATCCCAGTTTATTTTCTAAAACATTTGTTTTAAGAAGACCAAATGGAGCATGCTCTCCATAACCGGAGCACACCTTCCTGCCTCTCAGCAGCACTAGGGCAAAGGTTTTGCTGTCTCCCCTTTTTTTGGGTCACCCATTGTCGGAGTGCCCCTGTTGAGAGCCCAGGTATGGGCTGGCCAGGCACTGGTCCTGTGCTGTCCTGCCACCACAGGAGGGCAACCCAAGCCATCCCTGGTGGCACCACAAACTGCTGCTTAAATTGGAGAGGTGTTTGTCAAATGACTTAAAGGCCACCGCTGTGTGGATGCATTTCTTGTTTGGCTTTTGGTTGGTTTTTTTTTTTTGATTTTTGACAAAACAAGGCAGAGGTATCTATCAGCTGAGTGGCCTTCTTCAATGTAGGTAGGACAAGGGGTAATGGCTTTAAACTGAAAGAGGATGGGTTTAGGTTAGACATTGGGAAAAAATTCTTCACTGTGAGCTTGGTGAGGCACTGGAGCAGGTTGCCCAGAGAAGTTGTGGATGCCCCATCTCTGAAAATGTTCAAGGCCAGGTTGGATAGGGCTTTGAGCGACCTGGCCTAGTGAAAAGTGTCCATGGTAGGAGATTTGGAACTAGGTGATCTTTAAGGTCTCTTCCAACCCAAACCATTCTATGATCTCTGAATAAGAGCTCTTTTGTTCCAAGATGTACCCGCAGCACATATGTAGACTGCTTTATTTTACTTGTATCTATGAATTCTACAGAAAACTTTATAAAAGTCACATCATGTCTCTTAAGTGATTCTCCCAACCAGCCCCTGGCTTAAAAGCACTTCATGAGAAGGATGAGGGGGTGTGCTGAGGTGTTGACACCTGCAGCGTGAGTTGGAAAGACCTGAGGCTCCTGTGTCCAGTGGAGTAGGGCTTCCTGTGGAACAAACCTGGCTTGTAGAGCCTACAAGAGGGTGTGACAAGGAGGTTTATAGCTCTGGAGTTGAATGCATGCATGCAATGCCTTATTTTTGGCAACATGTGCTGCCAGCATCTCTTATCGTTCCATGACTTACTCAGACATGTGAATAACTTCCCACTTCTCGACTGCAGGTTGACAGTGGTGCCCTTTGTGGACTTGTGTGAACTCCTTTAGAGTACATAGGGTTGCTCTGCCTTTAGTGTGTGTACATAAGCGCTCAGATAAAATACATTCATTGTACCTCGCTGCAGCTGTCAGTTAAAGGAAGTTGTGCGTTTTTCCCTTGAGTTTTGGGATAATTTTTCTCCAGCCTTTCCTTCTTTGAAACTCCTAGTAGCATGCTACTTTTTAGAGCTCTCTCTTTCTTTACAGAGGAAAGATCACTTTCTCATTTTTTTGTGTTCAGAATTATGCAAAGGAGTTGCTGAACATAAACATGCAACTGTAAATGCCATAGAAATGTACTCTACAAAGATTCCACCGTTAACCACACCAAAGAAGACAAAAATGCAAGGTTATTCAAATCGATGTCACATGCAGGAAGTGACATTTAAAATCTTACTCATTTAAAATTAAGCCATCTTACCATTTTCCTCTTCTGAAGAGTTGAAGATTTTCCATTAGTTAAAGGGTTGTCTTGCAGGCCTTCAAGAATAAGTTTTTCCATTATTTTTTTTAAAGGCTTGAGCTGTAGGGCTTTTTTTAAATGATAGCATGCATGTGAGTGTGAGAACTGTGTACATTTAATTGGCTATTTGAGAAGCTGTGCTAGAATATTGACCTCAGAAGCATTAGGAAATGGCAGTTCCACTGCTTATATTTACACTTCATAAAAAGTTTTGTTTAATTCTTGGAAGAAGAGGGTGTTTCAGTCTTGCTCAGTTTCTGTCTTTGTTCTGGTTTGCTTTGCTTTTGTTGGTGTTTTTCCTTGTCCACTTCAGTGCCGGAATATCGTATTGAAACAACTCTGTGGTTTATGGCTTTTACTCTGAAGTTTTTCATTTTTTCATTGTGTTGAGCCTTCTGTAAACAGATTTTCTTGAATCCAAACAAAAAGCGAGGGCTGCAACGTGGAGCCAGTCTTGGCTGTGAAATCATCAGGGTCAAAGTCACTTGCATCCATCCCATCCCAGGGGCAGTGGGCTTGGGCTTGTCCAAGTGTTGACCTTCTCCACTGCTCCTGGCTGAGCTCCTGCCTGGATGATATCCTGAGCTCTCCGTCCCTCCACCATTCAAGTTGTCTAAACAAGCCTGTTCTTCTTACTTTTTGAAGGAGTGTTGCTGGAGGAAGCATCTGTCCTTCCTCTTTGTTGGAATTGCTGATCCTTTTGCCCGCTGGCTGTGCTGTGACTTGAATGCAACTGTTGATGCTCTTCCGAAGCATGAAAGGGCAATGCATTTGTTTCATTTCTCTGGTATCTGCCTGAAGTATTTGATACTGTTGAACTATCGAGATGTTATCTCAATCACTTTTGTACTTGAGCATTTCTCCGTTGCTAAGATTGAAAACAAAACCACCAAATTTGAAGTATGAACTGTCTTTCAAATGAAGTATAACGTTTAATGTACTTTTAGCTGGTAAAATCATCACTAATGCTAACTGGCGTAATTTTTATAGTTACCATTGAATCTTGTTTATTAGACTGTGTGTGTGTTCCTTTTATCTACCACTTTTCCACAACATCGAGGAAAAATACCTGTATATTATTCTGTCAGCCAGAAGTGTTTCCTATTGGAAGATGTTAGAATACAGTCTATCAAGGAAAAAACAAATTAAAAGATACTCTGTTAAGAAAAAGGAAAAAAAAAAAAAACTAAAATCCTGTTAAATAATTAAGATGCTTTGGGCTTTATCAGGATTGACAGTGTTCTTGCCATAATATACATATGCAAAAACTGTAAGAAGTTTAATATTTTATAGCAAGGATAACTCCAAACCCTAAATCTACTGACTTGTTTCTATGGTAACAAATATTGAAATATGTCTAGCCAACACTGTAGGTTCCCCCTATTTAATTTCTGTCTATGGGTTCTAGGAATTCATTAAGGCTGTAGAATCCTTTTAAAATTGGTACATTCTGTTGTAAAATTCCCTAGGATTAATGTTGAACACAACTCTAAATTTTAACATAAACATTTCTTTGAAAGAGATTTCTTAGCAAGTGAGGGATTAGAGTTTTATTCTAAGACTGTATATGCATTGATCTGGTATTTTTGTTCTTCACTGGCAAGTTGCATTTTTTTTTTTTCCTGTGCATGACTGTACTGAAAAAATGGAGTTTCAGTCTATGGATTCTGATGAAAATATTGAAGGCTGCTTAACTGGAGCAGTCTGGCTGGAAGACAACAATGGCATGAAGTCAGCACCTGCAGGCTTTAGTTTAGTGGTCAGAACTTCTTGGCCAGAGCTACTTTTAAGGGATCCTGTCCTACTCTTAAGATGAAAATGATGATTTACGGGGAGCTTCAATCTTTATTTCAATTAGTTGCACTTAACTTTTTGTGTATTACAGAGCATTTTCTAAGTGTCTGTTTGACATCTTCTGGTTGTTTTTCTTTTGAGGGCAGCCCGGCAGTGTTGGGAAGTAATCTGAAGTGTTGGCTGTGAGATTCCATTTCCCCAGTGGTAACTGAAACCACAAGCACCTAGTCCCAGCTGTAAGAGGAAAATTTTGAAACTTTGAAGTGAAACATCAGGTTGATGCAATATTTTGCATCTGGTTGACTAGCCAGAGTTAGATGCAGCTGGAAGCATAAAGACTTCCTCCCTCAGCCTGCGGGGACTCTGGTTTCTGCTGGCATGTAGGAAAGATAATGAGGCAGCAGAAAAAAAAAATTCAGAAACTGAGATTTGCACTTAACAGCTGTGTTTCAGGAGCCCATGGTTGTGGATTAAATGCGTGTTTTCTCATAGGGCTAGTAGCATCCAACCTTTTTTCCCTCAAAGAGACTTATAGCAGTGGACTTGGAAATCAGACCCAGCAACCTTAACTGATGCCTCGTAGGGCAGGGAGGTGCAGCTGGCAGTGACTGAAGTACTCAATAAAAGCAGAAGGTGGTGTTCAGAAAAAGTGTGATTCATTCATTCATATCCATCTGGAGCAATGAGGAAGAAAGTGGGCTATTTTTTGGGCAAAGGATTATCTCCACAGTCCTGTGTGAAAAGGAGTGATTTCAGTGCGAGCCTGAGGCAGTGATTCCCGCCTGGTGCTGGAGGAGCTGGCAATTCTACTTAACCTCAGGCAGGGCCAGGCTGAAAGAAGGGGCCAGTGTATTTGCACAAGGGAACATGAAAAGAAAACAACAGCTATCGATGCTATTTAACTGTATTGTGAGAAAAATATCCTGTCACCTTGCAAGCCCTAGGTAAATATCCAAAACCTCTTTTTATTACCGTAAACAATATGTAGAAAAAGAATTGAAGCAGTGCTCAGTGAAGAAGTTGCTTTGGGTTGGATATAGGAGGCTTGAGAGACATTCCTGTGGGATCATTCAGGGTGCACTGTGGCAGGCCCGGTCCCACCACCAGAGATTTCCACTTCTGGGACCAAAGCAGAGGGTGGCTCCGGTGACCTGACCAGTGCCCTGCATGCCTCCCTACACACACCACACTCACTCAGTCCAACGAGGTTTCCTTACTGGCTCAGCACCAGGTTTCTCCAGACATCTGGATCTTTAAAGCAGTTTAATCGTGGTGCAGTAAGACAGAAACAAGAGCCCCACAGAAACAAAGGAAACCCTGGGCTTTCCTACACTTCCAGTCTATGTGCAAGACAGTCTAGAGTCTTCCTGCTGATTCACTGGCTCCTGCTGTGTCTCCAGTGTCCAGTCACCTGGCTGGCACCACTGGTCCCTGTGCCTTCTGTTGTGCAAGGGGTCGCTGGCAGCAGTTTGTGGCTGCTTGCCTGGTGCTCCTGCTACCCAGGGCACAACCTGCAGCTTTCAGACTGAGCTGCCTGCACTGAATGTATTCCTTAGCAATCCCAGCTGTCATCTTGCTTCACTTTGGTGTGTATTTATTTGACCCTGGCCTGAGATACTCCTTTTTCTGCCACGCGTGTCCTGTGGTGTTCTTGGAACTAGCATGGGCTGTGGAAAAAGGAGCTGCAGAGTCACCAACAAAAAATGTTATCAGCCTCCCTGTGTCATCAGTGGGTTGTATCACTGTGCTGTCTGAAAGCTCTCAAGAGTGTGTGCTTTTGTGGTACCCAAAATCCCTGGGGTTTCTCATACTGGGAAGCGTTATGGCTGTTGTGGGAGTTTTGCCTTCATGCACCCCTACACCATGCAGTCAAGAACAGTGATGTCCACTCTCGTCAGTATTTTGAACTCTCCAGGCTTTATCCCAAGTCAATGAAAAGACTTTTGATCTCTGCAATGGGCTTCACCCAAGGGGCCAATTTAAGTGATAAATGCATATTCCTGTTACTCTGAAATGATGCTTTTCTGCAGGGCTGCTTTTTTTTTCCTTCTTCCTCTTTTCCTTTTGTTTTAATGATGACGTTTCCCCCTTTATCGAAATAGAAAAAAAACCCTCCAATCTTGTACCGACAAGGTAAAACTTGTCTTTTCAGAATGTGAAGTCTTCATATGTATTTGTAGAGTGTCCAGTGCAGTGAGGGTTGTGGCTTAGGTGAAAGCCTTTTTTAATTGCTTTTTTTAATATCCAAACACAAACTCAGAAGAAAATTTTCTAAATGAAACTGACTGAAGACTTGCAAGAAACAAAAAAAATTGCTCTTTGATTTCTTGGGTTAAGTGTGGTGCTTGGCAAAACCATGGATATGCTCTGGCCCCACGTTTTTGTGTATGTAACAAAATTATTCTGTTTTGAGGCTTTTTCACATCATAGTGATGGACTTGTCAAATTTATTTTCTGGAAGAGAGAGTAGGATTATACATGTGCATGAAGGCTGTGAATACTCCCATTCCATTAGGCTTGTAATCTTCCACAGGCAGAACAAGCCTGCTCACTATAGCAAGGCCAGTTGGTAGCTGTCAGGAAGCTTTTCACGATGGACAAATGTGTCCACACCAATTTTTCCACCGTACTTTAAAACATCTGGTATATATCAGGGTTCTACTCCCCCTTTCTGACTCTCGGAGCTGTGAAATGAAAAAGCAAGTTGTATTCTTCCGTGAACAACTTCCACGTTTTCATATGGTCTCTGTGCAATCAGACACATCAAAATATGCTTTGACTTGCTCCTACAGTTTGAAAAATACTGTACTGATGAACTGTGTAGTAAAATCCTGCAGAGAGTGAGCACAAGTTGAGGGGAAGCACATGTGTGGTAAGATGCCAGTGGTTGTACAGACTGCTCAGCACAAGGCAGAGGCAGGGTTCAAGCCACGATTTGCACTATTAATCTTCACGGTGTTCATGCAGAACAGGTAGTCAGTGTTCTTTTGCAGACCTAATGCTAGTATTTCCTCTAACATAAGCATGCCTAGGAAGATGCATACCAGATGATTAAAAAAATAATAGGCAGCGTGAGTATGTGCAGAGAATACCTGCTTTGTGATGGGAGCATGTGTTTCCTGCAGGAGTTACAACCCCTTGTGAGAGGAGAAACAAGGATTTGTAGAACTGTATGCCTTTTAAATGTCTGTGAGTGCTTAGTGTTTTCCTGAAAGTGTGGGGAGTTGGATTTTTTCTGATAGGTTATTTGGAGGCTTACAGTTTGGAACAGAAGGTGGATGGTAAGACTCCATAAGGCCTTTTATGTGATATTCACAACAATAATTTTACCAAGAGTGTCTCCCTGCCCCATTTCCCAGCTGATTAAAAATTCAGTTTCTTATTTTTGCATGCTCTAGAGGCAAAATTTTGAGAGGTCGGGGTGACTCTGTTGCAGCTTCTTTCCTGTCCTCAATTCCCTAGCCTTATGGTGAAGTGTTTTTCACTGTAGCTGGTTCTGCCGTAGTGGTTAAAGACAGAAGATGTTTAGCTTAACCCTGAGGCAGCTCAAACTTTGTGCTGGATTAATTAAAAAATAGTTCTGTGCCTTCTGCAGCAACAGTGCTTGGGAGGGGAATGGAGGAAGGAGTGCTGTGCACTGGGGACAGGAGGGCTCGTCGTGCCAGACAGGATCCCTGCCGTCTGACGGAGATCCTGGCACTTAAGGGTAGTGTGTATTTTCTCCCAGGTCTGCCACAGCTCCTGGAGCTGAATTTTGCTTGCAGTGGTCTGGTTGTAAGGGAGCTGTTCCACTATCCCAGTGGGTTTTTTTCTTTTTAAAGTTGTTTCAACAATCCCCTTTTCCATCCTGGGGGGAAAAAATAGCCCTTTGGAAGAGGGGCTAGGTAACCAAGTTCTATGCTTATCCTCCATGTTATGTACTTTGTGCAAGTTAAAAGGCTTGTTCTGCCTTTCATCTTGTGTGCCGTTTTCTGCACATATTTCCTAACTTCTCCCATGACGTTTTTGCCTGGTTCTTCAGAAGATTGTATGGACTGAAAGAGACTATTGTTTCCACAAGAGTGCAGGCATGTGCACATCAGCTAATCTGGTTGGTACAGGATTTCAGGAGTGGGTGTTGAACTGAGGAACAGGGTTGGGATATGCGTGCCTACGAATTCTTGTGAACAGCGTGCTCTCCTATTCTGTACATAATATCAGATTTCACTTTCTAGGTTTACCATTCATGTTTCTCCAAAAGTTGAACTCCCGTACCATGAGACGTAAACAAGGAAATGGCATGCGGGATGGTTGCAAAAGTTTTGGTTAGTAGAGATTGGAAAGCTGATCTGGTTTTCAGTCCTGTGCCTGGATAAGTGTCAGCTACTTGATGGTGTGGAGACTCAGAACGTTTGTTTTTCATAAACATCATATTTTTAAAATTGATACTTCATTGTCTTTCTAGTGTTTTCCTTTCCCAGGTTTGGGTTTTCAGTTTTGAAGTACAAGACAGGCAAACAAATACGTTTCAGCCTGGTGTTTAGGAGGAAGCAGACTTTGGCAGTCGAGATACATTTGCCAGCTCTTGAGAAACTGCAATCTGAACCTTGCATTTGCAGCAAACTTTCTGCAAAGCACTTTGGATACAGGACATCAGGCAATATTCATTGGGGATTTTTTCCATTTGGATGATATCACCAGGGAGCAAGGAAACCCCCAGCTGTTGTTTTTGTTTGCAACTAACATCTCCTCAGGTGAAACCTTGCCACATACTTGTTTCCCCTTTTGGGAACATTACCTAAAAGATGATGGTACTGGGATAACTCCAGCTTCCTGGTGGTGACCCAGATCTCTGCTGGCGATGAGATCTCTATCTCCACTGGGCACGGAGCAAGAACAGCAGTTGTGTTTTCGACTGCTAATCCGTGGGCATGTTCCCATACAGTGTTTCCAGGCTCGTCAGCAACCTTGCAGCGCCTTGGCTATTGCTGCTGACATGCCCTTGTCTGGCGGCAAAAGGCGGGATTTTATTCCGCAGTCTGGTTTCATGTAGGTCTCGTAAGAGGGTGTGAGGCAACTTTAGGGTGTTTTTAAATACTACTTCAAGAGTATGAGACAGCATAAAAATCCTCGTAGGTTTGTTTGGGTTTTTTGCAGCAACAACATTGTATAGCTGACAATTCGATGCATCTCAACTTTGATACAGTTTCCTTGCTTGGTCGGGAATAGTTGCTGCTTGTAAAACAGCTCCTTGGAGCTAGAGGGTGCAAGCTGGGAAGACTGACACTTGCTGGTAGTTTAAGAATTTATGAGGATTTAGTCTGTGGTTTGTTGATGGGATTTGGTTGGCTGAAATGCTTTTTGACGGATGCACAGGAATTCCCAGGTGTTGATAAAAGCTCTTGGCAATAGTCAGTTGAAGAGGATAGAGAAGAGAGATAGCGAAGTGAGAAGGACTCGGGGGGTTGTCTGGTTTCTTTTCATCTATGGGCTGTCATATTTAACCAAGAGCTTACAGCTTCACCCGTAGTCTTGTGTGGTTTTAGCACCGCTAGACCAACCGGCTGGGTTGGCTATCCTTGAAGGGTTTTTCCAATGCTTCTGTTGGATGCAGCGTGGGTTAGCTTCCTTGCTTCACAGCCACCTCACCATTTGCCCAAGTGGTGTTTCTGAAACTTCATGTCCTTTTCAGCATCTCATGGTCACCGTATGGAGCACTGGAAGCAGTCCGTGAGGCTATCTTTTCCTGTCCAAGACTCCTTTTCTGCTAAAGTCCTTGCTGCCATAGCCAGGAATATTTGAGCCATGTTTCTGCTGGCAGTTTTCTGCTATGCACTCCTGAGGATTGGATATAGGGCAGTTTGCAGGGTTCCTCACAGTGGAACTCCCTATTTACAGTCAGTGAATTCATTAGAGCCCTGAATTATTTACCTTAAAGAATTCAAGTCCTGAATTATTTACCTTTAAGGTCTGTCTTCCTGTGTTGTGCATTAGGTTGACTGTAGACCTGTGCTCTGTTATGTGCTATGAATGTCTAAGGTAGCGCAATATCCAAGGCAGTTTCAGCTATTTACTGTTAATTTTATTTTCATACACAAATACATTGCAACATTACAGCTGATCTTTAAGGTCCCTTCCAACCCAAAGCATTCTGTGATTCTCTAAGTTCAGAGTGGCACTCTGATATAAAATGGATTTGTGCAGATCTTGTAAATGCATGAACAATTTTTGAGTATGTCGTCACACTCTTCTCTGTCTGCAAGTTGCCTGCCTACTGCCAGCTGTAGCTGCAAGCTCTGGGCAAACTCTGTATTCAGCATCTTGTTTTTTCCCTGCTGTCCCCTGTTTGGCCCAATTTTTTATTTATGGCATGGTACTCAAATCCTACTGGAGAAGTTTGTAATTTCCTCATGATCTTACTCTGTTTACCAGTGTCAGGCTTCAGGATTTGACAAATGATTTGGGAAGCGCCACTTCTCTTTACAGGAAGAGACTTAAAACAAGAGGGCAGAGGATCCTGAGGATCTTAAGCCTTGCTGCTGAGCTGTCTCTGTACTGCATAGTATTTTGTGTACTGGAAATACAGTTCCCTTCTGCTGTGACTGTTCATTACTTTTAGTTAAGAGAAGCCAGGGTTTTGGGTTGGTTAGGAATTCACTGTTAATGGCCACTTGAGGGATACTGAGTTTAAATGACTGGTGTAGTGCTTCACTGGAGCTGCATGGCAGCTCTCCAAGGCACAGCTCGTCTGCCTGGACGCTGGGAGGGTGGCAGGGAGTGTCAGGGTGGCTGCCATCCTTGCTGCCAACAGCTGTTAGAGTTGTCATGCACTCTTATCCTGAAGCCCTGATGCACGGCTCAGGTACATCCCATGTGCCAAGAGTGAAGGCAGCCGCAGCAAGCAGCGCTCACCTGCCACATTTCCCTCCCTTTTGAGGGATGAGTGCTTGAACTCATCCATGTTTTTTCCTGCAATGTACCTGTGGTACACCAAAGATTTTTGCAGGAAAAAAACAAGTGGCAGTGTCCACTGGCATCATAGAAACTTCAATGTGATTCTTTGCAAGTGCTGCAGCTGCACAGCCACCATGCAGCCCTCCCTGCCCCACCCCAATTCTTGCTCTCTCCCCATCCTACCTCCAATTTTCTATCCCCATTAAGTGAAATTTCTTGTTTTGACATGTTTTTCCCTGCCATCCCCTGGCCCAGATCTTGGCTGCTATGTTTTGAGCATAGATGACTCCAGGCTGCAGTAGGGAGGTCACCTGGATCAGGAGGCCCTCCTTGCTTGGGAGGTGGCCCTGCCCTGGTTGGCAGCAGATGCCAGAGGCAAAGGTCACCTCTCTTCTCCTCCGCCTGGACTAGACTGTTCTTTGCTTTGTGTGGCATCGGGCTAAACCCAGGTTTAAACTCAGTTCCAGAGACTGCCAGAATTTTGTCTTTCCAGCCACTTTTTTGGGAATGTCTCAATCAGACCACCGTGACCAAAATCTTGCGACAAAACTTTCTGTCGGTCACCCGTGCCAACAATGGGCAGAGTATGGCAAATGCCTGAGCCCTGAAACGCAGGAAGGGTATCGCAGCCGTATCCCTCACCCTGTGCTGTGTGTCTGGGTTTACGTGTGTATGCCCTTGTGAAAGCAGGCAAGGATCCTGTGCGCATGGTTGAGTTGTGTCTCTTTAAGTGAAGGGGTTTGTTTTGTTTGCTTTCAGAGAAAGCAATGCAATACTGACACTAATGGCATTTCCAGTTCTGAAAATCCAGTTTCCTTTACTTATGATGTGTCTTCTGGCCATTCTGAGAGGTTTGGGGTGGGGGGTTGAGGCTGTGTCTTCAGTTGGGTTTCTACCATATGGGCTTTTTTCTTCCTTATTTAAATGTAGAAACGTCTTCCATGAAGTGTATTGGCAGGAGAATTTGACACTTAAGCTTAAAGCTACTAATATGGGAAGCGAGGAGTAAACACAGATACTAAAAGACTCTTTTGAGAATTTTAAGTGGAGTCACTACTTAAATAGTGTTGTAGGTACAGACTACGGGGAAACTTTATGATTAAGTAATCTACTGTTGATGCAATTTTGCAAGTATTATTTTTACATCACTGCTGTGGTTATTAGTGACATGTATTTGCTGTTGATACTGAAAGAAATTTAATTAGCTTTCTCTGCCTCTGTATTTCTGCTTTCGGTGGCACTGTCTGCTTGGCATTGATCCCAGTGCTTCCAGGCAGGATGCCCTGGGAAGAGGGCAGAGGATTTGGGCATAGGAGACCTGTGTTCTCCTGTGTAGCTCTACAAGTGGTGGGCTGTGGTATCTCGTCTGCCTCTCCAAATTGGTATCTCTTGCTTCTATTTGATCAGTGAGTGATTTTGGGGAAAGCACTTTTTCTTGTTTAATGTTTTTATGAGATGAGGCAGAAAACAAAAGACCTGAACATCTACTGCAAAACTGCTGTAATGCAAATAATAGATAATTGCTTGCAGTTAATCAATTTTCTCTTTTGTGTTGTTTTTCACACAGAGCAATGAGGCAAGAGAGAAGTTCTTAAAAACAGAAAAATGTGATTGCATAAACGTCGTTGTTGGCAGGAGGACTCGGTGGATTCAGGTAATAATGTGACACCACTTTTTATTCTGCTTTAAAAACTGGCTGGGTTTCAGGCTGCCAGTGGGCCTTTGTCAGGGGCTGAGGAGTAGAGGAAGATGACAAGGTGTAACAAGACCCAGTAGCTGGCTGTTAATTCATTCAGACCAGATGAGAGGGTGTGGGTGTTCCCACAGCGCTGGTGGCTGCTGAATAGGGGAGTGATGCTGGGGCTGCAGTAGCTTCCTTCTTTATGTCAGGCTGTTGAATCTGAGACTGGGGTTTTTTTGTTTTGTTGGGGGTTTTTTAATGGGTTTGTTTTTAACCCTAGGAGATTCTCTCCTTCAACCTCTTACAGCTGCATCGATGTAGGTGGGGAAGCTCCATGCCTGTTTCATGGAAGAAGGTCAAATGATTAGCTACCCCTTCAGACTGCAGAACTCTGAATCTATGAATATTTCCCTTGAATTCCCCCTTTAAAAGGGTTTCTGGATCAGAGCAGATCATTATCTGCTGAAAGACCCAGACCTAGACCTTTACTGCTTTAGAGAACTACTGCTGGTTGTTTTCTGTGTGAATGAAGAACAATTTCTTATTGCATGGCTGTAGGAAACCTGATGTGTGATGTTTAAACATACTACTAATGTTTACTACCAATGTTTGCAACATATTATCTTAAAATAATGGACTTTAACATATTTAGATCCTGTTCTGTAGGAAAAGTAAATTGCTAGTTAAAATGCATCTCTTATGGTTTTAATAATTTCATTTATTTCCCTCACTGAAGGGGAGTGCAAAATGAAGGCAGGGGGAGTTTACAGTGCTAATTGCACTCCGCGTTTGTAATTGGGAGCAGATCCTATCCTCAAGCTTCTTAGGCAATCCTAGTGAAGTCATCAGGCTTTTCACAAGCATATGGTTTTCCCCACGCATGTTTGGTTCTAGAATAAGGGCCTACAGTGTGCTTTTTCGTTCACCGATTTCTCATAGGGAGGAAGTTTGAAAAATATGCATCTTTTCCTACACAGACTCTTGATTTCCAGCAACAGTTGAAGAGGTTCTGCAGTATTTTATTGAGAAACAGATCAGCGAAGCTCATTGCCTTAGACTGAGCTGTTTCTAACTGGCAAGTGCATTTTCTTCGTTAGGTTAAAGGTGGGGAAAAAAGCAGTTGTAGCTTTGCATTGCTATAGTCATGACCAAGGAGGACGTTTAAAAAGGACGTGAATGGGTGTGGATTTGATATTTCCTAAAGCCTGTTTCTTTTTCATATTAAATTGCATACTCCAGGAAGCTAGTTGCTGTATCAACATTGGTATAATGACACATTATTAAAAAAATCAATATCCAGTCATAGAAACAAGTCTTGGTGCAAGCAGTCGGGTGCTTACAGCTGTGATTTGTATGTATTTGCAAATGTAATGGGTTTTTTTTTTTCCCTCGTAGCACTGGTAACTTGGATAAACACTGTATGTGTGACTCATTGCAGAGTATAAACTTATTTTAAAGGAGCAAGTGTTGGATTTGCTGAATATCCTATTGCTTGCATCCCTGAATACTTACTTGCAATAGGTCATGATTAATCTTAAATTGGACAACCTGAGGGGAAAATTACTGCTGATGTCCCATAGGTACTTCAGAAACAAATGGAATGATGGAAGTGCTTTAAAAACATAAATAGTAATTAGAATTCATAAAATCGTAAAGCAAACATATGGTACAAGGCCTTCTAAAATATAACACTTGAGAGCTTTTTTTATCGTTTCAGAAAGAGCTTGTTTAGTTATCCCAGGAAAAGTAAATATTTTCATTCCTTTTTCTTCAGTGCACTCTCATTCCATTCCTCTTTCTCTTTTTCCTTTTTTACTTCTTTTTTTCCCCCCAGAGCCTTCTTATTTTGGTGGGATGGGGGACCAACACCTGATGTGCATAGAAAGCCCTACTTGAGAGCAGGAGATAACACTGCTAATGGTCCTCCTGTTGTTAGGTACTTCTTTTAAATCCTTTTTCAGTGTCGGCACGGAGTTGATGTAATCCAAATTGAACGCTCCCTGTGCGCATGTGTGCATGAGCGAGATGTGATGGGCACTGCAGCAGCTCCTGGACCGCTCAAGAGCACACTTATTTTTTTAATGTGATACCCCAGACATTGGTGATGAGGGATGCAGTCCCTCTGCGTGTGTGTGTACACACGTGCAGGGGTGTGAGCTCACGGAGGGCAGCACAATGCAGCATCCCAGCAGTCCTGGTGCACCTTTGGTGGGGTGGCCGTGTCTCCACTGCCTCGAGCCATCAGCGGGACAGGGAGGTAAAGTTGCCGCTGGAAAGAGGTGAAGGACAAAGATGGGGAGCAGAGGAGTAGGGAGCCGGGTGGGGATCGGGGGCCAGGGAGGAAGACACAGCTCCAGAGGGAAATACTCTGTGCTTTGCAGTTGCTTGTGTGGATAGAAACCAGATGGTGCGCTGGAACACCCGCTCGCTTGGGCAGCGGCGGAGCCAAACATATGGTTAATGGTTAGGAGAAAGAGCTTTTCGAGCCAGGGCTTTGCTGACTGCTTCGCATTACAGATTGTTGCAGTGTGTCATTACATTGCCAAGCTAAGTGCTTAATACCCGCTGCGGGCGCTGGGCAGGCTTTTGCAGGAAGGATGCAGAGGCTCCCTGGTCAGGGCGGGAAGCTGACATCACGTACAGCCCCCTGCCACACCCCCCACACCCGCTTTCCCCTCTGGAAACGCTGTAAATCTCCCCATTTGCAAGTCCAAATCCTACAGCAGGCAGTTTTCCTGTTCTGAGTGTCTTTAAACCATTTATTTCCAACAGTGTATTGTTGGTTTTGCCTTTTTCTTTTTTTTCCTTTTTTTTTTTTTTTTTTTTTTTTTTTTTTTTTTTTTTTTGTGGTCCTCAAGCAGATGAATTCACTGAGGCTGCAGCACCACACTTAAATGTCCGGCATCCGAAGTTCCTGCTCTGGGATCTTTGGGCGACACCAGACCCCATGTTATCTAAGGAACTGCTGAGCTCATTCATCTCCTTTTCACGGCCCGCTTCCTTTTATTTTTAGCCAAATCCGTCAGGCCTGACAGGCGGGTAATTTGAGCCAGAGAAAGGGCAAAGCTCCAGGTCCTTTCCACAAAGCAATTCTTCTCCTCCCTCCTGGGAAGGCTCCAAACTTGGCCTGCTCCAGGCAGATGGATTTGTTGAGTCATGTGAGATCATTTACACAAAAACACAGCGAGGCAGTGAAAAGGAAAAAAAAAAAAAAAGGAAAGAAAAAAGAGAAAAAGCTGGGGGGGAAGGGGTGGGAGAGCGTGCACTGCCGGGGCTGCTGCGAGCGTAGGAAATGTGCTGCGAGGCAGCTAGACAGAGGAATGCAGCAGATTCATTCTTGTATAAGGTAATGTCTCGTTTACAGTACAGGGTGGAGCCAGCACGGAGGAGAAATCTCTCGAAAACAGATTACTCATTTAAAACAAAAATCCTCCTTAAAATAAATAATAATAATAAAAAATAATAATAAAAAAACCAAAACAACAACCCAACCAGCAAGCAAGCGGCGCACACGGGCGTGCAACAAAGGCGGCGTTGTTGACAGCACCGGATTACAGTAGCGGTAAACTCCGGGCTGGGAGGTTGCTGGAAAATGAGTTTGCTCCGTGATGCAACTGGAGTTTGCTTTGTCTGGCCGCCAGTGCGAGCGGTGCGGGGGAGACTGGGAGCCCAGCGGCAGCAGGGCGCGCTTCCCTCCATCCAGGGATGGTTTTGGACAGTGGGGAGGGATGGAGGGAGCAGTTAACAATCCTGAGTGGACAGGCTGGTGGGGCATCATTAACAGTGAAAACAAAGGGGGATATGCATGGAGGGGGTGGGAGAGAACCTCTTCTTGCTTTGGTTTTGAGCTGGTTGTGGCATCATCTTCATTGCATCAAGGAGTAAATTGCATTTATTCAGTTGAATGTGAATTTTGTTTTCGTTTGCAACCTGAGCTAACCCCAGCATGTTGGGTTTTGGTTTTTTAAGTGGGTGGTAAGAGAGAACATGAAACTTGGAGCTTTTCAGATCTTGTTACATCCTAGAGAATTAGGTTGGGTTAATTTATGCAGTGTTCTAACAAGATGCGTTCAAACCTTTAAATAGACTGTATTTAAGTATTGTTAATATAACTCGAAGTTACTCCAGTTTTCTTAGCAAGGCAGTATCTGAATGTTACTGTTTTGTCCCAGTGGTGGTTAAAAATCAAGAATAAAAGTAGAAACTGGAACTGGAAATTGGTGGGAAACATGCAATAAAACAAGTCCAATGCAAAGTATTTCCTAAAATTCTCAGCAACAGTTAAGAAACTTGGGGGAGCATGTAAACAAGGGTTTGTATTTTAACATGACCCTTTCCCCTGCTGAGTAGTATCTTCTGCATTGCTGACTCCACAGCAATGTCTGTTGAGGTGCTTTCCTCTGGGGAGGGGACGGTTTGTCTGGAGCCTGCCTCCCTCTAACTTGACCTTGTCTTTCCCTTTTTCTCCTCCTGCTTCTTTTTAACACTTTTGTCTGAAAGACGGCTGGCTTTCCCAGCCTGCCTGCCCTGCTGGGCTGCGCCGCTGAGCACGGCACATTCGGTGTGGGGAGAGCCTTCCCTTCTCTCGCTACGAGTTTTCTCACTTGGTGGAAACCTTTTGTCTTCTCTGTCTCTTGATGAGGCCGCCTCATTACTTATGTACAAGGAGCACTTGGCAATACCCCAAGTCCCAGCTGGGGTCCTGCACTGCGCAAACCCGCCATGGGGTCCCTGCCCATCAGCTGATGTCTGGTGTGAGGACCTGCAGAGGGGTAGAAGTGTAGAGATGAGGAGTACAGCCAGGCTTGGGACCTAGATGGTGCAATAAGCTGTGGCCGTAGCACAGCAGCCTTTAATGGGCAATGGCTGTAGATTGCTCCGAGATCCTCGGAAAGGTCCTGGAGAAGGACAGCATTGTTATTTATTCTGTTTGCATAGTTACTGTAACTTTCTTTCCCTTCTTCCCCAAAAACCTAATCAACCTACATTTTCTGTTGCTGTGAGCAACATTTCCTGTTGTTACCCAGAGCTGCAATTCCAGTTAAATTCTCACTTTGTAAAGCTAATCTCCCAGCAGTGGGTGTGGGATTTCTAAAAGAAAAGGCATTTGTGAAGGGTCAGTTTTTAAGATTTTTGTCTTAGTGGACAATTCTGCAAAACTCCTTTTTTAACTATTCACATTTATTATTGGTTGAAAGGTCTAGCTTCGTCTCTATTTATGGCACTTAGAAGGGTTGTAGGTTTTTCATTCCCCTACAGAGTGCCCCACTCCTCAACGTCTCCTTTTTCCGCTTCAAAGATGCCACATGTGTTGCTTTTTGCATCTCTACGTCAGACAACCAGCCCGACTAGGCAGGTTTCGGGAACTGTTCATGACCTGTCTATCGGGAAAATCAGCCTTACTCTTCCTTCCCCCTCTTTCACAGCCGCTCAACTTCCTCTCCTTCTTCTGAAAGTGTGTTGATGCTATCAACCCCCTAATTCTTTTATCTCACTTCTCCTATCGTTTCCATCCTTCTGTCTGTCTCAAGATTAGACTAGAAATTTCTCTGCCGCTGCTGGCCTCTTCCCTCCTCGCACATACTGTGGCGCTGCCTCCTTTGGGATCTGAGGAGGGATGAGTATGGAGTTCGTACATGTTGAATCGTGTCCTGTGCTTGGCATCAGTTTGCACAGGTAGAGGACATTGTCTATGGCAATTTTTCTTTCAATTAGTAGCTTTAAACTACTAATTCTCTCCATCCTAGGTTGGAGGATGAGCAGGAGGTCCCCACCAAGGCTTGGTAAGGGAGGCACTGAGAACCTCCTGCTGAGGTTGCTCAACCTTCTTATGTTGTACCAAGGCGAGATGATTTGATGTCATATTATCCTCTAGACGGGACAGGATAATGATTCTCTCTGTCAGAAAACTTAGGCAAACTTTGTAGTACTCTGCAGTGATATCTGAGGTGAATGTGGCAAGTGTTCTTTTATGGGACTTAGGAAATAACCTCAAAATAAATAAACTCCTAGCCTGCCTTCCCCCTAACAGAAAATTATAGAAGTTATAGTGTAGTGGTGGCAATTTCCTCTTTGTCATGTGTTCATCTAGAGGGCATTTCAGAGGAGAGGTGAGATTTATTCTAAACAGATTAATCTAAATTTCTGTGGAACTTTAAGTCTATGTAAATTTTTCTCATCAAGCAATGAATCGGTGCAGCAGTGAAGTGCAGGACTGTTTGTAATGTATTCGAAACCTAGCTGTTTTCTGGATGTGGCCAAATCCCATTAACTGTGATTTCCCTGCTTCCTTTTTCCTCCTGTCGAGCCTTCTGGATAACGGCTTTTCTTAACAGCTTGTTTGCAGAATCTGCTCCAAAAATCTCCCAGTGGCTTCACTTTTCTCAAAGCAAGGCAAACTCTAGGAGCAGCTTATTATCTGCTTATCAACCAGCTTCCATTTCTGTTAGAAAGTCTCCGTCAGCCATAGACCAAACAAGCTTAGATCTCTTTGCTTTCCATGTGGTCAAGCACAGCAGAGGTAAAAGTTCTTTTGGAGATTAAACTTTGCAAGTTGGTTAAGTGATACATCAATCCAGACGCACTTTGTGTATAAAACTGCCTTCTTGAATTCCCTTGGAGCATCCTTAGGGAACCTTGAGAGTTGGCTGAAAGATGCTAGCGAGGATGTCCAAGCACCCTCTGACACTGCCTTTGCAGTAGCAGGTTTTCAAGTCTATGTTAAAAAAATACCAAGTTGTTTTAAGTCTTTGTTCATTTTGTTAGCTTTTCACTGATAGTTCCTGTAGTATTACTAACTGCTAATGTGATCCTTTAGCTTTTGCCTTGATTTTGTTATAAATTAAACTGGTGTCAGTAAAAAGCTGCTTCTGATCACATGCTGTAGAAATATTTTTTTTAACCTCTTTGCAGCCTTTGTGTGATTAATGGGAACATACTGTTGCTTTTTGATAAGTTCATTCATGTTTAATAGCTATTTGTGAGCCATATTTGGCTTTTAAGTGGATGGATCACAGCTCTTGAAGCATTTTGGTGGCTAAATAGCTGGGATTAGACACTCCGATTGCTCTTGCCAGTTGTTTTCCTGTGTTCATACTGAACTCTGTGTGTTACAAAAATACTTTTAGTTATAGTCTTGTCAGATTTGTTTAAGGAAAAGAGATGTCCTCATTTTTCAGAGAAGTTTATCTGGGAGTGAGTGGAATTATATTAATGTTTTTTTCTCACTCGATCAAATTCTAAGTGCTAAGATGAAAGGCCCACTATTACTTGCAAAAGTAAGACTTGCTTTTGCAGGAGTGGAGCAATTTATCTTCTGTATCTGCTTCACTAATTGCAGCCTGGTAAGACCCTAAAGAGTCCCACTAGTCAACAATTTCCTTACTGCAACCAGTGAAAAATCAGACTTAAAATGCACTTAACTGATGCTCCGTTCTGCATTTAATACCTCTTGATTACTGTGGTCACAGCATAAATAAATATATTTGATTGCTTACTGGATCATGCAAATGTTGGATGCCTTCCTCCTTCATCAGAATACTCCTTTTATTAGAGATAGATGCTGTCATAGAGCCCCAAGCTGTTGATTAGGTAAAAGGGAATGCCATATATAGGAAAATAAACCAGCACCCACAGTGTAGCTTCTTAATAGAATGTAATGAGATTTCTGTTAGAAAATTCAGCTTGTTGTTTTCTATTTGAATACTTTTTCAAAATTAATAATAAAATAATGAAAAATAAATTTGTCATGCATTCTGGGAGAATGGCATAAGTAATTAACATGGGATCTCTACTTGGTTTTGGGTTGATTGCTAATTGGCTTCCACGTAGTACCATGAATGGGTTTGAAGCCCCTGTGGTGGGCTTGGACTAGTCTGGACCAGCTCAGACTCATTGCTGCCCTTCTCCATGCTGTTCACTATGGTTAATGGTGTCCAGAGGGATGGCAGAACCCAGATAGTTATGATTAAAGAATTCTTCTCCTGGGATGCACCGCTTGGGCACAGGCATCAGTGAAGCCTCTTTTGCAGCCGGTGACGTCGTAGGCAGCGGGACCTCATGGGGAGGACGTCGTGGGTAGCACTGCACTGCTGAGGGTACGGGTGGCACAGCCAGACCTGCTCAGCTGGCATCGTGAGAGCGAGAGGTTAAAAGGGCAAGGGTAAACCACGGTCTGAAACAGACTCTTGCATCTGTCAGGTCTCTTCTTGGGTGACACTCATTTTGTTGCGCAGCTCAAGTGCAGCAGGAGTTTCACCCCTGCCCACAGGCTGACAATCACACACTCAATGGGAAGTTGTTTTTCTGCTGGGTTTTGCCCCCTGTGAGTGTTGTCATTGGACGTAACAGCGAATTAAGGCACAGAGGTTTGTGGGGCATCATAGCCTGTTCACTGTTTAAAATAAATGTTCTATGATTAATTTTCCATGGGGCAAAAGGGGAGAAGAGTTTGTGCCCTAAACTCTGGAGAATTTTTAGTATTTAATGCTAATTTTAACCCTGAAGCATCAGTGAGTTAAGTAGAGCTCAAAGTGCTGCAGTTAGCCTTCATCAGGAAACACTGGATAGCATTGCTGAAGGAGTGGTGACAGCAGGGAGTTCCCATATGCATGCAGTGCCACTTCTGGAAGAGCTAAAGGTTGGTATTTCCAAACAGAAGTGGAAATGCATGTGAGTTGGTGACACATATTTTGGTTTTCAGTACAGTAGGTGGCAGGAGAGACAAAGTGACAGCTTGGCTGGTGTGGCTGCTGGTCCACCTGCCACAGTAACAAATGAGGGTCTATGCCCAGCACTGTGGAATAAACATGACATTGTATCACCAGGTGCTTTTGTGAGGTCTGTCGTGTGGTGTGATCAACAAAATGACATAACAAGATGGGAACATTAGACACACATATTGCAATGTCCCCGTGTCAAATGCCACGATATACACTTGTGTTTTCCTACGATGTCTCTGGTACATGTCAGGGACTAGAGGTTTTTTGGCAACCTCCGCCAGTGCCAGTTATGACTGCTCATTGTCTTTCTCTTCCTACGTTGTCCTTGGCCAGGACTTGCCCCACTTCCTCTGGTGCCAGTGTTGGTGCTTATGAAGCTGACCATAATCTGCTTGATGGGGTGACGCCAGTCTACAACTAACGAAGCTAAAGATGTGGTTGGATTTTGTGCAACTCAGCAGAAGCATCTCACCTCATGGTTGTGAAATGAGTCTTGAGGTAAAGAAGTAAGTGATAGGAAAAGGGACTGACAAATTCAGGCTATAGAGTGCAGCCTTGATCAACCCTATCAAAAAGGATGGAAGGCAGTGAAGTAGTAGGCACCAGCGACTTCTCTAAGGCAACAACTGATATACTTCAGGGCTTCTGATCTGCAGTTGCATAAAGTAGCCTTAAAAGCCTGAAAAACTTTTTAAGTATGTAAGACTCTTTCCTAATGGAGAGGCAAACTGAAGAAGTGAAATTAGTGGTCGTTTCCCTTTGTCTCTTAGACATATGTCTCCTTTTTTAGGTGAAAGGGATATGCCTCATCCCATTTCACTTAAGCTGAACAGATTGTTTCCTTTCGTATTTACAGGAGATTTGGTTTCCCAGTGCCCCCAAGGACAAAACCTGCTGTGGAGCATGTGTAACTTGAGCAACATCAAACAGATTGTAGAACCGAGAAGGTGATTTGGCTCTGGGTTTGTAACTGGAGAAAGGAAGAGCTTTTGTCCATTGATTTATAGGGAAATTAGTGTATGGCTAAGATATGCCCGCCTGTTTGCTGTGCTTTTTCCCCCAGAATTGTTCCCTAAAGGAATTTTGGTCCTGGTGGAAACAACTTCATTGCGCAGGCCTGCCTTGGAGCCAAAAAGAGCCGACAGTATTTGACTCATACTTGTCAGAGGAATCTTTAGTACATATACCAGCTTCCAGTGATGACTTTAGCCCTCCTTTTATCTGTATTTGCACATAAACTTTGAATTCTGGCATATCAAATCATGCATGTATGATGGCCTAAATTTTGCATCTTCATAAGATGTCAAGCCCTGTTGCTCAGATGTGTTACTTATATTCCGTTTCTGTGCCCATTGGTTTCGTAAGATTGCTGTCCATATTTTTTTCAATACATTAATGCTGTTTTCTTCACTGAAGGTGACTGAGAACTGAACTGGTGTTGAAGTTGTAAAACTGTTAGTGTAATGTAGTAGCAAGGACAAGACACCTTTTGTCTTTGCTGGAGACCCTGACTGGCCCGTAGATAGAACCTGAGCACTTCATACTGATGAAAAATGAAGGCAGGAACACAGTGATTTATTGAAGGTCATGGAGGAAACCTGAAAGGTTGAGACCTACATCTCTTCTACCCCACCCCAGGAAGCTGAATCCTGTGATTTCTGGCGTGATGAAGTTTACTTCCTCTTCCCCTGAGAAACATGCGACTCTTCCCATTGGAAAAATATTTGTTCTTGTCACGGCAGGTACAGACACACATTTACAAATTTGTAACCGAGTTTGACTCATTGCCACAAAAATAGGCACATTTAGAGAGTAGCTAGTTATAGCTGTATTGTGCAGAATGAAAAGGGGAAATGGTCTGAGGGGCACAAACAAGTTAGTAACTGCTCTGTTGTTGCTTCACATCCTCAATTCTCTGAGTTTTATCTGGACCAGAGGAGGGACCTGAGCGTACACTGGGTTTAAGCAGCTTTTGGACTGCTCCATCCCTTGCGCCCAGGATGGGTCTTTTTTCATAGAAGAGCCATTTGTGAAGAATGGGACCTTGTTGGCCAAATTTTCCTTGAATGGGCTGGTATCTTGCAGATACCGGTATGCTGATAGAAACTGTATGGCTGCAAATAGTTAGTTGGTTCTGTAACCAGGTTTAACTGTGGAGGGTGCTGCTTGGTGAAGAGGATCAGGAATGAATTCCTATTATTTTAAAGCAAAAGCTGTCTGAGGCTAATTATGAAAAACATGCCAAGTTGAAATACTCATTTTTAAAAATTAATTTACATAAGCAGCTCATAGACAGGTTTATGCTGTGCTGGAAGAAGTCTGACTGCACTTTAATGTTGACACCTGGATTGGTGATTAGGAAGAGATAGTTAAACAACTGGAGTTTAAATACCAGTACAGCTTCATTGTAATAATTTTCCCAAAGGCACATTGGTAATTCTGCTAAATAGAGAGTTTAATAGACTTTAATAATGTGTACTTGGGAGATCCTATACACGAAGGAATAGTGCATAAAACATTCATTATAGTAAACTGCTACCTGTGCATTTAGAGAGGAATCTGTTGGACGAAAACGGTTATGTTGAGTGTGGCAACATGTCGAAAGGTGTTAACAGTCAGAAGTTATTGTCACCCCCTTACCTAATTCACCTGCTGTGACTGAAGTTGCATCATTTTTCTCAATGGTGAATGAATTATTCGAGGTAGACATTAGTTCATTTTCTGAGAAGTCTTTAGAAAGCTAATGGGCCATGGTGGTTCACAGGGCTTTGTTTTTCTTTGATATGCTGATTTAGTGTCAAGAGAAGAGGTACCTGGTAGGAAGCATAGAATAACCCTGTTTAAAAAAATAACATTAAAACATTAACATTAAAACAACAAAAAGCAACATTAGCAAGTGGCTCTAAGTGAGTTTAGTGCTGTATTTTGATTTGTTTTCACTGCGCTGCTGCTGATGGCCCTGATGGAGAACAGGCGAGAAGAAGGAAGGAGCAGATGCTTTTGGTAGTACAGTAAGGCATTTATCTCTTTTAATGAGGTAACATCATTAGTGCTGACAAAGTGCTGCAAATCCATACGTGTAATGGACTGCTGCTGTCTTTCAGTAGTGCACAGGCTGTTGTACTTCTGAGCATTGAATCTGCTGAATCACAGGTCAGGCTTTATCTCCTGTCTGATGCTGGGTTGCATTTTTTGGTGGTTTGTGTTTTATTTTGTTTGTGTTGGTATGTTTGGTTGGTTTTAACCATTTTATCCCCCCTGTCCCCCCATCTTTGCCTTTAATGTCTGGGAACTGAAGCACTCCAGGATACGTGTTGGGGCAGGCAGAAGTGTACCCATTTTCCAAGCATAGGAGCTGATTGAAATGCCACATGTGTCTATTGCAGTGCAAGGACGTTCTCTTTAACTGCAAAGAGTGAGGTTGGTTATATCTCTTTGAGCCTGATTCCTTTTGCCAAAGATGGCTACAGGTTTTGGGCTGGGTGTTGGGTTTTTTTTTTCCTTTGCCCTGTGCCTGTTTGCTTTAGAGCAGTGGCATAATGTCAGCCACAATAATCATGTCAGCCAGTGACACTGACATTCGGTAACAAAGAGCTGCAGAAAAAGGGAGAGAGGTGCCTGTGGCACTGGACAAGGAGCAGCAGCAGTTGGAGGGAAATCTACAGGTTAGAGCATTCCTCTGTACAGAATCTGTCGCTGTAACAATCATGTGCCCTGTTGTATTCAAGGTGTTCAAGGGAAGAAATGAGATGTGTGTCAATGGATGTGTCCTTTATGTCTCACTTTTCAGATGGTAAGCATTACAGCACATGACCATAATAGTATGAAAATAACAAAAATTCAAGAAAAAAAATCTAAATTTTAAAAAGCTGGGAGGTTTTAATACTATCTCTGTTAAAAATTACCTAATAACCCCAGAAGTCCCATCAAAACCTCCACTACAAGTAGGCAATATGATCTAGATGTTTGAGGTATGCTATGTGTTTATCAGAGAGCCGCGGAGTGACGCTTGGGCATCCGTGCTGATTCCAGGAAGAGAGCCTGTCGGTAAAAAAGATTCATCTGAATAGATCACGCACACCAGAAAAAAAAGTGGTTCCTCTTTCTTTTTTTTATCTGCATGCCCCTCCCATCCTGGGCTTCCCAACACCTGCTTGTGGTGAAAGAATATAAACAGAATTGCAAGATTCCTCAGCGTTAACTGTTGCTTGACAATCCCAGCTAAGCACTGTGAGGTCATCCCATTTTTCCTCTTCGTAGTTTTTTCTTGCTCTCTGCCACACATCCAGTGAGCCTCTGTAGCATCCTCAGGTGAATCTCCATGGTTTTTAAATGCTCCGCCATGAGCTGAAAGTCAGTTGTGTTCACCAGAGTTGAAATGAATCCTGAGTTGGGGGTCTCTCATTGCCCATCCCTGTTACGTTACCCTCACACCGAGTGGGGGGACATGATTGAGAGCCAAATAAGTCACAGCTGGTACGTCCACATGTTAGCCTGTACTGAAGTAGTATCCAGTAGTAACATTACTGACTGGAGGTTTGGGAGGTTTGGGAAAAGACTACGTAAAGCTCCATTAGTACTTGTAACTTTTGTTAAATTTATTTATTTAACACTGGAGAGATCCAAGGGTATGCTTCAGCGATGCCCAGGGCACGGTCAGCATTCCCCGCTGCTGAACTGACAGCATCGTTCTGCAAAGCGACAGTCTCACCAGTGGTTTATTGCTTCCTCATGTTCCTGACTGTCTTGAACCAGCAGAAAGTAATAGCCAACAGGTCAAAGAAAAGGTATCATCTTGGGAAAGCTTTAGGGCTTTTAGAGCTTTTAGATATTTTTTGGTTTTACACACACACACACACACACCCCATTGCTTCTATAAATCATCATTTCTACAGCACATACCAAAGATTTTCTGTGCTATCTTATTCCAGCAGCGAAACCAGAGTTCAACTACCTCTCTTCCAAGGTTGGGATTACAAAAACTTTACACCGTCTCACCTCCTCTCTTGCTGCAGGCACTCCAGTCCAATAAATAAATACTTGGCCAAGTTTTACTGCCCTTTACCCCGTTAAGTAAAACCAAATGCCTTCTGCTTTGTTGAAGGCAAGTCGTGCCTACTTCTGTTGCTCCAGCCAGCAGTTTCTCAACCAGCTTGGCCTCTCAGGGACTGATTACTTTTTAGTGACTCTGAAACAGTTACCAAACCTTTCTGTGATTGATGTATGAGAAGAAAGTAACGTTGTCCAGGGCTCTTAGGGAGAGAAAATAGATGGTCATACCATTTCCCAAGACTACAGATGACCCATCTTGGCTCTCATTTCTCTAATAAAACTGGGGTGAAAGTGTTGTGACGGAGGGCAAAGGGATAGGATGGAAGGGTTTGGCAAGTAAACAGGTGATAGTATTACAGACTTCTTTATTAAGGTTATCTACTCCTTTTTTATTTTCTTTCTTGTGGCCAGTTTATTTAAAATATTTTAGCACTTGGCACTGCTTCTCAAGAGGACAAAGAGCAGGTCTGCTCATCAGTACTGTTTCAGGGCAGACTTAGAGGTGATGCAGCCACAGGCTTGGCTGCTTGTCAGGCTTGATGCTTATTTCTCATAAGAAATAGAGGGCAAAGCCCTGACAGAGAAGGGCTGCTCATCAGCAATTGCAGCAGTGGTGGGCCAAAGTGTGTTTGCCTGGCTTTCCTGGGTGGTCGACTGGCTCATATGCAGCACATGGAAATAGATCTTTTGGAATGTGAAACCATGCCTTCTGCCTTTCTCCCACAAGTATTTTATAGTTTTGACTGGCATGTGCAAAGGAAATGGAGAATAATAGAAAAAAAAAACTTATATAACCCTTCAGCTGTGCTTCCTTTCCATACTGAGGTTTTGCATTTAAAGTAAAAAGACCAGTCTTGTGTTGTTGCAAAAGTCTTTTTTGAAAGTTTAGTGAAGAGCTTTTTGGTAAATAAGTAGAGAGGTGATTTTTTTCTTTTTTCTTTCTGAAACTCATCTCCAGTTTAGATAGTGGATATGCTCAGAGAAATGGGATCTGATTCCTGGTTTTACAGGAAGAAGTTGTGAAGAGACCTTGCATGTTTGGGAATTTTTTTGCTGTTCTTTCCTTTTTAGTAAAGACGTTATAAACACAGTAAGTCTCTGGGCTTTTTTAAGTCTCACATGTGAGCACTGTATATGGGATGAGGAGGATGTTCTCTCAGTGTGGCTGCCGTTTACTTACTAGCACTGTGGTCGTGGCTCTCAGCATTGGGTGTAATGTAGAAGTAGCATGTGGTTTAGACAGGTCCTTGCCAGCAGGACTCCTTTCTCCCTCAGGTTCAGCTGAACAGCCTGGAAAAGACAGCCCACAGATCTAGAAGCTGTCCTTTCAGAGTCTGTGGAAGATCCAGCTTTGGTCCAACTGTGAATCAGCCACCTAAAGGCTGAGGATCCTTTGTACTGCCAGAGAAGTTGCCTCCCTGTAACAGAAGGAACTTTGCCTCGGAAGTGAGAGTTTAAAAATACACAAACATGTGGAAGGGGCATTGCAGCAGTGATGGTACACATGTTAACAGCAGTAAAGTAGTGCAGGAGTATGGGGGGCTGAATGAGCATGTGCAAGTCAAACAGAAATGCTTGTTTTTCCCCAGTTCTGCCTTCGGAGGTGCCTTCGTTCTCTAAGGGCATGGTCCTGGTTTTGTGAGGAATGCCTGAGGGCTCAAGTCACTTAGCTTCTGAGCTTTGTAAATCTAGGTGTAAGTGTTTCATTATTTGCAAGGTGTCTTGCAAACATTCTCTGGTGGGAATGTGTAAAAAGTATACGTGTAAAAAGTACCCCTGCCTTTGCAGTAGCTTTCAGTGTAAAGATCTGCTTTGTTAACTCGATGGCTCCTTAGCCTGCTTTGTCAGCACTGAGCATGCACTGAGATGCTTCCCAGTGGCTTACAGCTCTTGGTTTCATCTAGCAAGAGCAATCTGTAATCCAGGGGTGTACAGGTAAGTGAGCTCTTGAGAGGTTTGTGGAAAAGGAATGATGCATTCAGCGTGATGCTTGGAGAAGGTGAACATTCTGACAGTTTCCTGTCATGTCGCGCTGTTCTGTTTTGAAAATTGTGCCTTCCAGTTATCGTCTCAGTAGAACAAGGCACTTCTCTTGGGCTCCTGGAGGAGCCCAAGAAGTGTACACTTAATTGCTTTGTGAATGATGTGAAGTCTTGGAATGCAATCCAGCCATTGCTCATTAACTAGCTGAAGCTATTAAACCTGGACAGCAAGCGGACTGAGTCGTCCGCCCTTGATTGCAGGCAGCTAATGGAGCTGTGGGAGCAAGCTGTGACTGCGGAGTGGAATTGGCAGTAGACTCCCAGCAACCCTCCCTATTTTGAACTTGCCCTACACTCCATTTAGACTTCTGGCTTTGAGACAGATGATTTCAGAGCAGCGAGGAGGGGGGAAGGCGGAGCATGGAAAGCATTGTCTTCCCAGCTATGTTAGCTTTGATCAGAAGTTAAAAACGAACCAGAATTCAAATGGCACTGGTAATTTGACATTCAAACCTGCAGAAGCAGAGGGCTTTGTCATCTGGCCATGGTTGGCTTTGCTTATGGATCGGTTCTCATGCAGATGGTTCCATTACACAATACTAAACAAAAAAATTTGCCCAAATAATGTGTCTTGGCATCTTCTTGGTATTTCTTAGCTCTGAGGGAATCAGCTGATCTTACAAAGCACCATGTACAGGTGGTTTGGTACCGATGAAACACATCCTGTCTTGCAAAAGAACATTGGTAGCACTTACTTGCATCTTCCCACCACTCTAGCAGCACAGGAGAAAACAAAAATCAATAAATGTTGAGATTTTGTTTGTTTGGGTTTTTTTTATAGTAGCTGGAAATAAAATGAAGGTAGTTGGGATTTGCCCAGGAAGTTTGAAGTGTTTAACCTTTTAAACATCTCCTCAACTGGAGATGGATACAGCCCTGGCTATGTAGTGTTTACCTCTAGAGCACTCTTGGCACTGTGCCGGAGAATTGTTTCAGATGAGCTTGTGCTGCTGTCTGAATCTCTAGGATCTCATCCTTCAGCACTCACATGCCTCCCATCCAGTTGTACTTTGTGCCCAGCCTTATTTACCTTGTGGGTTTTGCCAGGATCACAGCTTGGTGATGTGGCTTCGGGCCCAGTCAGACCATCTGTCAAGAAGATGGGGAGGAGAAGGTAGTGGTTTTGACATGTTGCTTGAAGAAGCACATGCCCAAATGTGCTTTGAAATCTTTGTTCTACTTGCTTGTTCAATACTTTCAAGGTGCTGTATGTTGTGGAACATCTTTCTGTTGTGCTGCCTTACTTTCCCTGTTGTGGAGAGATTGTTTCATTTCTAGTCTGGATTCATACATTTTGTTTGTGCTGCTGGCAGATCCTATCAACACCCACTTTTCACTGATATTTAAACTTTAAAAGATAAAATAAAAATCTTTGGTGTCATGGAACACTGACTTGCTTGTAAAATAGTTCTATATACTGGAGATGCTATTTAAAAATATTGTAGGAGTCTAGTAATACATTAGCATTTTATGCATTTCACTCTGAGCAGTCCCAAAGCGCTTAAACTGTAGTGCACACACGCAGCCCTGCAGAGATGCAGTTCCCAGGACAGGGGCTGTAAAGCAGCCCTGCATCTGCTGACAGAGGGATGGGTAAAAGCAGCTTAAAGCAAAGCAGCCAGAATAAACTGTCTTCTGGAGGAAAATGCCATGTCTAGGTGTACGACCCCCGGGAGTTCAGCTCGGGATGCTGTCAGGGTTCCCCGCCCTGGGATCATGAAGCTGTGTGTGGACCAGGACTCCCTTAGCCTGAGTTGCCCTGGGTTTTGTCACAGCCGCAGGTACAGCCCCCAACCAGCCCTTGAGGCCGCATATTTGGGGGGGCAGCTGTCGAACAAGTGTCCTCGTGGGCTCTGTGTTAAGAACTGGTTGCCTTGAGCACTCTTCCCTGGACTAACAGCAAGTAACTCTTTTGTTTGTCAGCAGCTACTACTGGAGTCACCCTCTGTAGCTGTGGGCTGGGCTGGGCTGGGTTGTCTTGCAGAGGCCACGCGCGGGGAGCAGCGTGCGGGGAGGCAGCTGCCACGTGTCCTTTGGTGGCTAATGATCCTTACAGGGTGCTGAAGTGGTTGTGTCCCTGTGTGTGCAAAACACATTTCTCTGCATCATCCTAGGTATCCTTCAGCCCGTTTTATATTTGCGTCCCTTAGAAACCAGTGTGTGTGAGTTGATCTCAGATTAGCTGTTCTAGACGTAGCTCAGCAGAGGGGAGATGTAGGGCTGTAGTGTGAGGACAGAAAAAACCATTTTCAGATGATTTTGAGACAGCAGTTACATCATTCTGGGAAATTCAGCCTTGCAGAAGCTAATAAAAACTAAAATTCAAGCTCTTATAATGTTTAGGAGAACTAATACCACAGTGTGTTTTCTGGTTATCATTTCAAAACCTCAGTGACATTTTCTCTGAGTGTTCCCATACAGGCACAGTTCACGTGTGAGAATCTCAGGAGCAGCCGGGTGGGGGGGAACAGCAACCTCACGGGTGCATAAAAGAGCTCCATCTTCCAAAAAGAATTACATTGTGGCCAGCTGTGATGTCATAGTTCAGGGTTCAGTGAGCTGTCAGCAGCCTCAGTCTGATGTTTCTAACCAAGCAACATAGCAGCCTGTGGTCCTTTTTCACTCTTTAAAGAAAATGAAGCAATTAATTCTTTCAGTTTTAAAATACATCATGTCTGAAACAGAGAAAAGAAAAAAGCCCCACTATTTTATTTTCCTTTGACATGACTCTGTTAGGCGGAAAGAACCTTTTGATATATTGAGTTGGGAAGTAATTAATCTTGGGAGTGTGAGATGGGTTATAATCTTAATGTCATTTTACCATTACTAAAATAGGCTAATTTTGTCCTTTGCTAATCCATATAAATCCCATTGATTTAACACTGTTGTATGGATGAAAATAATAAATGCAGCAGCCTATATTTTGGGATCTCCTTGCTTAGAGTGTAAAAGCTTACAGCGCACATTGCTTGATGAAGCAGCCATCCCTTTTGTACACTAGAACCCACTACCAAGTGCTGGCACAAGCCAGAACATCACCTGCAGCTTTTTTCAGATGTAGCAGGTGAAGCACAAACCCTGTCGTTTCTCTAGATTCAGCAGAATATGGGTATGTGTGCTTTGTCAGTGTGTTTATAGCAAAAGGGCTAAGAGCAGAAAATATTTCTAGGGATAGTGAAACCTGCTTTAAAAGTAATGAGAGGCTTTAAAAGCTTATACAAATCTTGAAAAACACGAAAGGGCTGGACCGAACATTGCCATTTCAGTCAAATTTAAAACCTCCACCTACTTAAAGAGGAACACATTTAGGTCAGCATTTTGTGCTTGGCGAAGTCGTCTCCCTAATCTCCTTTGGAGCATTTCTGACTGTGATTTAGGTGTAGGGGGGAGGGAAGTGCTTCCAGGCTGAGACTTGTAGCTAAATTGTCATACAGAGTTAATCTGTTGATTACTACTGAAGTGGTGTAGATAGATAGGTGCTGAATTCTGAAACCTGCTGTTCACTGTATTGTTGGGTGCAGTTATTCATTTGGAAGCATTCAACCAAGGTATCCAAAACCTTCTGGGTTTTAAACCATTTGCCCAAACCATGGCAGCAAATTCTAGTTGCCTGGGTTGATCTTGCTTTGTTTGTGTGTTTCAGCAAGATTCAGAGAGGTTGTGTCAGTTGATCTATATGCAGTTTCTTGCATTTGTCAAGTAAGTGGAGCAGAAATACGGTTTCCTCCTTTCTCCACCTCTTCTTTCATTTAATGAAATGGGAAATGTTGAAGCTACTGAAAACCTTGATGTGACATTTCTAAATGCAGTGATGCTGTCTCTTAGATTTGGGTCCTGTAAGCAAGTTGCAAGCATCAAGAGCTGCTGTATCGCTGGTCTTCAGTGCTGTTGTTATATGAAGTTGATAAGGAATAAGTGATGTGTAAGACTAATATATATTTTTAAAAAGATGATGAAAAGTGCTTTCTTGGCAGCTTGTATTAGTGGTAAAGGTGTTGTTAAATCTCTCCATTACTATAAAGGATCCTGAGTTTGAGTCTGCTGAGAGAGGACTTGGGAAAATGGGAGATGGCATTATGATTTAGGATATCTTTAACCAGCATCTTGAGAGCAGAGGCTCCAAGAAGACTGTAGCTGGTGCAGCTGTGATTACAGTGTGAACGTGGGCGTCTCATAAGTGAGATGAGTCTCCTGGGAATGAACGTTGGCGCTCTGTCTTCCATGAAAGCCCCATGTGCTCACCCACATTGATATGTATGGCTGTCGCCTACCTGCTAATGAACAACAAAACAAAAATGTTCTGCAAGGAAGTCTTCCCGTGGCATTCCTCCCGCAAGTATTTCTTCTTCTGTCTGCTCAACAGGTGCCAAAATGGAAGGCAAGAGAGTTACAGAAGTGGAGGCGTTTACCTAAGGCGAAGGTGGCCCTGTGTACTCCCTGGGGTTCCCACATATCTCGAAGTTCTTGCTTTTGGGAACAGGGATTGGAGCTCATTCCTGTTTAAGCTGATGCTTCAGTTCTTGGCTTTCCATGCCTGCACTTAATAAAATCAGAAGCTGAGAACAAACCCAATCTTGATGAGTTTGACGGCAGCCAAGCTTATCTACAGATAATACTAAAATTGCTCCATCAAAGAGGCCTAATTCTCAGGTTGTAGAAACAAAATTGCAGCACAGTCATGCACAGAATTGTTGTCTAGCCATTAGAAGGCCAAGCAAAGAAAATCAGGTATCACAAAATTAAAATTCATAATCAAAGCAAATGAAGCAATATTGCTATTACTTGGGGCAACTGAAGCTAGCTGTCCTCTTGGGAATCTGAAATAGTCATTACAGTCTTCCTTCAGCTTTCTCTCTGCTTCCTCTGAGACCTGCTAGCTACAGGTTTTTTACCTGTATTTACTCAGACACCTGCCTTTTGCTAGTAAAAAACTACACTGGCAGTTCTTTGCTGGAGACTTGGTGTAGGGAGTTAGTGCAGACAGGTGCCAGCCATGTCCTGTATCCTCTTACTGATCGCTCTTTCTCGGCGGGAGGTAACTCCACAGTGTGATGGTCCAGAATGTCCAGGGGTGTCGCTTATGTCATTTCAAAGTCTGGATTTGAACAAGTGGATTCCAGGCTCTGTCTGTTTCAGAAACACAGGTCATTTTTTAATGCTCTGTACTTTCAAAAAAAATGTGTGTTTTCTAGAGAGAAATGATGTACCAGATAACCATAAATTGCAAAAATTGCATAACTTTTCTCAAAGTTATACACTAAAACAGTACTTCAACCACCAAATTTTAATTAAACCCACCTTACAGACACCAGTTGTAGTATATACAGCTTTTATGTGTGTATAAGCTGAGGCACAAAGTAGTGGATTGGGGTTATACAAGAAAGTTTTTAACACAGCCCAGGTCCCTTGTTGTTTGCTTTCCATAACTGTTTGTTTATTACAGTGTGTTAACATGAAGAGGTGAAATGCAGATGGTTTGTCTTTTTTAAAGCAAGCTATATATTGGTTACACTTGCTCAAACTGTATTTATACTACTTGAGAGCTTGTTATCTGCAAATAGCATTAAGGCATCTCTGGGTTTTATGTTCTTCTGAACATATCTTCTTTGTCTTCCCTGTTTCTGTGTTCTGTCATGATTAAAACAGTGACACTTATTTCCCAGTATCTCAGAAATAGCATTGTTTTGGTCTCATTTTTTAACCAGAAAACTTCCTTTTACCCCATACCATGGTTTTTCCTTCTTTCCTCTCCCCACCTCATCTCCCACCCAATTCACTAACTTGGCTGGTGCCAAAGATGACACATCTCAGTGCAGATGACCTCAGTGCACTGACCTAATCCACTGTCCATGTTGTAGATTTTCAGAGCAGTCCCTAACATCCTGATCTGCCTTCTTCATCTCTTGTTTGGTCGATAGTTACCCACTACAGTTTTCCTCTGGAAAAGTGAGTTAGCAAGCCCCAGGTACGGGCCCCCTGGGTTAAATTTCCTTCCTTCTGTGGAGCACATCTCCCTGAAAGAGTGGGCTTTTTGCAATGATGAGCAACTGTTCTTTTTAACACTGCTGGCCCATTCTGGCTCTCCCTCAAACCTGACTTTTGAATGTTAATATTTCAGGTCCGTGGCTTGACCATTCAAGTGCAAAGTCTGCTCTTCCCTTACAGTTTACCCATTGTCATGTCCAAAATTACTGTGTCACGTGGGGCCCAAGTGTAGCTAACATCTCTCACGTGAGGTAGTAAAAATTGTTGGCAAAAGGGACCTTCCTTTTCATTCTCCATCTGCTGAACCAAATAGCACCGTAAGTATAGAGGAATATGAGCTAGTTCAGTAGCCAAAAAAAAATTTTATGAATCTTTTTCTCCCAGTTCTGGTAGGTGTTAAATTTCTGTGCTTCACTGTATTTAGGGAGTCCTAATGTGAACCTGCATAAGATTCAGGTGGTGATAACTACTAACATACTAGTGTGCTGGGGAGGAGGGAGGGAGGCAGTGCAAAATGTCATGCAGAAGAAGGTATGAACAATTTACATCAGCTCTGGAGACAGAACACAGCTGTTTCTGAGATGTAAGATGTGGTTTCTTTTTTAAGCCAGGTATTGAAATGGCTGCTGTTACTGTAAAATGTGAGTACTCGGAATCTTTTCATCTTGAGGCATCCTTATCAAGTAGAACGTAGGTGACAGGAAAACTACTGTGTTCCTTTAGCAGCATGGCTACCACTTGAACCCAGAGGCCAAATCAAGGCTCCACCTGACCTCGCTGAGGGCAAGGTTGTAGAGTCTCATGGCCCAAACCAAACTGGTCAAACACTGTGGTTGTGATGAAAAGCAGCAATACAACACTCGGTGGTTGGGGTTCAGCTACAGGCAAAGAATCTGCCCTTGGAAAAGAGGCCAAAAAGGAAGAGGAAATTAGGGGAAGATGGCAAGATAGCTGTTCCGACAAAGTACTTGCCAGATAAATAGCAGATTCTGTCTTGGGTGAAATGGTGCGACCTGCTTTGGTGAAAGCTGTGAGCCAGGCAAGCCTCCAAAGAGTTCTTTAGGGAAAGGTTTGGAAAACAACCTAACCACAGGAAGTAGGTTTCTGGAACAGTGGAATAAAGTCTGCAACAACAAAAGAGATGCAGGTGAAAGAGATGGAGGAATAAAGTAAAATCCTTTGAGTAAGCAAACTGTCTGTGACCAGGAATTGATGAAGAGCAATCTTAAGAATGAAAACAAAGCTATAATATATTCATGAAGCAAGATGATGATAACTTGGAGGGAGTAGCATTAATTATGACTTCCAAGGCAGAAAAATAGCTTGTAGACTGGGAACCAATTAGTGGTCGATTGCTCTGAACTAGATTTCAAACACAGTACATGAAATGACAATTACACAGTATTACCAACAGAAAACTACTGCGATGAGATAAGAGCTGTGAGCAGATTTGAACCAAATTCCTCAGCCTGACATCTGCTTATTAAAAGGGAGACTTCTTTCTCAGGGTTAGGGCCAGTGACAGAACAGAGGAGTCAATGGCCAAATGTCATCTTCTGTCTCCAAAGCAATAATGTGGGGCCTGGCAGAACTCTGCCTGCTCTCTGGGCTCTTGGTGATCCCTGGGCGTAGTGTAAAGGTGTCCCCACAGCAGCTGGTGAAATTGTTGTGGTCTGAGTATATTGGAGGCAAACAGTGTTTATCTTTGGCACATCTTAGCATGCAATGGAAGTGATTACTTTTTTGTGACAATACAAAAAAGAAAAAGAAAGAGGAAAAAGTGCAGAGGAATTAGTAAGTAGAATTGGTAAATTAGTTTTACTACTTAAGTGAACATGCCATATGTTGCTAAAAACGTAACTGGTTTTCAGCTGAACAGTCCCAGATAGTGGCCTTTCCAAGGACAGAAATACCAAAGCCAATGTTGGACGTTTGAATGCATCCAGCAAAATCAGCAGGAAAATCAGTTTCAGAATGAGAATAGAGGCCCCAAGAGAAATGAAGAAAATAGCCTTGCTCAAGAAGCTGATCTAGTTCCTGAAAAAACTGTTCCCTTTGCTCAACAGGCTGGGTTATACCACTCAGTAGGCCTGTCTGAGGTTAGCAAGTGAAAGCTGTTTAGTGACGGGAGAAGGATGATGAAGGTGGGAGGAGCACCGTGACTTTGCCAAAGGAACTGAAAATCCCAAAGTAGATATGCTGTCTCATAGCACAAAGGCAGATGTGAAAAGCTCTCTAAAACCACAATTCGGAGCAGCTGGAGGTAGAGACCACTGCTGAAAAACGATTGAATGAGTATTTGCTGAGCTCTTCAAGAAATACAGGAATATGAAAAAATTAATAATCCAACTGATACAAAAAAAATGCATTCCAGATAAAGTATTTTAGAAAGACGATGCAAGCAATTGCAAAAGTGGAAGAGAAGTTGTGTTCCTTTCACTGGTACAATCTTCAAAAATGAAAAAAACCCAAACCAAAACGATAAACAGAGATTCTAATTTTCTTCTCTTACAACTTCAGCTCAGACATTTCAATTCAGGAGATAAAGCAATGGCCAGATTTTTGGATAGCCTCTGCTGTCCAGATTTTGGATAGCCTCCTGCTCCCTGGCTTGAGGCAGATCACCTGCCAGTTTGATGCAGTTGTTTGTTTGGAGTTCTTCGGGAGGATATTTTTATTACCTTTTTCGGGAGGCTAATTTATTCTTTTCAAGTATGTATTATTTATAATGGCTGTGAAGTCACTGACAAGCTCGAGCCGTTGAAGCAAGTAGAAGGCTGAGTGGATGGCTCATCATGGATAATGCTGGTGTAAAACCAACCTGCATTCTGTCACCTCTTTACGGTTGCTGTTGAGTGGATGGTGACATGACCAAGTCACCATAAGAAAAAGTACAGCTGGATGTAGTATAGTGAGCTGTTACATCAGTTAGATCCAGCATCCTGATCTTGGGATGCTTAAGTGACAGTTCAGAAAAGATGTAAGAAAAGACTGTCTGGCATTGCAGGGCTAATAATTATTTAAGGAACAAATCTCAAGAAAACTTTTGCAAATCCCAACTGAAGCATTGTATAAAAAGGCAAAGGAATACAAGGAATGAGTCAATTTACATGTCTTGGCAGAGACACACCAACCAGGGGGGAAGTCCAAAAGGAAATGTCACCAACTGGCAAGGCAACAGCTGCGTTTACCAACTTAAACAAAATTAGTCATTGAAAATACAAATGTAAAGACCAAACTAGGAGTCTTCCACTCAGATGTTATTTCCATTTTAACATGTGGATGCAAGTACTGGAAACTCACCAGAGGCGCAGACGTCTCATGCCTCCAGAGGTAAATACCTGGGGAAAACACTAGGTAACAGACGGAGTGAATGTGTCACAAATGCAAAGATCTGTCGCTTCCTCACCAGTGTGTCCCCCAAGTTCTCCAGGGTAGGCGATGGAAACAGTGGGTCGTGTGCAGTGAGTGAAGCCAGCAAGCCTGTCTGAGCAGATGGGCTCTCGAGCAGCTGGAGGAACACGCAAATGGTCAGACCAGATATTACTTGGAGTGTGAATGCTTACTGGCACTCAGCGATACAGAAAAACCGCAGAGAGCGGCTGAAGATTGGCACAGGCTTTGGAGCCACACTGGCTCCCAGAGCAACATCTGCAGGTGCAAGAAGGCTTTGGGGGAAAAAGTTACTCTTGGTACCCTCAGGGGAGTGGTGGTGGGGAGCGTCTGCTTACATGGGATTTTCTCCTGTACAGATCTAGACTATTTAAAGTCAGGTTACTGAGAGGAGCCAGAGCTTCCCAATGACGACATTTCTGGCCCAGGCTGTGGAGGGCTGCATTGCATGGACAAGCCAAGAAATCTGTCATCTCTGGTCTGGTGTGCTTTTTCTGTCTGACCTCAAGGAAATCACACAACCTCACTGGTTCTCCAGAGCTCTCTGACCACAAGACTGTAAGATTTTAATTAGAAGCAGTGGACAGTACACTGCTTTTTCTAGTTTCACAAGCTGTTCTGAGGGGCTAGTAGGTGAAGCAAGTGTCTGTGGAAATGGAAAAAAACCCCACGTGTTTCACATGCTGCACCGAGAATAAAGAAGTTGCTTGTGGCTTTATTTATAAATGGCCTAAGATGGTGTAAGTGTAGCTACAGGTTGTCTTCAGAGGTGAAGGGTAGCCCTTAGCTTTGTAGCGTATGTACAAAGTGCTTGTGTGTTAGACTTAATGCAGTTTAGTGAGTTTATTTCAGCTGGTGTTTTAGATGATGGCAGTTACCAGAGCAAAAAAAAAAAAAAGAAGTTTGGGTTCTGGAATTTTAGACCAGTTTGTAGAACATAGGGACAAAAATAACATCCCATGCTGTTTTTTACTCAATAGTACAAATAGATCTTCAGTTGTTTGTTCTTTATAATTCTGGTTCCTGTATGCAAACCCTGCTTTCTTAGAAAAGTTACCAGACCCTATTCATTCTCCTTGCTTTTGTCACTGCATCTTAGCACCTTGTGTGTCAGGGTTGAAGCAGTCTGCACCCCTCTGCTAGGCCAGTTGTGCCACCTCACTTGGGCTGCTTCTCTTTTGACATCTGCGCTGGGGTACAGCCGTCAAATGATTATTCCTAGTGGCAGTGTCACCTGCCTGTTGGATGAGAAGCTGATTTTTCAGAGAGTTAAAAATTTAAGGCAGAAAAGACTGATTGTGTCATCTGCTCATGCTTTTCCAGCCAAACTCTTACTATTTTTCATTCAGCCTAGTTTTGAAAGGTTGAGGCAAGAAGATCCCAGCCTTGTGCCTGGGGAGACTGTTCTAGCACCCAAACCAAAGCTTTCTGCCGTGTTTGGAGTGAGAATCCAAATGTCTCCCTCCCAGATTTAAGCTTGCTGTTTTACTTGCTCATGTCTCAAAGGCATTTATTACCATTTACCACGACCTTCCTAGCTAGCCAGGTTTAGCCCTTCCGATTCTTCCTCAGTAGCCTTGTTGGATAGCTGTGGCTCCCGAGCACTGCAAATCCAGGACCAAGCATCCCTTTTGAGGGCTTGCTTTCAGCCTGCCCTGTTTCATGCAGCAGACCCCTCTGCAGCAGCAGGGTGAGCCGTGGCAGTAGGTGCAGACACACCTGCACACTTCACATGACACCATCTTTTTATGTCTATAGCCAGGTGGCAAGTACCAAGTCACCTATTTGCCAGGGAGAGCTAAGCCTTGCTTTTTGCCTTCAAGAGCTTGTAGGCATCACACACACAGTGCTTTCCTGAGCTGGTGGTGTGAGTTATGCTGCCATCCCTCTCTGGAGATGCTCAGGAAGCAGGGTCTGACCTTGGGAATGTGATCAAGGATCCCCTTTCCAACCACAGTGAAAGGCAGTCTATCTAAAATTATTCTGCTCCTTTTTGAAAAAAGTCAGCTAAGTGGGGCTGCAGACAGCAAGGGCAGTCACTATCCACTCCAAGGAGCTCATCTGGATTGCATTTAAGAGGGAGTTTCAGATGAATAAAACGTAAATGAACCCAGGATCTGCTCTATTTGAGATTTTGACATCAGCAGATATCGGAATACAGACTGGCAGCAAACGCTGTAGGTAGGTGGGGATGCAGCAGAGGCCAGTTGAGAGAGCTTTGGCCTTGCTGTGGGGGTGCCCGAGGGCTTCCTTGGCCAGTGCTCTGCAGAGCCCCAGGAGCATCTGGCAAGGCTGCTTGGTGGTTTCCGCAGGGAGCTTTGCTTGCAGGATCTCAGCTGGAGAGAGATCTACTCTACTTTAACTACCCTAGGTTTTTTTTATGAGTCTTCATTGGGACCACTTCCCTTCACCCATGATCCAGCGTGGACGTGAGCAGCACTGCCTGCCTAGGCTGGGCTGGATCAAGTCATTTGGGCTCCTCCCCATAAGTGGTTGCAAATACATCCCCAGAACAAAGTCATAATACAAATTGATTGTGGCAGCAGGGATGGAGTTCAGCAGGAATTAGCCTTTGGGGTATTTTATCAAATTTTTGAAGCATGAATTGTTGGTAAACCAGAGCTAACACTCATAATCTGCAGCAAGAAGCAATATAAAGCAGCTGCAGCCCTGCTGCTGGTGCCTGGGATTGTGTTTCTCCTGCCTGTTCTCTGCAGGCTGGCTGTTGCTGTCACCATCCTTCCCAGAGGCGTGGGGTGCACTGAGGACCCCAGTCCAGCTGGGGATGACAAACGCTGAAACGCTGCTGTGAGTGACCTTCGCCCAGGAGACCAGACCCAGCTCTCCTGCCGCCAGGCCCCTTTGAGCAGGAGTTTGTCCGTGTGCAGGTGGCCACAGTGGAGCTCCTAGTCCCTTCCCTGGGCAGCAAGGGGTTCATTCACTGCCTCGAAGATGGGTACCTGCAGTGGTGTGACGTGTGCCCTGGATGGGACTGTCACTTTGCATTGACAGTAAAGGGAATCTGGAGACTTGACTGTCACAGCTGCAAGTTTCTGCCTTGCATCTGAATCAGACAGATTAATCCTGCTGTAAACTGCTGGAGTAGAAGTAGCCAGATAGTAGACAGCTAATTAGACAATATTTTACTTTGTAAGATGTCCTCTGTATGTGAGTGTTGCAATCAGCAGAGCTGGAGAGGTGGGTTTGAAAGGCACAGTAAAACTGAGATTCTTGTCTCTTTAAGTGGTGGTGCTTGATAATAGTGTTTATTAACTGGCAGAAGCTTAAGTATATGTGGTGGTCTTACACATTTTGACAGAGAAAAGTGCTGTACAAATTAATGGGGATGTTCTCTAAAATATATTGATTTCTGCAGGAATATCATAGGTAGCCTTCTCTTTGCACCTATCCATTTCAGGATTGCATCAGGAATAACTGGATCTTCAGTCCAAACTTGTAATTTGAAGAAAGTTTTTATAAGCCTTGAGCCATAGGTTTTACCTTCTTCTGCAAAATCCTATGAAAATATTGTAAACAAAAATAATACATGTAGCTCTTCACGGCCCCAGCTTGATTTTCATACATTGCTTGACTTATCTGTTGTATACCTCTTGATGAGGACAGGAGAAAGAGCTTCAAAGATATTTTCCTTTGTATGAAATGATACCTTTGCTGTGGCTAAGACCATAAGGACTTCTCACTTTCAACTGGTTTCCATGCCCTTTAATCTCTCACAGCTCCACATGTCTTTTTGCATCATCTCAAACCGATTAGATAAAAAATGAAAAGTTTAGCTGGAAATTACAAGAAGTACTGAAAAGTGTCATACTCTTTGACCTCCTTTCTTGCAGGAGGCAGTGGCTGGGAAAGAATAAAAGCGTACCTTAATTATACAGTCTCTCTGTTTATTTTCACAGCTGTAGCTTTGCTGAAATGTGCAGCAGACATCCTAAATCCACCAAGCAGGGTCCCTGGGTGTTGCACCTGCCAGGCCTACAGTCTTGGTACCAGTTGGGGATGTGTGTGTGGCTGAACAATGCAGGAAGACTGCAAGAGGTTTATCCCATTAGAAATAAATTACAGTGTAGTGTAGCATGAAAATGATGTGTCAGTGAATACAGAACACAGGATTACCTTCTGTCTCTTCCCTTTATCATAGATAACAGCAGCAGTATGGGAAGGAGATTTATATTGCACTTATTTGAAGCTGACCAAGCAATTTAGATGAGATGAAATAGGGATTTTATTTCTGGAGAGAAGAATGTGTTCTTGCTAAAATGCCATTAATTGCTTTATTATTTAAAGCACAAATTATATCCAGCAATTTGTTGGTCTCCTCTTTTTTTCCAGTGAAAATAATTCACCGTGGAAAGATTATTCTGTCAAAAAATGATGATGAACCTACTAACAAGTTAAAGAAGCTGAACTTTCAATTCAGCTTCTATTTTCACCCCCCTTCTCTCTCTTAAGCACTGTGTGCATGTGTGAATTTCAATAAAAACAACAGTGGCTTGGCTAACTGTGAAAACGTTAACAAAAAATACAGCAAATACCAGTGCAGCTCTGGAATCATGGGCATCCCCTTTCACGTTGGGAAGCTGCTGTCACACTGTAGTAGCAGTGGCACAGCACACTCACTGCAAGCAGAGCCCTGTTGTGCGGGTCACACATAGAGCCAAGGAGCTTAGGAAAGCTCCCAGCCTTTCCTGGAGGCAGAGGCAATCCCCGGGGGGACCAGTCCCTTCCAGGTCCAGTGCTGAACTCTGCTCCTACTCCTCCCCTGCCCTTGTTATAAAAATGCCATGTAGAGCCTCTTGCACAAGCACTGTCCCTGTTTGTCAAACATCCCTGCTTTGGCTCTTTCTTGGTTTTTGAGGTTTTTTTTATGAGTCTCTTTGTGATCTGTTTTTGCTCCTGTTGGTGCAATTTTGTGTTTCTTTATTTGGTTCCTCCATTACACTACCAACAGCAAGCTGGTGGCCAATCTCCATCACCCAAAGCTCTGCTTTTTCTCCTAGGGCTTCATGCCTGGAATTTGCCCAGCCGATATTAACTCAGTGCTTGCCCATGGCTGATTTATTTGCCATAAAGGCAAGTTGAGCCCAAAGGAGATGTGCCTCCATGCAAATCACAGTTTTCTTCTACAAGCACTGCTTGCAGGAACGGTCACTTCTGTATCATGCCCAAAGCACAAAGTTTGGGGTTTCTGCTTTGCCACAGGCTGAAGATGAAGAAAGATTTGGAGGTTATGAGATGAGCAGAGTCTTTTGTACCGTTGGCTCACTTGAGTTGCTTTAGAGACCATGAAAGCATTGCTTGCTTTGGTTGTGGCCCCAAGGATTTCCTTACATCCAAGAGGGCAAAGGAGAAGGCATCTAGATGTGTTTTCTGGAACAAGGTGATAGTTATGTTTTACTTCAAAAGATGATAGCTGTTCCATGGAAAAAGAGCTTTGAGACCCTTTCTTGTATTTTTCAGTTCTTCACAAATAGAAATAATTCCAAGATATATATATATATAAAAATAAATAAAAAAAATCCATTATTGCTGATTTCCTTGTGAGACAGAGTATTGCTCTGTCTTGATCAGTGATTAAAGCTGCAATGAGACCCCTGAATTGCCAGCAATTCTGTATCATTTGTGTCACCATCGATAGGGAAGAAGAATAGCTTTTAGAAAAACTATTTTTATTACAGATGTGTAGACGTGAATTTATAGCTTCAATTGTGCTTCCAAGAGAGCAGCTGTGAAAGTGAGATAGTTAGAAAGCTGGATGAAAGAGCTGGCAGGAGGAGTAAAATGTAGCTGGGGGACTGCAGGAGGGGATAACACCTGGAAACATCTGTCGGGAGAAGTAAAGCTGGAGAAAGCATGGAGCCACTCTACCTCACCAATCCCTGACCAACTACTGGCTTCTTGCCTGCTTTTTATTTTTATTTTGTTTCGGCTTTGCCTGCTGTATTTATCCCCACCCTTACTTGCAACAGACGATTTTTATAAGGTTCGGAAGTGAGCGAGTGCTTTTTCCAGCTCTCTGGTCTCCGTGCCTGCTGGAACATCTGTACACACACACACTTTTCCTGTCTAAAGATAGTTTGAGCTAGTGTGCCCAAAATACAGCTTCAGGCTTGGGTTTGTTGTTGTCTTAGTAAGCATAAAAATATGTTCTAATATTATGTCACTCCAGTTATGTGTTTCAGCAGCTGCAGTCTGTCTGTGTCCAGTTTGTTGGGAATGGCCTTGCTTCCTGGGATTTGTTTTTCCATAGCTGGAGTCCTGGGTTACTTATTTTGACCAAGACTGAGCGTTGCAGTCTTTCTGTGAGTATGCTCATTCTTGCCCAGTAGGATAATTCCAGCAGGGTTTTCTGCTGGAATGACGTGACCTCCTTTGACTGACCTCACGCTCTGCCAGCACTGCTGTTTGAACATCATCCCTTCCCACCCCCACCACTTCCCCCTCTCCCTGCAGGCCTTGCTGCAGTTGTGCAAAAAAAATTCCTTCTTTCTGCTGTGCCATTGCTGTGTTGAATATTTCTGCTTTTACTTCTCAGGTTTTCTGGCTTGACCTCTCCACCTCCCTCCATCCAACATGGATGTAGTACCTAATCCCTGTTGTGGATATGTATGTTCCTGTGGTGTGCATTGAAAAAGTGGGATTTATTTATTTTAGACCTTTCCTTATTTTTACTTATATTTTGTTATATTTAGTTTAATGCAGTGTAGCTTGTGCTGTGTGGTCACAAGGCATAATCTTACCCTCCCACCATGGAACTCCCAGATACGAGTCTGGGACGGGAGCTTCGTGCAGCCTGGAGATCCAGGGAAAGGGAACTCTGCTAAATGGCAAGTTGTGTACCAGCTGGCTTGGCTGGTGCTCGGAAAGCTGGTGAAAGCTGAGAGGTTTCAGAGGAGGCTGTTGGGAAAGGTGAAGAGGAACGGGGGAAGTGACCAGGATCAGCAAGTGTTAGATGTTCAGGTATGTGTTAATAGATATCACAGTCCATGTATTTGTGTGGAGATGTTAACTTCTGCTGATAAATAACAAACTACACTAGGCACTTTATACATAAAGCAAAAAAAGGGTCATGATTGTGCGTGATTGTAAAAGCTTTTATACTGGTTATTGCTGTAACTTAGGAAATGGGAAGTGGCCAAGTGAATTGATTATGTGGGTCATCTCAAGTGAGTGCCTGTGAAAAAATGTTTTGCAGCTCATTGTCCATTCTCTTTTTAAGGTTTGTTTTATGGAAAGGGAACTTTTTGAAACTTGGAAGACTCTGATTTTTATTGGTGATATTCTTCTATCTTTGGAACAGCAAAGGCAAGCTCTCCTTGCTGCAGGAACCCGGCACACCTGGGCTGAAAGGAAGATGAAGGTGTCAGAGCTTCCTCAGCAGAGAAGGAGGGTGTCCCCTCACCTCCGCTGGCTGGCTGGATCCGGGAGAAGGAAGCTAGGAACCATACAACTGGCATCCTTCTTACGACTCTTAGTGTCTGCCAAAACTGGCTTAAAATAGCTGTTACTCAGAGAGCAGTATTACAGATTTGTATTTGAGCTATTTGGACTTCTCACAAGGGTTGGAAAAACAAGATGCCAAACAGTGCAGCTTGCTGGTTTTTTAATACAGACTTTCATGTCGTGCAGTTTTTGTCACAGAAGTTCCTATTTTGAGCTCTGGGATGCGAGGTGTTTGCTGTAAAGTGTGCTGTTGTTGCACGGCTGAGTATCTGCCCTTCTTTGGCGTTTGGGTTATCCTCATTTATGCTGCTGTGATGCCCAGAGGCTGAGCAAGTCAGGGCCCCGCTGCGCTGTGTGCTGGGTGACAGCAGGGTGGCAGTCCCTGCCCCAGGAGCCAGTAGCCTGGGTCACTGGCTTCAGATGGCCACTGCCACAAGCTGCTTGGGAGCATCAGCTGCCAGGCCAGAGCTTACTAGGGACAGAAAGCAGGGATAATTCAGGTGAGGCAGCCAAATACGCGTTTTAAAGGCAGTTTACAGTCAGGACATCAGGAGTGCCTTCTTTGCCCAAGTCAGCAGATACAAACACACAGCTCGTTGTCAGTGACTATCCTTATATATTTCAAAGCCTTATAAGCCCTGACCTACAGGTTGATCTCTGCCAACACCAGTTCCCACAGGAACACAGGACCACTGTGAAAAGAAACTGTTACAAACTGAGAGATGTATATTCTCCTTCACAATGGGAGAATTCTCCTTCTCTCTGCCATGTTGTAAGACCCTGTGCTTTGTGTGCAGCATCACTGGGTGAAGTACAGAGGATGGTGTCCATGGATTCAAGTGAGAGGTTGAGCTGTAATAGTGAAATGCTGGGAAATTTTTTCATGTTTATAGTGTGCCTCAGTCCGAGGCCTGTGCAGGTTGTGAAAGAGTCATAGAGTTGTTTAGGTTGGAAAAGACCTTTAAGATCATCAAGTCCAACTTTTAACCCAGCACTGCCAAGTCCATCACTAAGCTGGACAAAAATGCACCACTGGGTGCTATTTGTGTGTTGTATAGGAGGGTGTGAGGTGGTTTCTACAGCACATAGTCTCAACCATTGATGCGATTCAGTTGTGCCATTGCCACCTAGGACGGGTCTGCAGTTTTTGGGAACTAGGGCAGCTCAAGCCTTACCCCCACCTCCCCTTGCCAGGCAGCATGTGTGCTGTACGCAGCACCAGTGTGGGAACAAGCTGAAGGGAAGCTTCATTATGTTTGACAGTGCCTTTCTAGCTGAAGTACTGCCACGATTGGCATGACAGCAGTGAATCCCAAAATTGGTTGATTGCCGAGAGATCCTGTGAAGACAGACATGAGGGATAAAAGGAATTAAATGCTTAATTAATAGATTTATACTTCCTGTTTCTTGGAGCATGACTATTTTCCCCTCTCCTGTTTTGTTTACTTTAAGGTGCCATATGTTCCACTTGAAGCTGTATAGAAATTTGCTAAAGAAACCTGCACATCAGGGTTAAGGGAATTCTTAACTAGGTGATCTGCTAGTTGAATATTGAACCTTTGAAATAAGGAAATGTTTTGAGCTACCAGCATAAAGAGGTTATTTGGCCAATATTTTGTACACTAATGATAGCACCTATACAACTGCATAATTACTCTTGATCCTAAGGGACTAAAGCTTCAGCTTCTCATGGCAGAAGTTCTCTCCTGTTTTCATGTATTCCTGATAACATTTTTCATTAGAATTCTAGTTGCAAATATCAACATTTCTTTGGTGTCTCCTTCTGTTAGTTCCTTGCTTCCCACATGCTGTTCTATGTGAAAGTCTTTGTGAAGTGCTTAAAGGAGTAAAATCCTTCATGGTAATGGAGATGCTAACATGCATGACAGTTCTTATCCATCCAAAAATGGCAGCAGTTGACTTGTAGTTTTTCATATAAGCTGATTTTTCACTCAGAAAAGTTTTCACTTAGAGAAGGTAGCTATTAATTACTTATCTATCCATGTTTCAATATGCCACCATCTCGTTAAATAGCTCCCTTGTCTATTTCTTTCTGAAACTATAAAGCACTCTTTTCTGCAGAACAAGCTCAATGACATCTTGACACTTCCCTAATGTTTTCAAATCCTGATGGGTTTGAGTGAATTACTGGATTTATTTGAACTTCAGATTCAGGGCTTGTAAATATGCACAGATGAAAGCTAAAAAGGTTGACAAGAATGCATTTGCAGTTGCAAGTGCTAGGTTTGGCATAGTTATCTTTGGCAGCACGAGCCTAATCAAGTCCGGGAACTCGAGTGATCATAAATCTGTTGTGATACCCAGAGTCGTCTTGTATTACAGTAGTCAGTACTACCTCCTCTATTATTAGATTGGACCCTGGGGAAATGCAAAGGAAGGTGTGAGTCTCACCCACAATGTTTTGGTACTAAGCAAGCCAAGCACTTGGAGAAGATCCTTATCTTTACTTAGCAGATGGAGGGTGAGGTGAGTGTATGAGACCAAGTTGCTGAAGAGGTCTCATCTTCCAAATGTTAGTCCAGAGCCTTAACGCAGACTGGCCCTGTTTCATGGATTGGTACACGGCTGTCCTGTTTCCAAACAGCAGTGCTGCTACCCACGAGAGACCTGGGAAGAGGAGTCCACCCAAGCAATGAAGCTTTCAATGGATGGCATTGCTAAGGATGATTTCAAGAGCTGACTTCTCATATTTCGGTGGTCCAGGTATTTGAAAGATCTGTGAAACCCTCCACCATGGATTTATTTTAATGGAAGTGTTTGTGTAGTGACATTAGTGCTATGTGCATGTAGGTAGCCATTAAGGAAAGAGGAGAAGTAAGTGGCACCTCTTTTGCTGCTACTTCTGCTGCTTCACTTTCTGAGAAGAATGCTTTTTAGTTTAAGGGCTCCTAGCATGCCATCATCTCCTGGTGAGCACTGGTTAGCTGGCTCTGTGCAGGGAATGATTGGATTGGTAGGTGTCTAGTTCATAAGTTTCACCTACTCATCTTGTTTTCTATTAATAACTTTATGTTTTAATCCTGTAAGTATATTGTGCCGTGCATCTGTCTATTTGGGGAGCTAATCCTGTAGTGGTAGGCATCTATTTCAGGAGCAGCCTAGACAAAGCACAGCCTATTCGAGTGCTGGCCTCCCTTGTTGTGTGTAGTGGGTTAAATCGCTGGTATTAGTGTAGTGTAGGAGTTCAAAAAGGAAAGACGTTATTTGCAGCGTCAACTCATTAAAAATACTCTGTACAGATTTTTCCAAAAGAATAAGCAGCCCAAGCACACTGGGCCCCATGCCAGGGTATGTAATAGCCTTGCACAGCACCAGTTGAAGCTCCAAGTTGGATAAAAGGCGGCTTTTTCTGGGTTTGTTAAGTATTCCTTTAAAAAAAAATAAAAAAGGTTTGTGTACAGAAGTAGCAAATTAATTCAGTCCTATCAGAAAGTAGGTCAGTGGCTGACCTCCCGATAGCATGAGGCAGCAGTTTCAAGCAGAAGTGACAGCTCAGCAGCGTGGACCCTCCATGTCTCCAGGAAACTTGTTTTGACAAATGTAAGCACATTATATCCTGTATTCCTCTTGCTTATTTATTTTTTTGCTGCTGTATTAGAAACCACAAGCTGTCACTCTCCATCCCCTTTCTTCACCCTTTCTGGTCCCCAAAGGGAAATGCCTTGTATCATAGCTAATAATTTTTGCAGGGCTGCGTAATGAGTAAGGCGTTCCAGCAGGGCTGGTGTTTTTTTATGACACACAAAGTTGGGCACTGTAAACCAGACTTGACTAAAATCCAAACCAAAGTCTTTCCAGTAGTGAGGGAAGTCACTGGGAAGACAGGAACTGGATTAATTTCGGATCCTTCTGTCCTAGTTTGGCTTTTTTTGTGCTGAATGAAATTTTTGCATATACCCACGTGCCTCTTCAGTGTTTATGTTGCCAGTGTTGGTGTTCATGTTGCTGAACAGACAGTACTTTGAACACGTCTTCACTGCAGCCCAGCAACTTCTGAAACTGGGATGTTTTGTAATTTTGGGTGAAGTAGCAAAACGTATATAAATGGGGTGGTAGTTCCTTGAACATCCCATAAAGAACAATTGCCTCAGAAGACATGGGAATATGTTCATCTTTTCATTGAGCTGTCATTATCAGCAGGTATTAAAGGTGGAATGTACACTACTAGTTAACTACTTTGACTTGTACCTTTCTTGCAGTGATTTCTCCTGTGGAAATCATTGCGGATCAAAATGTCATGCAAGGTTTTCAGCTGTCTCCTTCTCCTGACTTGTAACCAGGTTGCAAGAGAAGATGCTACCTTGTGGAATATATAGAGGAGGATTTCAGGATGTATTAGCCAACATGGTTCAATTTAAACCATTTTGTTAAAGATCTCATAAAACTTGACATGATTTTCTTCATTACCTAGTTACCTTTCTGGCCTGAGGTGGCTCAAAACATCCAGGGAATCCTATGGGTATTTATACAGATGCTGTACAAGGAATGATTTTTGCCATGTGATGGATTAGTCTTCAGAGCCCTTTAGCTGTACATTGCCATTTAACTGAATTTTTAAGTTCATTTGCTTAGAAGTAGTACACTACAGTAAAAGTTTGATGACATTGTCTCAGCTAGAAGTAGAGATTTGATTGGGGAGGATGGGAATATATTTGTTAAAAACAAAATGCTTCTGGGTTTAGTAAAGATTTGATCTGAAGATATCCAAATCAAGCAAGAAGTCAGATGGATTTATATAACAAAACTGGCTATGAGAAGCTGGGGAAGAAGAAAGTCCTGTTTCAGTGAATTACATGTTTCTGTGCTAATACTGTAGATACAATGTTGGCATTGATAGTTGCATACCGTGCAATGGATGTCACGCTAAGAGAGTAGTGAAAAATATACTCGTGTATACAGTTGAAAAAAAAAAAAAGGCAAAGGAGAGGAGTGCCCATGTACATGTGTGTGAGTACACTTTGTGTGGGGCAGGCAGTTCCCAATCTGCCTCCTGAGGGATCTTTGTGCTTCCTTTCTGATGGAGCAACAAAGTGGGACACAGATGCTGGCTTTCAAGTCATTGCATGCTCCACAAGGCCACCGAGTTTCCTCCGCTCGAAAGGGCTGGAAGTGCAAGGTGTGCTCCAGGTGAAGGCAAGGATCTAATGCTTTTTCCCACTGTTTCATGCTTGCAGAGATACTGCTTCCCTTTGCTCCCTCCTGCACTGAGGGTGTAGAGCCAGGAAGGAAACAGCGTCTTTAGACTTCTAAGATCATCAAGTCCAACCATTAACCCAGGACTGCCAAGTCCACCCTGAAACCATGTCCCTAAGCACCATATCTACACATCTTTTAAAGACCTCTAGTATCCCAATACTAAAATTCCTTCAGTTCAAGGCAATTTGAGCATTTCTTAAGGTTTAAGAACTGGAACCACTTTTAAAGTGCCCCCATACACACAGGTGGAGAGCTGAGAGGTTTCCTCCCACCCCCAGATGCTCACAGGAGGTCCTGCCAGGTTGGGCAGTTAAGCTGCTTCCCTGTTGCTCATGGGTGGCAGAGCTCTGTGTAACACAGGTGACGTGGTGACCTTTGCAGCAAAGTGAAGACAGGTGTAGAACAGAGACAGGAAGACGGCCCATGGTGTACACAGTCACTGGTGTCACTTGCCTTTGGGGTAGTGTCCTGCCTCAGTGGCTGGAAAAGCAGTCCCCATGGAATAAGAAAGCTGCAACTCTCCTTTTCTTTTTAATTTCTAGCCAGGGGAGTTTGTTTCACAGTCTGCATCCCATGCAAGCAGTGACTACCCTGTGCATATTTGGTATACATATTCAATACATCAATTTCCCCCTTCAGTTGTGTGCATGCATCATCAAGGATCAGGACACCTTCATATGTTCCCTTTTGCTTTTGAAATCCTGGTGACAGCTTTTCTGGGATGAATGTCACCTTTATGGCTTTGTTCTGATGCCCTGCAGATAGCAGTGTGAGGGAGTGTGGCTGTGGGATCAGCCAAGACTCTGCCTTCCTCCCCGTGATGAAACTGGAGGGCAGAGAAGAGGTGTGATGCAGAGAGGCCACGGGAGATCCTAGGTCTGTGCTTCTCCAGTGCTGAACCTCCCTGCACTGGCCCTGTGTTGGGTAAAGCAAGCTCAAACTCACACAAGGGGCTTGGCAAGAACAGCCCTTCTGCTTGGGGGTGGTTTCTTCACACTCACAAGTTGAATCCATCAGGATAAAACTTGTCAGAAGTGAACAGATACTTTGTCTCAAAAGAAAAAAAAATCCCCAAAACAAGCAAAACCAACCAAAAAATGCTTCAGAAAAACCCAGGTCCCTCTTTTTGCCTCACAGTATTCTTAACTAGATCAGTGGCTTGGATATCTTGGGCTTTTTCCATCCCAAAGTAAGAACTTTGGGAATTTAAGTTGTTTGTTCCCTTCTAAATATATATAGCAAAGAAGTAAAAAGGTACAGGAGAAATCACATTTTGGCAGTTGAGATAACTTACATGAAAACTTAAGATTTTGTTAGTTTTCTTCCAAGGTGGAGTAGAATTGTTTTTACCTTCTAGCTAACTCAATAGCTGAAGTTCTTGAATTAATAGTTGAATCATCTTTATTTCAAACCTGTTGACTCTTGGACCAAATCCAGTCAAATAATGCATTTCATGTGATGCACTGAAAATATTTATAAATTTTTGTTACTTGGGAGAAGAAGGTAGGAGTTGACACTTTAGTGCTTTTCTGAATGTACAGCAATCTAAGCTAGTTAAGCATGGATGATTTAATTTCAGTCCACAGCAGAAAGCAATGTCCATCCTGACTATAATGATGTAAATGTCCTTTGCTTTCCTTAGATCTCTGTGAGGGTACGTTATCTGTCAAAATAACATCTCAGATGCTGAAGAAATCAGTGCAGGGTGTATGAAGTGGGAGCAAGTGAAGAGTCTGTATGAAATTTCATCCCTCCTTAATGTTTTGCAGGAGCTCTTTTTGGTTGAAGTAATGTGTTGTGAATTTTGTAGAGAAATTAGGTGGGTCATTCTTGCACTGATGCAGGCATAGGGCGGGTTCTACAAAGGTAAAACGTTGCCTCTCCTTAGGACTTCGGAACCACTCAAAGCATCTCTACTTTGTACAGGTGTAAAGGGGGAAAAAAATAGAAAATTAATTCCTTGTATTGCCAAGCTAATTTCCTGAATGAATTTACTCTGCATTTTTGTGTGGTCTTTGCTCCAAGATTTGGTGATCTTAAGGAGAGCCACTGGAGCACTGGATGTCCAGGTCACTGGTGCACAGTGTAAAGCAGTGGCTTTTAATTGCTCCTCATGAAGCCCATTTGGCAGGTGCTATGAGTGCTCATTTTGCTTGGCCTTGTTTCTTTCCCTGGATTTAGGCTAGTTTGGGGTTAATGTTTCAAGTTTGCATCACCACCGAAACACTGCTCACCACAGCTGGCAACACCTTTGTGTCCATTACCCATTCCAGAGTGTAAACTAGATAGATTTTTTGTCCTCCCCTGAGGAAGAAGAGAAGGAGTTAAAATTTAAGAGCTGCCACTGGTGGGCATGAGTGCTGACTAAAACCTACTATCTTGAGTACACGGAAATCAATCTGGACCTTGTCTGATGAATGCCACTGCTGGAGTTCTTTCTTTTCCATATAGAGCTACATATAAGAATCGAGAAATAAATGCGTTCACTTAAGATAACATTGTGTGACAGCTGAGAACAATTAAAACTCTTACTTGTAGCTATATTTTTTTCCTTCCTTTCTACAGCAGGAGGGTGGTGTCTGCAGCTCTGAGGAGTTGATACAGGCTATTTGTCACTGCTGTGATCTTATCTAGAACAAGTATAGTGCAAGGTTATTTATTTTACAGCCTTTTCTTCTAGTTTTGCACAACACACAGATCTTGGTAGATGGGAAAGGATTTTTTTTTTCTTACTAGAGTCTTTTTGGCAATAAACACATGCCTAACTGTAAGAGAAAAAACTTTTACAACCAAGCTTGTTTTGTGAAGCCCAAACATTTGTGAAGCTTACAAACCCTCAAACTTTGCATAATGTGCCCATCCCTGGTCTCAAACATGAAGTGGCAGAAGAGGGAAGTGTTACTTTTTTTAACCAACAACTTATGACTGTGTCAACACATGACAATTTGTCAAAGCTTGCTGTAGCGGTACTGTAAATTAATTTTTAGCATCACTTGTGAGTGGTAAACACTTTGTGCAGTGTGAACAGCTCCTAGTACAGTGAGAGTTGTCAGCAGCTTGTGAGCTACCCTGAAATTAAAAAAAAAAAAAAAAAGCACGGAGGGAAGGATGCAAGCTCGTTTACTAGTACAAAATGGATCTGAGTCTGCAAAAATTAAACATGTGATGGTATGTAGACTCACCCTTGAAAACTTATTTTTCCCATTAACAATAATCACCTGCAAGGCTGGGAAATCACAGTTCTCCATTCTGTGCCCCAAGCAGTGCCTGATAGCAAGCAGCTTTCTCAGGCTCATGACTCGGTGAAGTAGAGCCCTCTCTTTGCTCTTGGGTTTTGCCTTTGCTTGCTTGCTTTAAAAGCAGAACATCCTGCAAATGCAAGTATGTTCTTTTGCTGAGAAGTCTTGAATCAACCACATAAAATGCCTGAAAAAAAATTAATATGGCAGCCCAAAGACAAATGGTGGGGGCTGAGTGCTCTCTCCTCCTCACCTGTCCCCTCGCTGTTTCTCCTCGCCTATCCCAGCTGCTGTGGTGGAGCTGGCAGTGATGGTTCATACAATAAGAGTTGACATGATGGAAGAAAATTATTTGGTACGAAAAGACAGGGAATATGTATTGTAGAAAACAACTTTTCAGATACAAACCTATTTTAACCTGTCACTTTAGCAGAACAAGCAGTAATAACCTCCCAACCTAACAATGACTGTTAAGCTGAATGTTAATTCGCTCAGTCGTTGAATTGCTAACATGTCTACAATTTACAAGTGAACACCCACTCAAGAGAGAGAAAATAGAAGTTGGTGCCTGGAATTCCTGGCCTTACTGAAATCACCTACATTTTTTTGGCACTAATTCAACTTGCAGTTCCTGCAAATGTTTTAAGTAGAACTAGATGAGGAAAACAGCTGGGCGCGTTTGTTTGCTGCTTTGATGCGCTCAGTGCAGGGTGTTTTTCTCAGGCACAGTCGCTCTTGGCTCATACACTGTAGGGTGGCTTTGGCTGCACCTTGGGGCTTCTTCCTGTGAGCAGGCAGCACATGTGAAGCTTGGCACAAGAACTATTGAGACCTGCTAAAGCTAGTTTTAACCTGGTCATAGTTTTAAAGAGAAAGATGACTTTATTTGTGTATTTGCTCATAAAGAATTCTGGTTATATTTCCTTTTCTAGATACAACTGTAAGTGCTGCCTGTATGAAAGAGCTGAGCCACACCATCCTGTAAACTGTCTAGAGCAGCAGCTGGCTTGCTTGGAAATCACTTGCAGGACTGCATTGTAAGTAAGTGTTTTTACAAAAGCATCATCAAATGGTGTCTTCGGTTTTGGGGTGGTTTTGAGATATTTTGTTTGTTTCTTTTAATTTCACAGTTTTACTCTAACATCTAGTAAGACACCAGCGATGCATGTGGGAACTCGGGCACCCCCATATCTGTGCATAGCATAAAACTAAAGTCCTGTCAAGGCTTTTTGCTGCATTGCTCTAGAACTCCCCGGCATACTACCTGAACACTTCTGAGAACAGGCAGCTCCATAGAAGCCTAAGAAGAAATTTGACCGAGTACATGTTGATCTATTTTTTCATTAACTCTATGACATACATGTTTTTCGAGTGTTGATCCCAGCCTGCACTTCAGCATTTTAGCTATGCTGGTTGTAGCCCTGCTAGAGCAAATGCTCTGTGGAGATTTTCATAAACTGTGATCTGCCTAACTCAGTTTGAAATGGCCCACGAATAGTTGCCCTTTCTGATCCAAAAAGAGCACTGCTTTGTCCCTTTGGCCATGCAGGGGACAAAGAAGGGGAACCTCAGTAGGCTGTGAATGGAGGTGAATTTGGTCAGCTGCATCTGTTTCTGTGATCGTGGAATCGTAGAATATCCTGAGTTGAAAGGGACCCACAACAATAATCGAGATCATCCTAGTGATGAGTGAGTCTCAATGAAAAGGGCCCTATTTCACCTTACAAGCCAATTGCATTTTATATGGCATTGAGAATGTGTTTGCATTTAGAATGAATAACATCATCCTAGAAAACTTTGAGATGTACACCAAAAACCCCTTATTATGCTATTTATACAGTTCCTTTTGAAAGCATAATCTATTCAGGGATGTTTGTGACCTGAAATTTTATAACTTTTATTTCTTTTTATGTTGCCTTCATTTTCATGGTGCTGCAGGTTATGAGAAATATGATATGAGAAGTATTCATGACATAAGTGCATTTCCCTTGAAATGGCCTCTGATACCACGATCACTTGCTAGACCAGAGAGCAGTAGTGGGAGAGTTGGTGATTTACAGTTCAAATCACTTAGTTAAGCACATTTATTTATACATGCTGCTCACATTCCTCAGCACCTTGCAGAATATTCCCTACAGGTGTCATTTGCTGTACATATACTAGGTATAAATATATATATATATTTATGCTAATCCTGTCGCCAAGTCCTTCAAACACAGCGGTCGAGTCAGTTTTTTGCCATAGGTTTCTTTTTTGTGAATCTTTACTCTGTACAGTCAACTGACACACCTGGGTCACTGTCTAGGTGCAGTTGTGCTGGACAGGAATCTTTGGCTTGGCTCTGCCTGCAGTTTTCTGCCAGATACAGTAACTGCTGTTTTGTCCTTGCTCTGTGCCTGCTGGACCTGTGAAGCGCTCAGTCCAATTCTGCATGGGTGAAATTGAATGAGATGAAAAAAGGACTGATTGCTGTCAGTGATGGGACATTTCAGCCATGGCAAATGTGCAGAGAACAAGTGAGGGAATTGTTTGGGGAAAATAAGGACTTCAAAAGGTCTGAATTCAAACAGTTTTCCAGTTAGAAATTTAAAACAAGGCATAATGTTTGTTTTCAGCAGCATTTAAATGGTTCATCTGCTTCTGTAACTTACATCCTGACCTAAGGATGTTGCTTTCGTGGAAGCATAAAATCATTAACAATCATACAGGCAGAATTGTTTATGTTGGAAAGTACCTTCAAGATTATCAAGTCCATCCGCTAACCCAGCACTGCCAAGTCCACCACTAAGCCATGTCCCTAAGTGTCATGTCTACATGGCTTTTAAATACCTTTAGGGATGGGGACCCAACCACTTCCCTGGGCTTGCTTGACAATCCTTTCTGTGAAGAAATTTTTCCTAATGTCCAATATAAATCTCTCCTGGAGCAACTTGAGGCTGCTTCCTCTGATCTTTTCACTTGGGAGAAGAGACAAACCCCTACCTGGCTACAACCTCCTTTCAGGCATTTGTAGAAAGCAGTAAGGTTCTCCCTGAGCCTTCTTGTCCCCAGGCTAAACAAACCCAGCTCCCTCATCAGACTTGTGCTCCAGACCTCTCACCAGTTTCACTGCCCTTCTCTGGACACACTCCAGCACCTCAGTGTCCTTCTTGTAGTGAGGGGCCCAAAACTGAACACAGGATTTGAGGTGTGGCCTCACCAGTGCCGAGTACAGGTGGATGATCACTGCCTTAGTCCTGTTGGCCACACTTTCAGCGTGGGAAGCACCACCTCTGGGGGTGATGAGCGCTTGTAGTCCTTTCTCGCAGGGCTCTGCAGCACTTGTTCGCATGAAGCCCCTCTGTCACTTGGCCCCGGGTTGATGCCACCATAGAGTTGCCCATAAACCCCTGAGGCTCTTTCAAGGGGAACATTTTCTCTATCACTGTTAGTGATGGATTTTCATCCAGTTTATGTCATGATGTTTGCGTTGCTCTGGCACCGTGAGCTAGAGCTGTGCATTCACCTAATTTATTCCAGGGTAGTTGCTACTGATTTGGTTCAAACCTGGTGTTGCAGAGTGCACGCTACTGAGGCAATCTCTGTTACACCAGTTCCTTAAAGGATACACTGTTCCAGCATGGTTTTCTGCCTCATGTCCTTCCCGTGTAACTGTATTAGTCTGTTTAATGGTGCCAGAAAGCCACGTTTGCTCTCTGTGAAGCCTCAAACAGCACATGCATGCTTTTAAATAGTTAAATAAACGTTAATTATGATTCACAAATCATTTTTTCCCCAACTATTAAGTCATATCAAACACTGAATTCTTCAGTCAGTAATTGTTTTTCCAGCTGCTGAGTAGGACTAAGTATTCAGTATTTTTACAGACTTATTTTTGCAGCTGCTTGGCTGCTTTAAACATAAAAGTCCTATGTTATTTTGTAGGGCTTGACAGCCTTGGATGCACAGTGGGCACAAAAAGCCTGTGGTGGGAGTGGAATGATTACAATCTTCTGATGCACCTTGGTTAGCTGTGGATAGTTTGGGCTGCATCCAGATAAGCTGAAAATAGCATATTGGGCACTTTTAAAAGTCTGTGGTTTTGTAACATTTTCTCACAAAAATGTGAAGTCTTTTCTTTCTCACTGTGTTAGTTATTACACAGGTGGAAATTAGTTATTTTTTCCTTTTCAAGATCTTGAGACATTCTGTGAGGGATTCAGCCAGTGTGAATTATTTGATGAAGTAGTGGTTTGACTCGTTGCACCTCCTTGCAAATAGTTTAATACCAAAGAATTTTGTCTTAGAAGTGCATATTATGTGCCTTACACAGAAAGATCTTAAAACATTTTAAAATATCAGTTAAACCACAGGTCATGATGATAGTGAAAGAGACACTGTTTTCACCCCCCGTGGTAACTACCCTGGCAGTGAGCACATGGCTCACCTTTTCCCAGTGATTCACTAGCCAAGCCAGTAAAACATCCTATGCAGTCTGACGCTGTGGCTTACTGGTAGCTGTTCTTCAGATGATTGCTCATGTCGACATGATGCATAGCAGCGTCAGAACGTTCACTTTGGAACTTACCTTTTTCGTGCAGCTCTTTTCTCTGGTTTTCCCACCAGATCTGCTCTGCTGCCTCACAGCGCTGCTGTTCGCGTAAGCAGTTGCTGTAACTCTGTGAAGCTACGAGTAAGACATCTCCTTCTAAATATCATTGGTGTGTTTTGATGAAGCCACAGTCATGAGCACAGGGCACACCAACGACACAACACTGAGCGCTAGGGAGAGGATGATGTTGGTAGAGGAGAAGACCAAACCGTCAAGGGTAAATCCTGTTTGATGTTCAGTTGTGTTGTTTTTTTAAGCCAAAACAGAAAAGAAGCAGGATAAAAAGCCTTCACAAAGCAGAAGTGTGAGTGTAATGAAACGTAGTGACTAGACAAATGAAAAAAAAAGAAAATGTTCATTATAAAACCCACCAAACTTCAATTTCAAAGCCCCAGAAGAGATGATCTGCCAGCCACCCAGCTTGGACTGGGCACCCAACTGGAACTCATGGTCTGGGTTCAGTTCCCTGCCTCAGTCACAGGTTTCCTGTGTGTTCTCAGGCAACCTCCTTCATCTGACCCATGACTGACTTCCTCATTTGTGCATTGGAGATCATCTTCCTCACGTTCATTGTGAGCACAAAGCCTACTGATGTTGCTGAAAGACGTGGATGTTGTGATAGGAAGAGCCACCCTGGTGACCAGAGCGAGAGGGGTGTGCTTCCTCACAGGGAATAGTCACCAGTGCTGCTTGCATTTCTCTGTTAAAGAGTAAAGGAAATTATTTCCAGATCTCAAAAGGGTTGTTTTTTTTCTTTCCAAGTCTTTCAGGTCTGTTTTTTTGTGGAGTTTGGCTGCCCCAGTGCAGCAGCAGGCATTTGGAATATTCCCTGTCTCTCACCTTTCTCTGCTCAGTCTGTCTGCTTATGGCTTTGAGTCACTCCTGTCTGCTCAATACGTGCACCCGGCACAACCCAGTGGGATCAGAGACACAGCTTCTGTCATCTCCCAACTTACGTGGAGATCTCCTAACATGTAAACACAGTTGTGTGTAAGGAAGAAACCAAAGAGTGCTTGAGGCTGGTTGGAGGGGCACCAGGAATGACCCTAGCAGCTGAGGAAGGTGGTGCGAGGCAGTGGAAACTCACACTCACGGACTCCTGCCAAGGTGTGCACTGGCACAGTGTGGCTGCTAAGGATGTCCACATAGCCCATCACCACCACTCGTCTTCAGCCCCTCTGCTCCTCCACTCGATCCCTAATAAGCAAAAATACTCATTTAAGGGGTTTTTATATACTCACTTGGTGCTGATGCTAATTCTGAGTAAGGAATCAGAAATGACAAGTCACATGCCTTTTGCTGTGCCCTTTTATCTCCTTTGGTTTGGTAGTTAAACCTCTAAGTGTGAGGACATCTCAGTACAGGAAAAACAATGTCTCATTCCTTCCAAGGCTGGTCAGCTCAGAGTCCTTTGCTGTGAGGAAACACGGATGGTTTGAGATGTAGTGCTATTGACACTTGATGTCCCCTCTGCCTGCAGCGCTTGTCCCTTTTCCCAACTGGTGAAAGTGGAAATTCAGTCCACGTACAGCTCTAAAGGACTAGTGCCTGAAAATGCAGCAGCTGCTTAGTTGTCCAGTGCTGTTTCAACACCTTGCCCCAGCTACAAATAATGAGTTATTGAGCTAATTTAGTTTTATACAGAAGTGATCTTCATCTTGCAAATCAGGAAGGCTATTTAATGCAGTGTAATTGACTTCAGCTGTAAGATTCAATACACTTATCTAGGATTGCAGTTCAATAAAATCTAATTGTGCTGAGAGCAACAGGAATTATAGAAACACCTGGGGATTGTTTTCTGCCTTTCCCATGAACAAGGTGAGCTGGATGTCTTCTGATCCTTATGGTTTGGGTTACACTGCTGCTTGACCTGCCCATTGGCAGGAGCAGCTTGAGGTGGCACTGTTTGGCGTGGGGAGGGGAAGCCAAGCAGGTGAAATGATGGGTGGCCTTCTTCAGTCAGCTCTGTGTGAGCACTGCTCTCATTTCTGTGTGCCCAGCCAAAGTGAGGGAAGTAAGCGATGTCTGGTTTCATTATGATGGTGATGATAATAGGATCCATGAGGTATGTGAGATTAAAAGCCCTATAACGTTGCAGGCCAAGTCATTCACAGAGGACAAGGCCTGAAGTCAGTTCAGTACCTAAACATCCTTTTGTTTTGCCTCACCCAGTGTAGAAATAAATACAGGAAAACAAATATTTATTCAATATTTCCTCTCACTCTTTACCAAGTAGGAAGCTGTGTAAGGCCAATTGCTACTTGGGAACATTTGCTGGCCATCGTGCATTGGCTTTATGACGGTGTGCTGCAATTGTAGAGAGCCTTTTTGGCCAAGTATTCATTAATGAGCTTTTCATCAGTCGTTCTGAACAAATGGGAAAGCATTGGATTTGATTTTTTGCTTGCAGAGCTTGAGGGAAAAGTACAGACTTTTTAGTGGGATGAGGACACTGGCACAGGTAGTGAGTAATCTGGGATGATGGCTGAGCAGATGGTGTGGCAAGTGTCCTTGTGGCACACATGAGTTGCAAACTTTGTTACTCTCTTGTAGAGAAACATCCCAAACAACAATCCTTGATCCAAACATAAGCTTGTGTCGTTAGAAGTGCTTACCTAACACCATGCTTATTTTCGCTATTATTTCATCCGGTTATTAATTATCCTGTTGCAAGCAGGAAAGGAAAAATGTACTTTCAGACCAAAGTAACACACTTGGCCGGTTCCAGTACACTGACTTTATGAGCAATAAAATACATAACATTGCTTGCTACAGCACGTGCTGTACTAATCATTCTCTGTGCAACTGCCTACTTTTTACATCATTTTAGACAAATGCCAGGACTACAGAGAGTAATAAAACAAGATAATAACAGCAGAATGGGTGGGTTTTGTCGTACAAGTTAAAACAAAAAAGCCCCCACCTCCAAAAGCCATGAGAGGTTCATGAAAGAACCTCTGAAGAAAGAGGTTCTTTTCACCTGACAAAGTTAAGCTGTAATTGCTGAGTGCAGAGAACATCTTTCTTATAGGGACAAGCAGTGGGAATGGACCATGCAGGATGTTCCTGAAACTGCTGCAGTCACATTTTGAGAGCAGAGAAGAGAGATTGATAAGATTTTTTTTTTTCTGGTTAAGGAGTTTGCTTTGCTTGTGGCCTAATGATTGCTGGTTCTTACTACTGCTTTGGGTGATAGTTAACTGGGATGTTGAAAATACTGATATTAAACTTCTGGTTTTAGGTGACAGGAAACTGAAGACGAAATTCATGTCATGCCTAAGTTTTCAGTTGGTGTTGAGCTGTCACGGAGAACTAGATACAGTCTTTGCTGTTTTGGTTAACTTTATGAGGTGATAAACCCTGTTTCACTTTGTTTCCCACGCCTTTATTTTTTTCATAGGGACATTCAAGAGTTGGTGCAAAATTAACTAAAAAGCAAATACAGGGGGCACTTCAAAATTTGTCCACTTTGCATGCATCGAAGTACTACTGTAAGCTTGTGCACAACCTTCTGGTATGCAGCAGCAGACAGCAAATGGTTTGTTAGTGTTGGCAATGCTCTCGTGAAGCCAAATACAATTCTTACGCTTGCTGGCTTGACAGTGAAAAGTGCTTTTAATTCCTACCCAGTTTTTTTTCTGCTTCCTCTGTCTTCGTATTGCCACCCTTGTACCTTGGAATAATAGAATGAGACTTCAGAAAGTTTATGAAAGTCACAGTCAAAAACATTTGTTATCTTAGGTCAGGCAGATAAAACCACTGCTAACTAAGTCCAGTCTGTTCTCCAATTTGGCCAAAAGAGTGTTTTACCTCACATTTTGGGAGTGTGTCAGTCCATGTCTCTCTAAAATAGCTGAAGTTGGTTAAAGTGTTGTTCAGAAAAATGTAAGATGTTGCAAGGTTGATGATACTCATTGCATTCTGTGCTGAGCAGACCTAAATTTATATGCTTCTGGACACTGTATCTAAAACACAGTTGAGATTTCGTCTTGTCCTATTGTCATAGGATTGTTTCATAAGTATAGCTCTGCAGTAATTTCTTATTTCAGAGAAATTGCTTGCATGAAGATTTTTTTAAAGCAAGACTTTTGTTTAAATCCAGTGCCACTCCATTCAAAAGAGTACATTATTTTGCTGACATGTCCTATACTAGTTTCATGTCCAGCTATCTGCCACAGTTAGGGAAATAAAATCTAATGTCTTCTTCAGCCAATTGATAATTTCATTTTCCCCTTTTATAGCATTTGATTTGTCTTTTCTTCTCCTGCACAGCTTTGGATTTTGTCTGTCTTCTTGTTTTAAAATCCGCTGTTGTTTTACTCTCAGTACACGGTGTGTAGATGGGACCTTCTCCACCTTCTCCAAAGTATACCAGGGTTCTCCTATCTCATGCCTTGTATTTAAGAATTAGTGGCATGGTGTGTAATCCATGAGTTACTGATACAAGCTGAGAGTTGTGCCTCCAGCAGTGCTGGTGATATACTCCAGCTGCTGGTGGGTACTCAGTCTGCAACACCAGGCTGGAGTTACTGCCAGATAAAATACAAAAGTTGGGCATCATATCAGCAACCTGGTTCCAGTGGAATGGTTTAGGTCTAAGGGTAAAAGCTAATACAGACATGGCCATTAATTTCTCACCCCTCAAGGGGCATACTTCTAATTAAGATCATGTATACACTATTGAATGTTTCCAGTACTATCCCCTTAACCTATAAATTATTGGTCCATTTAACAGGGCTCTGCATACAGTCCCAACTCAGACACCTGGCTGGTACCCATTGATCCTGGTCCTCCTGCCTCACTTGTCTCCTCTTCATTTACTTGCTAATGGAATAGCCTGCTCCTTCTCTTATAGTCTCACATTGTTTCTCTAATTGGCTTCTTTTTTCTTTTGTTGTAATGATTTTGCTATTCCAGGGCAGATTCCCTGGCAGAGAAGACTCACAGTCTGGCAGTCTAACATCACCCTTATCCTGGTAGAGTCAACCACGCTGGTTTGTGTCACCTTTTCTTCAGAAAACACCACTAGAGGCAGTTGCAACCTTACTTGACCTTTCCCTATGTAGAAGATGTGAAAATACTTAATGAATCATTTTGGGGAGGTGTGACCTGTGGGATGCAGACGCGTGGGAGTGTTTATTTGTTGAAAACATCAGAAGGGGAATCACTCCGTTATCCGAGTACCCATGTCAAAAGGTGGGAGATCGGCATGCCCTGAAGTTTCACTCTACCTTGATTCTTCTCCTAGCTATCTCTTCTTCGAAGGTAATTAATTTTGGAAAAGCACACAAAGAGAGGAGAAAAGCAGCATGTAAATTCCCAGGATTTCCTTTGGGGGAGAGATCCCGCAGGGGAAGGAGGGAACTCTTTTAATAATCTTTGCAGCATTTAATCCCAAGAAAGTGCAATAAAATCAGTGCTTCCACTGAGAGTTGGCAGCGTATTTTTTCTGTAACAAGACCAGTTTTTAGCTTCTTTGTAGTACAGTCTGATTAAGACTGTATCGAGTTGACTGAGGAGAACAAAATCTGGTTTTGACAGATGTTTCCCATGATCTGAAGAATACAAACACTCCTGCAGGATGACAGACGGCTTGTTTCCATAAGAATTTTTTTTCTTTTTTTAAATTAAAAAAAAAGAGAAACCAACAAAAACACGCAAACACGAAGCAACATTCGGATCAGTCATTCTGATCAAGGCAGTGTCAATTATTAGGCTGTAAAGGGAACTGATGACTCAACTTAGGCACAGCGCTGCGGCGATCTCCGATTTTCGGTTTCGTAGCAAGTTCTTTTCAGGAATGCTTTTCATTCATACCTGATGTTTAAAAGTGTCTCTGGGAGCGCGTATCACTTTGTGATGGGGATGTGAGAGACTGGTGTCAGTGTGCTCTGAGTGGCTGGGCAGAATTTGGGAGGCATTCCTGTGCCTTGGTGGGACGCCCAGTGGGAGAGGGGTCATCTGACCCATCGCATTGTGCACTCGTGCCTGCACATCACCAGTGTTGTTACCATAGTAAATTTTGTAGATAAGTTCACATCAGTAAAAAAAGCACTTTGATTCAGAAAGCAAAATGTTTTGATGAGATCCCATGCTTAGTAATTCCAGCGAGTGCGCTTGTTAGAGCGGGTGAGTCAGAAATGGAAATGCAAAGCATTTCTCTGAACAGTGGCCGGAAATTAGCTTTGAAAACTGAAACAAAGCCCCGACCGCAGTTTTATCTATTTACCTAACAATTTTAGACCTGTGAAAATCCCTTTGTCTTTGGGACACATTTCGATTCCTCTCATGTAGTGCTGGTGCGATTCTTAGGGTGGATGATCTGCCATGTCAGGACTATCTTGGTGTGTCTTAATTTTTTGGTTTAAAAAATCGAGCTCCCTGTTAGTGGCCTCATTGCCTGTGTTGCTGCCATGTTCTGTCACAGCTTGTGGTGGAAGTCGGTGAAAGTGTAAGGCAGGATGGGATGTTATAATATTTGAGTTAATGTAATACTGAGGGAAAAAAGGGGAATTTAGTGGAGTCACTCAGCTGCTTATTACCCAGTGTATAAGCTGTGTGTACGTATATGTGGCACACGGGGCTGTCTGACTGCTCTGGCACCAAAAACACCGTGGTTTGGGGCTGGCTGCTCCCCAGCTTAGCATGGGGAGGCTTCGGTGGTCACAAACCCCTCTGTTTGTCAGGACATAGCCCTCCGTCTTTAGGGAGAGGGCAGAAGCGGGTCATGAGTATTTTCAAGTGAGTAGTGGTTGTCTCGCTGAGGAAAAACTTAAAACTCAGCATATTGGGGGATAGATAGCAACGTTCTTTTCCTCATCCTGCACCTTCTCTGCTGACGTCTTGGTACCTCTTGTTTTATCCTTGAGAGTGAGTCTGGATGCTTTGGACTTGTCACTTAGCCTCAAGACAGCATAAGGACTGACTGCTTTCCTGGCAGCTGTAGTGCGGTCTGAGGCCCATCAACGTAAACCATAGTGGAGGAGGACAAAGTAATAGATGTGTTTAAGGGACTTGAAATTCCCACGGCAAGGCTGGTAAAGTAGAGCTCATTTCAAAGAGAAAGCGGTTTGGTGATTTTTCTTAATTACTGTTTACCTAAATAAATAAATAATGCATATTCATGGCTTTAACTAGAGTAAGTCATGTTGAAATGTTTACCTCTCCCGAGGATAATTATTAAGGGCGGGGTGTGGGGTGCAGCAATTAATAATAAAACATTTAGATGAGATTACAGAATGTTCTGATTGGAATAGTAAACATTATGCTAGAAATAAAAGCAAATAAACAAAGCTGTCTTGAATTAAAAAAAAAATAAATACTATGCCATCTGAAGAAACATGCTGATCAGAAGCAGTTTGGGTGAAGGGGCCATGCCCTTGGAGCTCTTCAATATCACAGGAAGGCTTCTTCAGTCTAAAAAGCATCCCTGTGGAAGAAAGCCCCTCATTTCCAGTCTGGAAAAAAGATGACACAAATATTGGCATCCACACATATTAGTGTAGGAGATGTAACACCTGTCAGCACCATTTTGAGGCTGGGGTCCACTGATTCTTAAACCGTGCAACAGAGAGTATTTCACCTGCTTACATCAGTAGTAAATAAAACCTTCATTTGCATTGTGAACCTCCTCCCTCCTCATTTTGCACATTCCTTTGAATGAAATTCTTTGCTCAGCTGAGAGTTTGAAATTTGGACTCATCCTTTCACATCTTTTGGCTGTGGTTCCTTATCTGGTTAATCAGATCAAAGAGAGCCAGTGATGTGTTCAAAGATTCTTGTGACAGCTGTGTACCATTAGGCTGAATGATTAAAAAACCCCCATAATTGTAGTTGAGCACAGTAGATGCAGATTGGCCTTTCAGTTTAACATATGGTAGCAGGCGAACTGAGCCTTTGACAAAAGACCTGCTGCCTTAACCCCACGCAGACAAACCTTGTTTGCCCCCAGCCCCACCTGCCTCCAGCTATTTTGGGCCAGCAGAGGAGTGTGATCGAGTAATGGGTGTATCTGTCCTGCTGCACTACGTTGGGGATGAAAAAGAAAATAGAGGATAGGCAGAAAGTAGGTAGGGAACACCAAGGTAGCCTCAAAGCTCCTTGTGCAACTGGGGTGGGCTCTCTTTTCTCATCGAGCTGTCTCTTTGCAAGCTGTTTGGCCTCTCCGGGCCATTTCCTAGCTTGGGCATCTTTTGGGGATGAAGGCTTCCAGACCCCCTCATCTAGACCAAATCTAAAGTAGCTTCACAAGTGCTAGGATGCTCGCTGGCACCTAGCACACCCAGCGTGCTGCCGGCATATGTCTCCTGGACTCCGTCTCATCTAGAAACTGAAAAGCGGCTTCTCTTTGACTGGAAGTGCGGTCTGACTATTAGATGTGGTGGAGTCCTTGCTTATGTCAATCACTAGTGCAAGTCTCTGGCTGTCTCTGAAACAGAGCAAGATGTCGAGGAACAAGCCCTGGCAGATGGGCTGTCTTGTTCCCAGCACAGGTGTAGGGAATGTCCCATTGACTTTGGTCCTTGTGAGGCATCTTCACAGCTGGTTCTTTCTGGCTGATGAATTACCTCCACCACATTTTGTTACTCCCTTCAATGGATAAACCTTTTTCCTGACCCATCTGCCTGCTCTGAAGGATCTGTGAATGGTGTCTGTATCCCAGAAGATGAGGGTGCTAATGGTGGCACAAGGTGTCCTGTTGGTCCATCTCCCCTGTAGCAGAGGGGTGTGTTTCTTTAAACATGGTGCATTTTTCCCCATTGAAAGAATCTTTCTGGGCTACAGACAAGATTTCTGTGGAGCAGAAATACCCATTTCCATCTTCACCTCTTTTTCCTAAGGGTTTCTGGGAGTTTCAGCTGCACGCCTTCTGGCAAAGCCAGCGGCAGCAAGGCAGCCAGAGCCTCGCGTGGGGTTTTGCAGGTTGAGAACATGTTGCACACACGGAGTGCACAGCACAATAAACCTGATATCAGCTCACAACTAATTATCTGTATAAAAATTCCCCTGCTCGCCATTTTGCCGTTAGAGGCTCGCTGGTAAGATTTATGACTGGCTAAAATGAAGTACCATTTCCTTTTTCTCAGCATTACTGTGTGTGGCCTCTCTGGCTTTTCTTGTTAAACAGACCTGAGTTCACCCAAGAGGAAACATATTTTTGAAGCTCTTTCCCATCACCATTCTGCCTTTCTCTTTTTATATTTTTAACAACCACTGAAGGTTACCCACAAAACAATTTCAGGTCTTGTTGACTTTCCCCTGCTTGGAGTGAGGGTGGAGACAGAGAAGCTAAGCTCCTTGAAGCAGCACTTGCCCACTTTCCGGCCTACCACAGTTTGCACACCTGTGGCTTATACTAGATGTGTACATCCATCAACATGGGCTCCCTCTTCATAGTTTGGTCAGCAAGTATTGCATCCAGGATTTATATGAGCCAAAGGATAATTTCCTCACTTCATGCTGTAATGTGGGGGACCAGCTGTACAGCTGGAGAAAAACTGTTTCTCCTGCCTTTATGTTGCACAGGTATGTCCTCGTTTCATGAAAATACATTTCTGATGCATTTTCTCACGAAAATGAGACCACTGACTGAACTTCCTGAACTTCAAAATGTGTGGCTGAGTTCATCCTAAATCACCTTAAAACTACTTTGTGTGACATTGTAAGATGGTTTGGGTTTTTTTCTGAGTACAGTGGAAAAAAAAAAAGGGAGCAATATTGAGCTGCTGCCATCTCTTCCCAGTTGCAGTTAAACGTAGTTATTTTTGTATTAGAGCTTGGAGGAAAACCGGTAGAGATGCCAGATAAACCTTCCCAAAACAAACATTTGTGTTAATACTTAAATATTGTTCATCTTTTGCAGCATTTACTTATCTGTTTCCCACATGCTGAACCTTATGGGAAGTTTTTGTGGTTGACTGTGGACTGTTCTTTCGTTCTGTATGTTAACTGTTTTCTCAATTTGCAATTTTTAAAAGAAATCAGCAGTTAAAGTCTGACTGTGATAATCATTCAATACAGGAACATGTTTTTTGCATGGCAGGGGTGCGTTTTTGTGGGTCACATGTGTTGGGTCGGGAGTCCTGGAGCATTAACCCAGTGAGCTGTGCCATTTCCTGATGACCTGGGAAACATCCTTATCCAAGAGAACCAGCACTGGCTAGTCTGGTATCGTCTTCCAGCATGCCAGACGAAGGGACAGCAGTTTCATCCTTATCACTGAACCACCTCAGTTTCTCCTGTTCGCATGTCTGTTAACCATCTTTTCCAGTCCTTAAGGGGAAGTAAACTAGGTATCTGAATTTTCATCAGATCTGACACAAAGTATTAGGCTGTGGCTTTTGCTATCTATTGGTTTTACTGCATAAGACATAAATATTCAACTCGTGTCATCTGATAAGGTTGCTGGGGAGGGGGTTTTTCTCACAGAGTGTATCAACTTTCCTTTCACACCTAGCCATTCTTTCATGAGTCATAACCCCAAGATAAAATATTTTTGGTGGTGGCTTTAAGTCAAGTGTACTGCAATGAGAAAATTATTCAGGATTTACATAAAAGGATTCACAAGTTCCTGTGGCAATACTCTTGAACTACAGCCTTACGCCTCTCCTAGCCCCTAGCCCTGCCTGGTTGATGTGTCACAGACCTAACTGCAACCAGAGGACAAAGAGAGGTGGAAAATTCTCCCTATGCACATTCCCCAGCTTCTGTGAAGGTTTTCTGTTTAAGCCTGGTTGGTTTTGTTAAGTGTAGCTGGTAAAAATCCAGTTTTGCAGACTCCAGAGCACTCCCCTGGCCAGCGCAGGGCAGCAGCAGCTGCTTTCCCCTGCAGTCAGCCAGCCAGCAATGGTTGTCTTTATGGTTCTCCTGGTGACTTCAGTCATAGTTTCTAACCGGAGTGGTTCCTCACGTAGTTTTGCCATAATCTGAGGGAACAGCTCAATCTCATCTCCTCTGACTGTTGACACAGCTCACCCAGATAGGGATGCACTGCAGAGCTGGTCCTCGCAGCCCTGGGATGGGTGGGTACCTCCCTGTTTCTTGTCCACACCTCCTTGGTTGTGTTGCTTTTCTGCATCCCACCTCTGGGCACTGGGGAAGAATGTGCTGTGCCCTTCTGACTCCTGTTTTGGCTGCCCCTGGTTAAACAGGGCATGTGGGAACAAGCAGGAGTGATGGATGAGCATGTTCTTTCCCTTTGGAAGAACTACGCAGGTTATTACAAGGAAATTAAATGCACTGAGGGTGAAGCAGACCATGCGTCTTTTGTGGCACTGGTATCGATATCATCTTGGGTTTAATTTACAGATTTCAGGGAGAGATCATGCACTAGATGTCAGGAGCACTGCAAATGCCTTCTCAGCCTCAGGCAACCCTTCAAGCTACAAATGTTCCAATGAAGCTATTTCAACCAGAAAGAAATTACACACAAAACTTAAAGAAAACACATTTGCTAATCTCTGATGGTATTGCATGTAACAAAGTGGAATCCTTGACTTTGCTGGGATCAATTTCTGCACATATTTGTGTAAGTAGCATCATTGCAATCCACCTAGTGAGGCACTGCTTCAGAAAACACCATCTCTGTTTGCACACCTGTGTTCACCTCTCCTGGCTCGCAGGGGCGCAACGTTCCTTAAATATTTTTCCTCCTGTCCACATCTGAGAAAAGCTCACCAACTTGTGTCCTTGTGTGGTTCATTTTACTTAGTCCTCATTTTACCCACCCATGCTGAACATCAGGGTAAACAACCCACTCTGTATTTGTTGCACTTGCGTATTTGTTGCTCACCTCCCTCATGGCCCACCCAGCATCTCCGGTTTTCATGAGCACGACTACACGATTTTCTGTCTGAAACATCTTTCATGATAACTGGAGTAATACCCAGGTACATTCATCATGCCCTTCTCAATTCACCTTTCTTGGTTTGTTCATTGCAAACAGAAGAATGTGCCAGTTTTCCTCCTCTTAAGAATTAAAGCCCTGTTAGAAACAAAACCTCTCCTTTGAACATTCTCTCTGTATAACAAAAATCCAAACTGGAAGGTGTTTTGTTGAAGCAAATGGTTTTTCAACTTCATGCATTCTTCTGCCTGGTGTGTTGGTTGCCAGAGTGTCTGGTGTGTCTTCCTTTACACTGGCATTCCTCAGTGCTAATTTCGGCTGCCAGGCGGTAGTGGAACCCATTGGAAAGGGGAAAAAAAAAGGTAACCTGGTTCAAAAATGTACAAGGGGTTGCTAAACAATATAAGTTTTTAAAAAAATCAAACAGATTTACAAAGTCCAGTTAGATTTCTTTGCAAGCTGTGAAGGCGAATGCTTCTTTTTAGAATAAATATAAGGTTTTCTTGCAACCTCCAAGACTCCAGGAGCTGGGTCTTCAAGCTGGTGTAGGACAGTGGTTTTGTGGCCTCCCATGACCCTGTAACTGATGGCCCACATGTGCAGGTCTGTGCTGAGAGCTGAGACCTTGGTGTGAGCAAGCCTTGGAGCAGAGAGTGCATCTTCCCCTGCCTAAGATCCAGCTCTTCCCCATGCTGTAAACTTGGCTGATCAGCATGTTAAACTGCTGAAGTTCCTCTTCAGTTGGTGCACCACTGGCTCTTCATATGAGCTCAGTTTTTATGTATTCCTGTAAGTTTGTAGCTGTAGTAACAGCTTTGCCTTTAACAATTTGCCTGTTTCAGGAAAAGTCTTTTGTCGAATGGAAAGCATGAAGAAGCCCTCGTGCTGAGCGTAGGCGGGGGTTAGGTTTCATTCTACCCTAAGCTGACCCCTGGGCAGAGAGATTCCTGCTTTAGTCTTTTAGATCATGTGTAAAACCTGATGCTGGCTGGATCATCCCGCATAGGGCAAGAATATCTGGGGAACATGGGGAGAGGTATGGAGTGAGACATTTGCAGAAGGGAATGAAATGTTTGGGATGCAGCCTCATGCTTTCTACAGCAGTGAACATCAATCAGACCTTCTCAGAAAAGCTTCAGTGGTGCTGAAAGTCTTCTTTTCCTTCCCCCTGCCCCTTTTTTCTTTTCTTATTTCCCTATTCCCAACTTCCGTTTATTCTCTTTTTCTTCTGATACATTGTGGCAAGTGCAATTTTTGCTCAGGAAACTAACTTATACCTGAAAACACAGAGCCTTCCCTGGTTTTAGTCCTTTGGCCATTGAGTAAGCAACAGTTATTTTTGTTCTCCCAGTGATTTATGACTGAACAGATTTACAGTTTATATTTTAAGGTTTATAGGCAATTTAGATAATGTATATTTGTGACCGTAAATATTTGGTTCTCTTGCAGTCTGTCAATGAATGTTATGCCCAATTGGAGAAAACTGTATAAACTGAAGAGACACAAAATTGTGTTCCTAGCATAGCCTCATAATTCTTTTCAAGTTCCAAATTAGGGAATCCTTAAAGGTAGCATGAGTTTGAGCATCTGTTGGTAAACCATCTAGGAGGGTGCCATCCAGAGGAAATAACCTACTTTTCATAAGTGAACCAATTCTCTGCAATACTTGGAGTAAAATGCAGTAGGATCAGTGCTCAGAAAATATTGAACTTTTTTTACCGGGAACAGCATGCTTGGAAAAATAACCACCAAATCTCTCTTATTTTCACTGCATTTTGTTATTTTTTTCACTTTTTTATGGAGTCATAAACAGGCATTAGTCATAAATAGACACAGAAGACACCTCTTGGGAAACCAGATTTTTTTACTGAAGAGTTAATTTTGCAAGTTTTTAAAAAATAAGAGGCGTTTTTTTAAAAATCCAAACTTTAGGGTTTATTTTCCTCTTTCTCACCTCCCCCTTTATGTAGCTTTAGTGTGTGGTAATTCTGCAGACACAGCCTTTGCAGTGATCCTGTGAAGATAGATACATGCCACTGCTTGTACTGTTGCTGTCCCCTTCTGTTCAAAAGAAAACCATCTTCCTTTCCACTCCCAGTTGCCAACTTTACTGAATAGTAGTTAAGCATTCCAATGTTTTTTCCAGGAAAACAGTAAAGTGTTGGGCAACTTGAACACCTCAACCTGAGAACCTCTGTAGCTTGAAGCTAATTACTTCTCCTTCCACAAGTATTTGCTCCCCAACCACTTCAGAGTGTGACCGCTTCCTTGATAGACGGGGGAAGCCTTTTCCGGAGTCTGGGATTGAGACTGTGTGCACTGGGGGATCTGAGCTGTGAGGTGATGCTGGGATTTGGGTGCTGGGGGTTTCACCCCACCTCCTCCAGCCCCCTGACCCCAGCCCTGCTCTCACCAGCCTTCCCCATCCTGGAGTGGCTCCCCTCCAGGGACTGAGCCCTGAGCCCCGAGCCCCTTGCACAGAGGTGACAGCACAGAGAATTTCCTGTGGGCAGACGAACATTTTGTTCTCTCTCCAGTTTTCTTTTGACATGGACTGGCGTGACAGGTAGCTTTGCTTTAGGGTGGCTGCAAGATTATGGCACACATCGCATCAACCCAGGGATACCAAACGACGCTGATGGTGGCTCTTCTCTGAAGCTCCCCAGAGTAAAGGAGAAACAAAGGAAAAAATTTCGTGTTCCCAACTTTAATTCCTGAATAAAATCAATGCAAAGCTTTGACAAAAGCCAGTATTAATTATTATTTAAAGCCTGCTAGATAAATTAGCTGGTTTTGTTGGAGCTCCTTTCTGGTGTGACGTGCAGTTTCGTAGAACCACAGGGTGGTTTAGGTTGAGCTTGAAAGCTAATCCGGTTCCAACCCATCTGCCATGGGCAGGGACAGCTATCACTAGACCAGGTTGCTCAAAGGCCCATCCAACCTTGGCCTAGAACACTTCCAGTCATGGAGCATCCACAGTTTCTCTGTGCAACCTGCTCCAGTGCCTCACCACTATCACAGTAAAGAATTCCTTAGTATGTATGCATAAGTATGCACATACCTGTGGTATGATCTGGTAAAATAATCACAGAAGTGTTAGTTTATCTGCTCAACAATTCTTCTCAGAGGCCTAGTACTATATAAATGCAAGGAAAACGTGTTCTTTGTTGTAAGGTATCTGCAGCTTAAAGCTTGGAGGAAGTGTGAAATGGGCATAAAGTAATTGTCACGTTTGGCGTAAAGACCTTCTATATTTAAGAAAAAAGACACCCTAACTTTTTTTTTTAGAATTAGAAGGAAAAAAACAAAGAGCTGGTTGTGAAGATTCAGTGCTTGATTTTTTGTTTTAATTCTTGCCTTTATTTTATTTTAGGTTGCTACAACTGAGTTGCCAGAACACTGTCCTACAGAACTTTGGAGGGTTACTTCTTAATGGATTGCTGCAGCCTCTTAATTTCTCCGTTGATCCTGTTCCCTGCATCGTGAGAACATTTTAGCCAGCACAGAACCTAGAAAAGTTACATGTAAGTCATGATTCCAATTCCTTTCTATTTAAAGAAAAAACGAAAGAAAAAAAGAGAAAAAATGTCTTAGGGAGGCAAGGTGGAGGCAGTAAATATCACACTTTAGAAAAACACTGTAAAAGCTGTAATTCAACTGCAAACATCAGGTGGTGAATAAATTGTTATTGAAGTAGTTACTTGTTTTTTTAACCTAAATAGTGATTGTAATTTTGACGGCTTTTCTAAGTGTTCTGCTACTACAGTAAACCATAACGAGAAGCACTTAAAATAGCTTTGTTAGCCCCACTGCTCTAGCTGCACTTTGTTTTTCTCTGCAACTGGCTACGTGTGTGTACACTCACCTTGGTGTGCTCTGCCAAAGCTGCACGTGCTCCGTGTGAGTTTGGAGGCCATCACCTGCCCAACAGGACTGCAGGCACCCTTCTATTTCTCCCATGATAAAATCCATATCCTTCTCCTTTCGGGTTCCCGGAACATTTCCCTTGGAGTAGCCCTGGTGCTGTTTCATCCTTCAGCCTGCTGCCCCAAAAGGCTCTATAAGCATCAGTAGTATCTTCATGGCTACTACTCCAGCTCCTTCCAGGTGGAATTAAGTGTTCCACCTGACTGTAGGAGGGTAAAGAAAGCTGTGCACAGATCTACTAGGGACAGATGGAGGGAACTGCAGACCCCTTTCTATCTTCTCAGCCTGGGTAGTAATTCGCATTGCTTGTTGTGCTTTTATTTTGCTCCCAAGATGGGGAGCAGCTTATGGTGCTGTGCACATATTTCATCCCTGATCCCGTGATGGCTGAATCTTCCTCTGAAATGTTCCATAGCACAGCCTGGCACAGAACCAGTGGGGAGAAATTGGTTTGAACCTTTGCAGTTTGTCAGCAGTTCTAACCCTAATTCTGTGTTCTGAGGCAGAAGAAGCTTCTGGACCATTATAAGGATGGCATGGATGTGATGGTCTATGCTCTATGGAAGGCAGGATACCCCAGAGCTGACAAGTTTGGGAAAAGGCTTAAGCAGAATTTAATTTCATTAATTTTTGAAACAAAACCAAATCTCTCTGTGGTTAAGAGGTTTATATGTTTGAGGTGGTGATACAGAGCAGCTTGGCAAAAGGAGGTAATACAAAATTGTGGTTCAGAGTGTGGCACTGTGCATGTTACTGCCTCTGTTTGTTCGCTGCAGTAACAAATACATATGGTGCAGCTTAATCAGAACAGCTCAGTGAAGCAGACCACAGCACTCCTTACTGGTCAGTTTTTCTTGAATGCTTACTAACACCATTTTTAATCTTAGAAACTGATCTGTAATACTACTTCTAAAAAATATGAGTGTTTTGGAACCAAAGCATTTATATTAGAAACATACCTTTATTTGAAGTACTTTATTTGCTTATGTGACACTAAAAGATTTATTTAAAACAAGAAAAGTCTATTGCAAAAGGCGGACAGTGTTCTTTAATGCATATGGAAATTCAGTTTTTCAAGAGAGGAAATTCTTTTTCTGGTGTGATGAGTATCAGCAAAAACAATGGTGAAGCCGTATGCAGTGGAGAAAGTCTGGCTAGTAACAGAATTCACTGTCAAAGAGGCCTTACAAGGTGTGAGTCTGATTTAGTTTTCCAAAAAAAGGGAGAGTGTTGCCATTTCCTCGAGGGTTTGGCATTATCTGGTGCAGTTATTAATCAAATCCCCCTTAGCAGGAATCGTCTGACTACAGGAAAATTTTGGATCTGGCTTGAAATTTGTTTTTAGTGCTTGTCTTAAGGGAAGAAGACTTGATATGAGTTGTAACAGCTAGGCAGGCAGAAAAAGCTTGTTTTTCATTAGTCCTACTTAGCACTACTCCCATGAGGTTTGGAAGCCTTATTCACAATTTTTTGCAGGCTTTTCTCATGATGTTTGAAAAGCTTATCATTAGGCATCTTGCAAATTCACTATTAAAAACACTTCCTGAGGAACTAACTTCAAAAATATCATCCTTGTTGAGGGACTTGAAAAAGCAGACAGAAATGGGAAAAAACCCTCTCTCATTCCAAGAAGTGCATAGGAAGTTTTGTCTTGCTTCTTGTTGTGCCACATATAATCACGTCTCCTTTTCAAGGAACAAAATCAGGTCTGAGGACCAAATGAACTTGAAAACTAGTGTGAGGATATAGGAGCCATCATCAAATACGTGCTTTTTCATTTTTTTCTTTCTTCTTTCTCTTTTAACTGTGGTTACGTGCTTGAGCTATGCATCATTTATAAACATGGTGTGTACTCTAGCTCCTAGAAAACCCATGCATTGCCTCACAGGCTCTTGGCTGGGGTTGCACCCGTCGTGTGTGCAGATCCACGCTGGCACAGGTAGCCATGAGGGCAAGCTGCCCGCTGCTTATTTGATTTCTCAGCGTTTCCCTCTGTCTGGCTATTTTTGATGGCAGACTCTGCTCGTAACAATTACCTTGTAATAGCAATTTCCATAGAAAAAGACGGACTTTCACTTGTTAATTAGCCCTGCTGGAAAGAGCAGTTGCACAAGGTTGACCCAGCTGTAACAACTGGGTTCTCATTGTTTTTCCCAGGGTGCAGTGGGATAAACAAGTATGCCTTCCCCACCTTGCATTTATTATTTCATTTTTATAATATTACCAGGATGCTGATTGATAAAATCTCCATAAAAATAGTACTTACTGATGTGTGAGTTCGAAGCAGAAAGTCCCTTGCTTGTTCTGACGGACCATATTGCAAAACCCTGTTATGGTGCGTGTGCCAAGATAGTAAAAAAAAACCCCATTTCTCCAGGTTCTCTGGGAATTAATCCTGGGTAGGTTAGACTGAGTGTACTGTAATGGGGGAGTACAGCAGTTGGGGAGAATCTGTGCTCGCTGCTGAGAGGCTCTCTCGGTTTGTTATCCCGAACAGTCACGAATGACAGAGAATGTACAGAGCTGTGCCTTGGAGCAACAGCTGGGCCAGGGCTGCTGGCATCCTACAGGAGACAGGCAACTATTCCTAGCAGCGTCCATACTCTGCTCACATTTCCTGCTTTGTTTTAGCCCTGTGTGTTTTCCTTTAAAAGCAGCAAAAATAACACTCCAATCAATGTCCTTCTGCATCTCAAGAAAAAAACAGATTTGTACTGCTTATCCAATGCTGTGAATTCAGCAAGGGCCTGTAAGTGCTTTACACAGGATAAAAAAATAAGTCAACCCAAAACTCAGAAACTTCTGTACCGAAATTTAATATTTGCTAGGTATGAGTTCTTTGGAGTATTTAAAAAAATTTTTAGAAAGATTTCTTGAAATCTGCCCTATGACCATCTCTAGGCAGATGTAAATAATGTAAAATTTTAAATATGCAGATATTGGTGGTTAAATGTCTGTCACCCGCCTACCACCACAGCCTGGGAAAAATGTATCTTTTTTAAAATCTGCACTTTAAGGTCAGGTAATTTGACAGAATTCAGAAGGAAATCAGATTTCTGAAGGCAAAATTTTATCTCTTTGGACACTGACTTACCAAACACACCTAACTATTAGTACCAAACCCTGTTCCCAAGCGCCATGGCCAGTGAGGACATTGGCAGGTTTATCTTACTGGATGAGAGATGTGCCCATGTCTGCATTTCATAATTTTTCTGGTTCATTTTCCTGTTGGAGTGCTATTTTCAACAGGGGCGAAGGCACTGTCTTACCCATTGTACTGGCATATCAGGACTCTGTACCTCGTGCCACCAGTGTGTGGAATGTCTCCTGCCTTGGGGACCTTCCCAGCCTCCCATGGCATCCTGTCCACTGACCCCTGCCAACAGCACTGTGTCAGCCCCTCGATGTGATCAGGTGCTTCTCGGCACCATCAGTGCCTCTGCACCTCAACCAGGCTGCACCCCCAGCCGGGGTGTGCATTTGATACAAACACCTCTGTTGACTAATTATCATTTTATTTATATGTGCAGATGTGTGTGTATATATAAAAATGAAACACAGATATTTATAAAAGTTATATTTTTAAATATATATATATGTATGTATATGATTTTTAAAATAAAGTATGTATCTGGACAAATATATGGTCTGAAAAGCACTGGTGTGGCTTCAGGCCACACATGTGTGGGGGTGGTGAGCCAGTGTCCCTTCCTGGAGGTTTCTGACCAAGACCCCGGTGTTGGAGGCATCCCCGGCTGTGTGGCCGGGAGGAGCGTTCTGCTCGTGTTTAGCTGGTAACAGCGGTGTTTGTTGCAGTGTAGTGTGCCATATGAACCCGAATTACTCTGACACCTCTCGCCTTGTTGCCATTGACCACAGGTTTGTTTGTTCGTCACCCCAGCGGTGCCACGGGCTGCGTGGGCGCGCGGCATCATTGATCTGTTTACTCGGTGTTTCCCGTGTGGCCGCCGTGTTGTGGCGAGGACTTTTATTTTTTGCTGTGGCAGGTGACAGCGCGGGGGTGTGTGTGTGTGCCAGCCCAAGGGACTGAGTCACAGCCCTCCCTCCGCCCGGGGCCAGTGGCACTTCCCCTTTCCCGGTGTGGTGAGATGCCAGCCCGTCTCCCCAGGACATCTTACCAGCCTGTACATTGCTTTTTTTTTTTTTTTCCCCACAAAAAAGCCTGAGAGATGGTGACAGCAAGACCAACTTTCTCTGTAACCAGTGAAAAGTAAAATCCATCTCACCACATCAGTTTTGTTTTCACTGCTGGTTCAGCCTCTCCTCTCCCTCTGGCAGAGCCCTGCACAGTCATTCAGTGCCCGGCTTGGGGGTGGTGTGGTTGTTAGCTCAGTGGTGTATGACCCATTTATATTCATAATACTTAGATACCCGCGCTTCTGCGGCGTTCAGCACGCAGTCCTGCGACCTAAATCCTCGGCAGAAAAGCACACACCTGATTTCAGCAGCGTGCGTGGAGAGCGGCCGACTCTGCCCTTGCCTTGTCAGGAGCTGCAGGAAGGTGATGCACTTTTGGGTCTAGCGGGCTATTGATAAGCAAGGGCAGGTAAAGGTGCATATTTCTGGAGCCAGCACTTGGTCTTCGATCATTTAGTTAAGTATTGATTGCTAGCTGGTAGGACATGTTTCCTGTTACGATTTACAAAGAGTTGAGACGTAAAAGCGTTGTATTGGATCGTTTTCTCGCTATAATAACCCGCACGTTCGGCAACAGCAAGATGATTAATGGCATGAGATTGTTCACTCTCATCATCTCCAGACATGGCATCACCCTCCTGTCTTAAGATGGACCTTTTTTCCTTTATTTCTTTTTTACTCAGTTAGTTGAATTAGTTTTCTGTGGGTTTTCAGATGATAATTATATTCACACTTTGTGTTACTTTCTGTAAATGGAAAGAATCAGGCATAGGACATACAGGAGAGTAAACTGGCATCATAGTAGACCTGAGAGTTTTAGGTATAAAATTAAAGAGTAATTTGCAAAGTGACTTGAAGTAAAGTGGATTTAAACACAATGAAATCATCCTTGACAGCAATTTGTTTGAAGTTCTTCTACTGTTATGAGTGTAAAGGGATTTTTTTTTAAATTGCCAGTTTCTGGGTAGAGTATTCAGCATAATTTCTCACAGGTAAGTGAAGCATTAACTCCTTGTACCTCAATAGTTTGGGCAGTGGGGAAAGAAACTGAGAGTTAGGGGGAAGCACCTTCTCTACTTCATCATTTGAAAATCAGTCAGTGGTCAGCTAACTTAGAGAAGGACTTTACCAGGGACACTGGTACTGGGAAAAATTTATGAAAATCCAACAGAATCCTGGACAGTAGATACACACAGCATGTGAAAAGTTGTCTTCAAAGTTTAACAGAATGGCACGCTAGATATAAACTGGAAAAAACTGTAACAGCAACTAGCTAGTTTGCATCCCTTGTTAAGATGAGCCATGAGTTTTGGGGCTTTTGCATTTATATACTTTTGCTGTAGGTGTTGGAAGTGTGGGTGGCCACGAAAAAGCAGTGGTTACAATAAGATTTTCCATTTATTGCCCTTTGTGTACAACTAAAAATAAGATTCAAATGCTTCAGCATTTGTAGAGCAAGCATAATATTTCTCCTAGCTCTGATGACTGGCTCGCCTGCAGCTTCGGCTCTGTCTGGTGGGTGAGTCCTAGGTTTTAATGCTTGTAAATGGGTCTGTGTTGGAAGGAGAGTCAGAGCTTACTTGTGGTGTGGTCTGGCTGTGTTAATTCATCAACTTCTTACTGGAAAAAAAAAAAGAAAAAGTAGTTAGGCTTAGTACATAAGTAAAAGGTGGTGATGAAAGAATTTTGGAAGCAGAATTGTTCTGCTGTCTGGAAAAAGCAGCTTTGGAGAGGACTGGAAGATCTTTAAAGTCAAAACTTTCAAAACTTCACTGGTGTACCTTGAATTGTTGATCCAGAATTTCATCTTCTGGCAAAGAAAAAGCGAAGGCGAAAAAAAAAAGGAAATCTATTCAAATCTGCTGAGCTTGAGAAACAAATTCTCAGGGTTAACTTTTGGCAGATAAAATCCTTTTGGTTTGCTTTTTAGGGTGACTATTGAAATACGCTGTCTGATGCTTGCCCAGGTAGTTGCATTGGTTAGGAATCCACTAAACCAGTTGCAATATCTTGAACTGCTAAATGTGTTCAGACCACATTAATTGATATGTCAGCTCGTGGCCAAGAGAAATATTAAAGAGAAATGTCAGTATATGCAGGGAAATTCATAGCTTCATGTTGTCAGCTTTGGTGCTGTCCCAGCTTCACTCATTAGTAGCTGTGGCATTTCCAGAGAATGAGTGTGCCTGTGCATGTCAGGCTTCTTGGTCTGATGTCAGTCTTGTGATGGATGAGAGGAGAGAGCATGTATCCAAGATCTGCAGGACCAGAGGTAGAGGCTGAAAACTTGCTTTCTGCTGTGTGACAGCTTAAGCATCACTGCTTTCTTGTTGCTTCGTGATCTTCCCAGCTTTGCCAGGCTTGGCAGGGTAGCAGGGGTGTTGGTCTTGAAAGTCGGGCTTTGTAAGACAATAGGTTTTCACTCTGACTAACACCACGTGGTGAGGAGGATGTGGGGTGCTGGGGGCACTTAGAAGCACATGCGCTTGTTCCATGGACTAGTCACGCTGTCAAAGGTGAGTCTCTCATTAGGCAATATTAAATCCCTTTAAATTAGCTTGGTGTAGTCCTCTCTCTCTTCCTAGGAGGGCTCAGTGCCTGTCATTGCTGCCTTACTTTTGCCTTTTTGCTGAAACATGCCTTTCTGCTTTTACATCTTTGCCTGCTCGTTGGACCGGCTCTTGCCTTGATACAGAGTACAAATGGCAAGAGAGCTGATGCAGTAATCAAGACTTCAGATATTTCAGATGGGAACGGGCAAAACTTCAGCAATTATTAGTTTCCCCCACAGTGGTTGCTGCAGGGAATTACATTACCTCTGTTATAATCACCTGCATGTCTCAGTCCTGTAGGTGCCCAGATGCCGACAAGGGGTGTAATCATTCGCTGTAATATTTTTCTGTGGAATTTTTCCTTTTTCAGTACAGTTGTAGAGGTGGTTTTTTTTTTCCCCCACCCACCCTTCTTTTTCTGCTGCTGTGCCTGCTGCAGGTGAGTTCAAACCTGATGGCTTTGAAGATAATGACAGGAGAGAGTGCAACACGTGCGTCATGTGGCAGCGGCACTCCTGCGCCGATCACTGCCGCTGCGCTTTCCAGCAGGATGAGACGTGCTGGACTCTTCCAGGGGTATCGCCACACGGGCTATTTTTAGAGATGGCACACAGGGTGCATTGTGCAACTATCAGTACCCACTGCTGTGCTCTTCATTTTTTTCCCTTGTATGGTGGTGAGGTTTTTAAGGTGTTTTGGCTTTCTCTTGAAGAGGTAGAAGGATCTCTTTCTGATTTTGTTTTAACTACTTGTAGAGCTGCTCCAGGGAATCTGTGAAGTTGTGTTTTCTGGACACAGTTTGGAGGGAACAGTCCTACATGTAGCCGCTAAATTAGGATTAGTGTGACACAAAAAATGTGGTTGTGATTTTCAGCTGAAGACCTCTAGCAACCTTTTGGGTTGCAGAGCAGAACTGCTACCTTGGGAAACCCCCAGCTTGTTTTTATTGTTTTTTTTTAACTTTACCACAGAAAACAAGCTGTACTCGGGCATTTTTACAGTTGTCATAAACTCTTCCTGTGGCTCTCAGCTTCTGGAGCCCTTTGAACAGCCACCTCATGCTGTACAGGAGGTCCTGTGAGGCAGGGACAGCAGCAGATGCTTTGGGATGTGGTACAGGCTCACAGTGGGAGCAGAGCTGGACACAGCAGTGGACTGGTGGCTCCTACCCATCGCTGCTGGAGGAGCAGGGCTGGCCAGTCACAGGCTCCTTATTGCATTGCTTGAATAATGCAAAAAACATTAGCAATGGAGATTTGCTGTAATGGTGTATTTTAAGTGTGTCTCTGCTCTGCCAGCTTCACTTTTAATGTACTCAGTTAAGGAATGCTTTGGAGGTTGCTGCTAATGGATGAATCTCCCAGAAAATTGGAATTTTGAAATAAGATTGACACTTTGGAATGAGAAATATAAATCTAATGAGAGTATTTCAGCAGAGGTTTGTAATTAGGAATGAATGGAAGGAATTTGTACGCGCAGTCTGCAGAAGGGCACAATGGAAGGTGAAATTGCACCCTCTGTGCTGAATGAGGGATGAAAGCCAATGTATCAGTGTCATGGCATGACAGTGTAGAGTATAAATGATACTGTCACTGAGTGCTGCAGAAGGTATCAAGGGAATTCCACTCCAGTAAATTACATTACTTAGACAGACCTGAAGGCATTGTGTCTGAATGATTGGAGGGAAAAAAGGTTGTCAGCACAAAGCAGAAGATATTATAGAACAACTGGCTGCAGGCTTGGAAAGCAGTGTTTTTCTGATGTTTACCATGCAAAGCTTTTCAGATGCTGTTTAAATTTATTTTTGGTTGAATTAGAAATGTATTGATGAAGCAAAGGTATTCTTGAGATGGTGTTTGGAGTGGATACCAGCCTGCAGCAGAAGGTGTGAGCATGCACAGCTCCGATTTTTCCATTAGGAATTTTTGAGAAAAATCTAATCATGTGTTCCCAGCTCAAGCAGTGTTTTTTAATGCATTGCTTCATTTCACTGAGGACTTCCTTTTCTGCCTGGATTTTGCTTATAGAGTAATTCTAGCATAGATTTTTGGGGAGAGATGGGTTGTTACTGTTCTCACTAGCAGTGAGGGGCTGGACTGTGGTGAGAAGCAGGAGATCACGGGACACAAACTTTGGGGTCTCATTTAGAGGCGTGGCGAGGTCCGTGATGGGGGCAGGTAGGAACATGATGTCATGCTGACAATGCAGCAAAAATCCAGAGACTTACCCTTCCAGCATGTATGCGCTACTGCATCGCACTGTGCTCCTCACACTGTTCTGCTTTTTGCCCACGAAACCCCACTGCTAATGCCAGTCCCAGCCACAGTGATGGTGTTGAGTGAAAAAGTTATTTCCCACAATTTTATTCTTTTAACAACCTACTACATCCACCCGCACAGGGACAGTACCTTAGAGATGGGGTTGAACTGCTTCTCTGTCTCTGACCTCACACACAGACAACACCTACAAGCTCCTGTAATTTCCTAGTTTGCTCGTGGGTGAGACAGCCCAGCTCCCACAGTTCTCCCAAACTGCTGCTTGATGATAAAACATCTGTTCCCTGAAGACACTGCATTTCATCCTGTGGTCCATAATAATCTCTGCTTGTCTTGGGGCCTCTTGTAAAACTTTAGCAGTCTTTGTCCTTTTTAAAAACATATTTTCCCACTTGTCTACTCATAAAAAACATCACTGAGAGTACATGCTACAGGTAATGATAAGGGAGCAGGCTTCGTTCCTCCTTTCCAAAACTTGATTTTTGGCAAAGCCCACGCAAGGCAGGAGGGTGGACATGCAACACACTTTTAGCAGTCCATAGAACAGGCTTCTTCGTGTGGAAATGGTGATTCAAGTTGTGGGAGCATTAACCGGGAAATACGGCCAAACTGAAGGGTGCTGACTCTAAGAAGGTAGCAGTTCAAATTCTCCCGTGGAAAGGATTCAGCCCTTGCAGCCTGTAGCTGCAAACCAAAGCATCAAACCCACAGACCGTGTGGAAAAGCAGTCAGGTATCTGTGGAAAAGAAGATGCCGTGTGTGGGATGGGATTCAATAGTAGAGCAATTTAGTAGTGGGTCCTGATTATAGCCAAAGGTGAGTGGGAGGAAGCAAAGTGCAATTTTTGTCTATACCTCCCACATTAGAACTGGGTTAGAGTGGTCCAGGGTGTAGGACTGGGTCTGTCTGTCTGCATAAAAAGGGGAGTTCAGACATTAGAGATGTAAAGTTTGTCCTTAGACCATCATTGTCATGGGAAACTACTATGCCTGCTTAAGCACCTGCTCATAGTAGTATTAAAAACCTGCTGTCACTCAATTCTCCTGTGATATTTTGTGTCAAAGGCTGGCATTTTGACACATCTGGTTTTTTGCATGTTGGGAAAGCAAATGCTTTTTTTTATATGTAGTGTTACTCCTGTGGTCATGATCAAGCTGTGTTTTCAAAATGTGGTTCTTTGTAGTCATCCATCAATCCACAGAAAGTCCATTAGTTCTCACAGCCCTAGCTACTCATATGAGGCTTTTTTTCCTCTTCCCATGCTTGGTCCTGCAGCATGAATGCCTGTAATCAGCACCTGTGAAGTCCCCAGGGCCACTCAGGCGAGTGATAGGTGCAAAACTGGACTTTAAATGCTGCAAAGTACTGTGATTTCAAGAGTGGGATAGAGCAGGAGAAGGAATGACCAAATTATGCCTTAGGGAAGACTGGGAGACCAACCAGTATTGCTTTAACTGAGAGAGATATTGAGCCTGCTCAGTCTGATCGGTATCCCTTGGCAAATGCATTTTGTTGTGTAAATGGCTCCCTGAGGTCCCAGAAGACTATCGCTATCTCTTCCTATCTTGTACAGTGGATTTCTAAATAATCAATCTTGGTGCAGGAAAGCTGTGGTTTAGTAAGCGTAGCTTGCTAACGAGTCAGTGGTTTAATCTTAATTCTCACTCCTCGTGCTTTTGATAACACAGGGCTATAAAGTTTGACATCATAGGAACGTCTCTATAAATTCTGATTTGCTTGCCAAAAAATCAGCGTATTGCTTTCAATTTCCCTCTTATCATTAGTGTTATTAAACTGACGATTGATGTGTAAAAACTGCCATTTGCATGAAGTTCACAAAACTGCAATAAAAGACACTTTTGTTCTGACTTGGTAAGGAGAGAGAGAAAAAAAACCCAGCTAAATAACGCTAGTTCTAACAGCAGAGATGTTCATATAAAGACATTTTCTGAACAATAAGATCGTTTATCCATGTATGACATAAATACATTGGAATTTAAATAATGAGAGATCTTGTGAAATGCAGCAAAACGCACACCACTGGCATTGTGAAGTTTCCCTTCTCTAAAGCCCTGTTCTCAGGGAAAAGCAGCTTTACTCTTGCTTTGAAAATCCATTATCATAAGCCTTTTTTTAAAAAAAAATGTTTGTCGTAGTGCAATATTAAAGCAATTTTATACCCTAAGAGCAGCTCTTTCGTAAGGTAAAATGCAATCCCACGTGTGTTTGTAATTGCAGTTTATAATACTTCTCACAGCCCTAATTTTCCCAAAATTAAGAAAACCACTAACCTTTTTAGGCTTTCCTTTTCCTAATTGTTTTTCGTTTTCCCTGTCTTTCTTCCACAAAATATTCTTTTTTTAAAATCCCTGCTCAGGAGAAAAAAAAAAAAGAAAAGGCACAGAACGCTCTCTGGATTCATTGCAAAACACTGCTTGAAGGAAGCATTTTAAGAGTTTAGGTTAAAAAGTTTCTGCTTCTTTCAAACTACATGGGTGACACTGCTATTTTGGGAGACCATACCATCTGCTTGTTAACCAAAAAGCAGGGAAGATATTCCTAGTTCTAGTATAGATTTTTGGGTTGATTCCACATAAAATTCCCAACTGATCTCCGCTTGTGTTTGCCCCCTCTATAAGCTAAGGAGAACAAGGCCACTCATCTCTTCCATGTTCACAGCTCCCAAGGTAAAGATGCTCAGCTTGTGGTCCTGAGTAAGACATGGTTGCTCACAGCAGACACAGTCCATTGTGATCTATGAGGGCAGGTGTTCATGTCACAAAAGCTATGACAAGGAGTAAAAGAGCAATACAGTGCCCAGCCCGTGATGTGCCACACGTGGCTGCTACCTGTGGATGAAGAAGAAGGCATTTGGGGGAGGCTTGGTTGGGTTCTGTTGGAGGAGCTGAGTTCTTGTTCGTGTTTGAGTAAGAAAGGGGAAGGACACATTTCCTGGGGTTTTGCTTGCTTTTGGGAGGGAAAAAAGGCAGAAGGACAAGGTTTCCTGGCCCACAGATCAGCCATCTACCAGGTAGAGCAGGTGGAAAAAGTGCAGGAGCTAGAGAGGACAGTAAGATTGTCTTTCCCTAGGTGGAGAGGACTGGCAGGCCCTCTAGTGCAGATGGATTGAAGGAAAAGGTTGACATGAATAGGAGCAAGGTGGAGTCTATGTACTTTGTCTGGTGAGTCTGTGGAAATGGCACAGGGGAACATGAAAACGTGAGAAGATGTTACTGTGGTCCTTCATAGGTGATGAAGACATTTGTCTGAGACAGGAGAGATTTAAGTCTATATTATATTGCTGGAGTATCTGCAAATACATATGTATCATCATTACAATATCTTCCTGACTGGCAAAATGTTTCATCCAATCTCTGCTGACAGAAAAGATTGCCTACTGATAATTGCTTTGCTTAAGTGTCTGATAATATGCCAGAAATGAGAGCATTCTCTGTTAGGTCATCTTTAATTATGCATGTACCACCTGTCAGCTTTAAATCTGGAGAAGATTAGTTTTCTCATTGGATTTAGAGTAGGGAAGAGAGCCTTCAACAAGAGGACTAGGCTGTTGCAAACAGTGTCTGTGGGGGAGTTTCACAAGCAGTCTCCTCATCATCCCTAGTCATGGATACCGCTGTTGGCACATGCGGAAATATTTGAAATATTGCCTAAGCTCGGTGCCGTAGTGATGGGTTTCTCAGGAAGAGGATTTCAGACCATCTGTTGAGTTTTCTAGTTTTCATCTTTCCCCATTTCAGAGGGAGAGGGAGCGCTGAGGTGGGGGAGGACACATGGCAAGTTGTGGCTCCCTTGGCAGTGCTGGGAGGAAATCCCCACCCCCCAAAAGCCATGTAAGGGGGTCATTCACTTACCAATGGTGAAAGCACACAACAACACTGGTCAGGCCAGTACAAAATGCCAAGTTAATGGGAAATTAAGGGCTCAAAAGACAGAAAAATTATGAGGATGGGTGCTTTGCAGAAAACCTCAACAGGGAGAGATGGTAAAGATCTCTGAGGATATTAAATTAACGGGGTTGCCATTACCAAGCCTACTTATGATATTAAAAATTATATTGGAGAGGAAATTTATATTTGTACAGAGTGGGGAGGCAGTAATTGTTTGGGAATAGTTGAAGGGATTTTCAGTTCATGGGAGAATACTAGCTGTTTATTTGGTACAGCAATAGATTTTAGGAATCTCCTTGGTTTTCTGGTCTCCTTTACTCCTAGGCCAGTGTGGTTGGTTGTTCTCTGAAATGCATCATTTGCACCAGAAAACAGAAAAGGTCTTTGTTAAGCTTCTCACCTGCTTTTGGCAGAAGAGAACATCACTTGCACTGTCAAATTTTGCTCCTGGTGCTCCTTGCCTATGTATCTGAGTGGCCTGTGCTTCCCCCTCTCTGGGATTTTGGTTTTCCAGCTTCTGTCATCACTACCTTAGCCTCCTGGAAAGAATTCCTCAGTTACACTGGTTAGCTGACACTGATCGTTTTTCCTGGTAATACCTTCAGCCAGAGCTATTTCTGAAAATCTGGGATTTGGAACAGTAGGTCAATTTGTAAAACAACGAGCGAAGAGGGACAGATGGCAGTGGATACGAGAGCATGTTTCTGTTCATCTCCATTTGGCTTTTGCTGATGCTTCGTTGTTGCGCGAGCATTTGAGGCTGTCACTTTGCGTTGGTTAAGTGGTTGTTGCTCCTTTGCTTGAAAGACTGGCCTGTGGCACTTCTCATGTCCCCCCTCTGCTCCAGTGGGGCTACAGGGCAGGCTGCCTCTGCAAAAGCTTGCAGTGCCTTTGCACCCATGGACATGGAAATGGTCTCCAAGATGAGTGGATTTTTTGCTCAAAATCTGGCTGTGTTTTTCCGGACCTTTTCTCTCAGCAGCTGCACTGGGTGAGGCTTTCCTGATGATTCCTTTGCTCAGGGTAAGATTGCTGGACTCGCCTTTCTTTGTTATTCCTGTGTAAATAATGACAACTTCTCCATCCTATGTTGTGCTGCAGGGTTTTGCTCAGTTCTTCGACAGATTCTGATTGATTCAGACTCACTTGCTTCTGTCTCTCTGAGTAGTGGTGTCAGTAGCATCACCTCAATGTAGCTGAATTTTACAGACCTGAAATGGAAAAGTGTGGGGGTGTGCCACAACCCTTTTTTCCTAGCTCATGATTCATTCAGCCCTTCTTTCCACGCTCTTATTTCATGCTAGAAGGCTCTCCAGTCTTGCAGTGGTCACTAAGACATCTCTTTTGTAGAGGCTCCTTCATAAAATACAAGGGTGTATGCACCCCATTATCCTGGTGCTACTGCTGAGCTGTGCAGCACCACTGGGCACTGCGGGAGATGTCCTGTTTGCTGGTTTGAGGAACAGCCATACTTAACTGAACGTAGTACTTTGCTTTTGTCTCTGAAAAAAGGGACAACTAGATGAGATTTAAGAATACCTCTAAGAATTTAAATACTTACTTCAAACCATCTGAGCTCTTCTGCCTTGAGAGATGTGGCTTACATTGTCCTCAGACCATGGCTGGTCCTGGGGGCTCTTTCTTGTCCTATATTTTACAAATGATTGCTTAAACTACCTAGAGCAGTTTTTCTGGAAAACCGTCCTGTTCTTGAAACCAGGATGTCCTATCTAATGACTACCTCCCTCTTTTCTCTCCTGGACTCTTCACTGGAGCTTGTCCACTGCCTTACTCTCAGGAGGGGCTTCAGCTGTCCTCTCCATTTCTCACAGGGACACACATTTAACAGTTCTCTTGTAACCTTTGGTGTGTTGATGGTTTTAGTCTTCGCATGTTTTCTGTCCCTTTTCACTCTTTTAGAAACAGTACAATAAAACTCTTCACATGTCAGATTTAGTATCTGTTATAGTAGAGACTTCCTAAAGGATTCATACTTTTCCTTCCATAACAGTGCAACAGTGCTGGATAGTGAAGCTGGTGAAATTCAGAGTGATGTGTTTACATTGAGCTATCTCACTGTATACACTGCTAATTTTAAGAGGAAGGGGAACCCTTCTTGGGATAATTAGTTTTGCCATGTTTATAGACACGATCTCTTGCTGAAGCATGTTTTTCCTGACTCTGAGGCGGCTGCTGACAGCTGGTATTACAAGAGTTCATTGGGAGTCTCATGGTCCATGTGTCCTTATGTACACACAGCACAGACAAGATGAAACCAGGGAGAGATAATGAAGGCAGTGATGCTAAACCCTCTAGCAGTGCCCAGCAGTGAAGCATTTGAACAGCCAATGTGAGCCAAATTCCAGCTCCTGTCTAGGCTGTAGTGATTAGGAAAATCACCTTGTCTTTTAACAGATTTTGCCAATCTGGTTGAGCAACCACGTCAGGGGTATCGTTTCTTCTTACTGCCCCGGTAATGGCAGCACAAGCTCGTAAATCAGGAGGTTTGCCTGTGCGCCTGTGGCCCACCAGCACATGAGGGTGCTGCCCCATCTCTCTACATGCCCTTCTGAGGTGTAGGGGCAGAGCAGCGTGTGGGTCGTGTAAGTCCCACCGTCCGGTTTTGCGGTCTTTCCACCGCAAGTCAGTTGGCAGCACAGTGCTTGATCGACGGTAAATACACACAACCTTCTTGAAAAGTTCAAGTGGGCAATCAGAGCACAGCAAGTGGCTGCTTTTACACTTGGGTTGCAGAGCGATTCTGGAGGGATTTCAAGGAAACCTCTTGGTAGCAGGAAGCTGCTGCTCTAGGCATTCAGTGAAGGAGCTGCTCCTTCTGCGCCTGGTGCCTCCTTCCCTGGGCTGCTTAATAAATACGTGAGTGCGGCCATTATCAGCCAAGCTCCGTTTCTTTCATCTGTGCTAATGTGCTGGTATTTTATGTCACATCAAGTGAGGAGGGGAAGTAGTGATATGAAGCCATTCCTCCCACTCCTTAAATAGGATTGATGACCACGGCTTAACAGCATTCCAAGAAAAAGACGTTTGATTGAAGGTGGTCAGAGCTTCCCCTGAGATGCTGAATAAGGGTGTTCATCCTGGTAATAACTTGCCTTTGCCATTTTCAGAGCAGGTGTTCTATTGCAAATCCTGCATTAGCTTGCTGCGGTTAAATGTGCACACACATATGTAAAGGTACCTCTTTGATTTTCCTCCTCTGCCTCCCCCCACCTCCCACACAGGCCCAAGGGAGCCCCATCGGCTCATCGGCAGCTCCATCTCGAGGTGGTTCCTCCAACAGCACTGCTTGTTGCCCTTTGGTGCCCCTTCAGCCATGGAGGGGGGGGTCTGCTCTGCTGTGCAGGAGCATCAGTGAGCTTTCTTCACACCGTGAGCTGGAATTCCCTCTGGGCCACCACAATGAATATTGCAAAAATCTGCACTGAGCAGGGGAGGGCATCGTGCTTTTATGTGCCATGGCTTGCCAGTTTGAATCACATCTGTTGTGTTGCAGAGGGGAATATTGCTGTGGTTGCAGTGGGTTAGTGGAGTACTAGCAAGTCTCATTTGTAAGGGGTCCTGGGCTTAAGTCTCATCTCATCTGTCACCAAGAGAAGGAATCTACTCTGACAACTTCTGCAAACGCTGGTTTCACTTTTGTTTATTTGTTCCCCAGCCGTGTCCTTTGTTTCTGAAATGGTGTTTATATACCACAGGTTTTTTTGGTGCAAATCAATTAGCTTTAATTTCTTTCTCAACTACCTGATTTTTATCCCATTCCTTCACCACCATCCCGTTGTTAATTCACATGATTATGCGATGTGATATCCCTTCCTGGTTAGAAAAATGTTAGAATAGCTGTTGGCAGCTTCTGGAAGAGTAATTAGCAAATAGGAATTACTCAAAGATGTGCACACTAGCCTAAGTAGGCATTTTCCAGCTGTTTGCAAGTTCAAAAACTCGTAGGCACTTTTTGGGCGCTAACACAAGATTAATTACTTGCTACTACAAAAGAACATTTACAAAAATGTGTAGTGTGCAATCCAGACTACTGTGTTTTGTTCCTGAAATTGGAAGCAGACATCTTTGTCAAAAAGAGCAGGATTTTTACAGTGCTTGGTAGTCCTTTTCCAAGGAGGAGCCGAGCCTTTTCATTGCAAGGGGATGTCACACTCAAAATCAAAATAGTGAGAGCCACCTAAGAAAGTGCTGGGGGCTCAGTGCAGCCGAATGCTGGTGCCGTGGGGTGCAGCTGTTCCTGCGTGGGCACGGCGTGGTGCCAGTGCCTCTGTGCTGAATGCCTGAGCCAGGAGCCCCAGCTCCCGAGCCATCCCGGGCTAGCCCAGGACATCGGCGTTGTCTTTCTTTCTTTCTAATGTGTGGGAGTTGCTGTCCACTGAGGCTTTCTTTAGAAAGCCATTTACACTGCTGTGCCTCTGTTTTGCGTGAAGAAGCCCTCGTAAATCAAATACAGCCACACAGCTGTGCACTAAAGGTCTCCCTTTTTATCCATGGGCAGCTACTGCCAGCCTGCTTTTATTTCCCCTCATTCCTATTCTGTTACTCCTCCAGGATCAGCCTGAGGGCAGCTGGATTTTTGTTTGTTCCCTGCAGTTATAAGGTAGTTGATCCCTGATGGCGCGATGGAGAGAGGGGGCAGGCAGAGGGGAAGTGCATGGCTGGTGTATTTGGACTGCTTGACAGTTTTATTTTAAGCTCAGGGTCTTCTTGCCACATCCGTAGCCTCTTCTGCTCTCTGCCTTTTGCTTGACATCTCTTATGCCTAATTCTCTAATCAGCTGGATTATCGTCTCTTGGCACCGTGTCCTCACCCACTCTCTAGCCTCTCACCAGCGATTACCTCTCCCCTCTCATCTCTTCTCCACTCTGACACTTCTCCCTGTTTGCTTCTCTGAGTGCCTGTGACTTCTCTCTCCCCTCACCTCCCAGCATCATCCCACCTCCCAGAGGGAGAACAGACAATTTCCACGAATCCTCTTTCACGGCATTGCCTTCATTCCCACTGCTCTTTCAAGCTCCTTGGCAGTCGTTCCCCTCTCTGTTCTGGGCAGTGAAACATCTCTCTCTCTGCCACCTGCACCCTTTTTTCTGCTCCCTCCCAACAGCCTTACATACTTGTTGTAGTATGCAATGCTTTATCTTCAGCTTCTTCAATTTCTTTTTGCTCACTGAAAACACTGGACAATAGCCACTCTTTCTCACCATTCATTTCCCTGTTCTCTCTCCAAGCTCCTCTGCCTCCCCGGAAGCAACGGAGCCAGGACTGGGCTCCTGCCCCCTTACTACACACCTTTCTCCCCAGAAACTTCTCCAGCCATCCCTCCTCTGCCTTTCTGTCGGAGCAGCTCTTGATCCATGAGCCCTAGCTTCTTCAGCACTCTCTTTCTCCAAGGTAACCCTGGTCCTTTCCCTTCTTTTTCTTGACCCCTTCCACACATCCATAATAACACAATTCTTAGCATCCTTGTGGATGTTGCTCCTGGCTCTTCCCCATCCTTTCAGCTTTTCACCATTGCTTCTGGACTTTCCCATTTCAGAGAGAAATTTCCCATTTCCCTTTATTATTACTAAAAACATTTGCACAAACATCTTTTTCAGGATTTTAATTTCTTTTCTTTCTTGTACTCTTTTTGGAAAAAATTCTTTGCCACATGTAGCAGAGAAGAATGCATGTGTGCATATGTACTTCAGGTGAGAAATGCATGGTATAAAGGCCACAAATAATACTGAGACACCTAATTTGTAGAGTAAAAGGAGCATTTCTTCCTTGATGTAAGGATGGGTAGCTCTGTTGATAGGACTCTTTGTAGAGACCTGTCATTTTCTAATGTTAGAAAAGCTCATGCCAGGCGATGCAAAACACACAATGATAATAATCCATATTTTTAAAGAGATAGCAATTAAATGTTGTGCATACGTTTGCACATGTATATAGATACATGTATATATGTGTGCATATATACGTGTACATATATATGTGTGGGTGTATATATTACACACATTTATAACTATAGGCAGATGCACATATGTGTCTGCTTTAAAGACACCATGTTGGAGAATAGTATGCAGTGATGGAATAGCATCGTGTCATTCATAATCCAGTGCTGGCTGTCCTGTATTTCATCAAGCAACAGGTATTTATTTAAAGCATTTTAACATTCCCTTGGACATATAACCAAACTCTGTCTTGCTAGCACTTAAAATTCTTGAGGGAATGGCATGGATCTGTGGATAGACTTACCTGATCTTGACCTCTGATAAATACAAATTAACTGAGCCTATTTCTACAAGACTTCAATTGTCCTAATGGCAAAATCTTCATTTAGTCTGATAGCTGAAAATTGTCTCTTCCTTTCCTGAAGCTATGTCTCTATGTGGTCAAGTTTGTCTAAAAAGATTGGATTGGGTCCTGCATAACAATGTTGGCATTCTTATGACAGTCCAAGAAACAAAGTTCATTGATTTAGTTAGAAAGACTTGTGGAGTGATTTTTTAACTAGTTTATTTTTTTATTGCAGTCTACAATATAGATTAGGTACATTTAGGATAGGCAGAAGTTGAGGGGGAAGAAGTAAGAAAAAAGCATGCTTGTTTTTACATTGCAGACTGTTCTCTTTTACATGAGACAAACTCCCTGGCAAGCACTAGAGTTTGCCATCTAGGCTGGTCCCCTTTATAGCACAAAAATTGCTGTAGGGGTTTGCAAGCATGGAGAAGTATTGATTGTTTCCTAGCATGCTGTTTGTATTACATATTTCAGTTATTAATGCTTTTAGATTAGTTTAGTTTGAAATACTAATCAATGAGCTCTATAGATCTCCCACTTTACACATAAACATGCCAATCTCCAGTGGAGCACAAGAGTTTTATTTAATCCCAGATTGTTTATACTATATGATTATTAATCTGTAGTTTAATCTCCTTGTCCTCATGCTTTTATGGCTTGATCCCGCTTGTTGCAGGCGATCCCAAATCTAATTAAAGAGCATGGATTAATGGCACTCAACACCTTCAAAAGTAAGTGCTGGAATGTGCAAGCTACATCCTGTTGCATGAAGACCTCCTGATGCTTCTTACTCTACGTGTGCAGCAGAAACAGGACTGGCTGGCTGCCTTGTGTCTTCTAATTTCTCTCTATGAAGCCTTATTTTGAACCACAGTTAAGTTTGACAGACTTCAGGTGCACAAAATTCATAGTTTTCTTGCTGTGATGTTCTCTCAGACTGTCGTTGGAAAACTACCACCGAAGTGTTTCAGCTGAGGGGGAAATAAACAGGAAAATAAAGCTTGAAATTATGTGTTGATTTTCCAACATTCAGCATTTTTTTGAGCTCTTCTAAAGCTCTGGTGCCCTCATGCTGTGGAGCAAAGACATGAGATCTCAGCTGGAGAGTGGGCTGGGGACACTCTGCAGCCGTTGCTGGAAATCCATCTGACCAACCAGACAGTTTGCTAAGGAAAGCCCAGGGCAGCTAGAGGCTTCTGCTCAATTCTTCCTTGAAAGTCAGGTTTCTGACAAAACAGGGGGACCTGCAGAGCTGTGCTCTGCTTGTTCCATCTGCATTTGGTGCAATGCTGCAGACTGCTCGGGTGGGATTTTGCAGACCAGTGACTGTCAGCCAGTTCTGCTTGGGAAGCAGGAATCTCCTGGCTCATACCCTCATCCTCACCCTCGTGGGCTCGGGGGTCAGGTTACACAATGGCACCTTCAGTTTGTTTAATGCAAGGAAATTATGCACAAAAGCTGTTAAAAGAATATAAGGTTGTCAAGTCAAGTGAGAAATGTTATAACATCGCCTGCTCAGCCTTCAATTGAATCCTGCGTGCATGCAAATTTGACAGTCTTTAATTGCATGTCTCCAAGATCTGCAGAGAATATAGCTTCTCAATTCACATCAGAAAAATCATACAGACTTTTTTCTTCTCAGAAAAAAAAAAAGCATTCTCTCCTAAAGATTGTCCAGACTGTAGGTATGGGCGTACATTTCATCAGTCAGGCAAAGCTTCCGTAGGTCACAGGTGCCCAAAACACAGCCCTGAGCAAACGTGCCACGGTCCTGAAGGTAGTGTGGCAGTGGTGATTGCCACTGGGCAGACAAGGACCTCACTAATTTCTTTTGTGTTGTCCTCAGATATGGCACAGCCAAGGTGTCCTGGAGTGTCTGTCCCCCTGTGAATGGAGAGGAAAGGGAGAAAGTAGCAGCAGGTGGCACTCACCATGCTGCTGAGGGTGGACAAGGCTTGGGATTCTGTGGGTCTCCAAGCTAAGGTCTGCAGAAACTGTGGGAATGTCTGGTTTCGGTGGCCTCTTTCTCTACCAACAGTACATTCCCCTTGAAGACAAATGAGCAGACGGGGGTTGTAAATAACCATAGAGGGAGAGGGTGACGTCAGTGAGTACCCAACCGCATAAACTAGCCTTACGTAAGTCTGGTGTAACTCTAAACCAGTATATGTAAGTCTAAACCATTAGGATTGCACAAGAATGACATTGTTTGGCATTTTATTAGCCCGGTTTCTAGCATTATGGAAGAGGTATTGGAGAGAGTGGTACATGAGCAGGAATCCAAAAGATTTTCAGTTGGAGTGGTTCTCTTAAAAATGGACTGGAAAATACAAGTTTGTGACTTGATGCATGAGAAAATGAAGCAAGAAGGGAAGCAGTTTGTCAAACAGTATTATTTGTGGACAGTCTTAAATAACACAAATCACGGGGCCTCAAATCCCGTACAGTGACCTTGTGCAATCAGAGTACATCATCTACTAGGAGATTATGAATTTATGCATGCGCTGTACTCAGAATTGAAAAAGATGTTTTCCAAAGTTAGAATCTGTTGTGTTGGCATAACATTGCATTTAAAGTAAAAAGCGTTGAACGCACTGGGAATTGTTGAAGAATATTCTGCCAGCTCTCGAAATTATGATTTTACACTGCCATCAATAACAAAAAAGTTACTCTAATGAGAAGCCATTCTGGTTAAACGAAAAAATACAAGTCATGATAAAACATTTACTAATTTAATATCCAGAAAGGGAAAATAGAAAAGGCAGAAGTGTTTCCCAGGTGTTTTTTGTGTTTGAAATTGTGGAAGAGGATGTGTCCATCCTATGCAGTAATATGGAAAGAAGAGAAAGTTTGCTACTTATAGCAGAAGAGGATCTGAGAGGCAAGAGTGGTTGAAATTAAACATTCTCACATCCTACTAACTTTTACATCCAGGAATTTTAAAGGAAGTAGCCAAAAAGCTCTGTTAAGTGCCTGGTAATTTATAATAAATCTTGGGAAATGGGAAATTCCAGAAAATTGGTGGGCTGCCAACTGTATTTCCGATATTTCAAAAAGATAAAAGGGATGTCCTGGGGAGCTGATGGCTGGTTTTGCTTGACGTCAGTCCAGGGTAAAATAGTGGAACAGCTATTTCAGAATCTGTCAAGAGAGAACTTGGAGGCTAAAGGTATAGATAATTCCTGTAAGAGTTGAAGAGAGAGCCTGTCAAAAAAAAAAAACCCCACTGGATTTCTTTGCTCTGTCAGGATTGCAAGTCTGTGTGATAAAGGCAGCTGTTGATTTGCCTTTAGGAGGCCAGAGTAGGTGGTCCTTTCTGCCTTTCAGGTTTGTGAACCATATAAGGAATGCCCTGAGATTAAAACTCCCATGACAGGGTTTCAAACAGAAATAATCAAGCCACTCTGTTTCCCTGGGATAAAGCGTGGCTTAGTTTCGAGTTTGGGGTGTTAATCTCCTATTTGATTTGATTTGATTTGATGGCTTTTGCAGCTTTAAGTGTGTTTGAGTACATTGTAGTTCTGTGGGGGTAAAGAAAAAAACAAGCTTCAAAAAGCTTCATGAAAAGCTCAACAAATAATACAAGTATTCTCAGAGAAAGATAAAATCCAAGTTCTTCTTATAGCAGTCTTTGTAGCTTTAATCCTTCGTTCTTTACCATGGCAAAGAAGATTTCATAAGCTCCTCTGGATCTTACAGGAGAAGGAAAGCTTGCGTTTGTCTTCTGCTGTTTTTGCAGGCCTGTAAGAAACTACAGATGCAAATGCTACATTGGCTTTACTTGCCCTCAGAACCACTACCCAAATACATCAAACCTTTTCTTTTACTCTGGGCTCCTTCAGACTGCAATTGCACTGAGTCCAACTGCCCATTTCTGTCTCACATCCCCTTCTTACCTTGGCTGTAGTCTGCAAGGTGTTTGGCAGCAGAACTGATTGCTTTCTGTGCACCTTTCTCCGCGGGATGATTTATTGTCTACAACAGGAAAGGCAGTCAAGTTCCAGAATAAGGGCCAGTCCATGGATAAAGGGACTTTAAATAGGCATCTAGGCAAATGTCAGACTCTGAGAATAGTGGGAAGGCTTGCAATTCCTGCTTAAACCTTCTGATAACAAAATGGCAATTCTCAGATTTTTGCAGGATTAAAACCACAGTCAGAATCCCTTGGTGTATTCCAGGTATCCCCTTGGCACTTGCTCTGAGTTTCTAAATAGTCATTTCAGTGAACTTCTGATAATTTGATCATTAGAAAAACATGTGAAAAATGATTTTTGCATGTATTGGTAGTACTTCCAAGATTCAGATGTGTAAATCTGTGGATCCTAATGCAGTAGTCACTAGAATATATTTATTTGTTTAGTTACTTAGTTATAGATTAGTCAAAATCTATGATCTAGCCATAAAGAAACATTTTTCCTTCAGACTTCGAAGGAGAACATTATTGTTGGTATCCCTTTGGTTGTGGAAAACGCTGCAGAGACAGATAGTGTCCTGCTCTCCAAGGAGAAGGCAACACCTGTATTCTTTCCCGAGAGCAGAAGGTGCAAAGTTATACCCTACGCAAGTCTGTCCCAAATTTAACCCAGTGACCTACTGCATGCGTCCCTGCTCTTCACACATTAATCACAACAGACATGTTCCAAAGGACATGCCAGTTTGTGTCCCAAGGAAAGATGAAGGATGTTTTGACCACCTGCTAACTTGCAGGAAAGATGAAAAGCTTGCATTTTAGGGGGTAAAACAAAGAGAGCAGATTTTTCCCATAACAACTATGCAGTATGACAGGAGAAAACGGGATTGGGTTGCTTTCGCAGCCTCTGCAATTTGTGTAGTCAGAGATGTTAGCAGTGGTTTTGGCTATTGCCTCTCAAGCAGATAGAACTGCTTCCACCAGTTCTGCAGATAGGCTGGAAAAGCAGTAATTAGTACAGCTTAGTGGAAAAAAAAATACAATTTTGAGAGATAATTTTCCTGTTTGCTTTTTTTGTGGGTTTTTTTGTGTGTGTGTGTGTGTGTTTGGTTTTTTCATTTTCTTTTTTTAAAAAGTGAAAGCAATGCTCATTTGATAGCAACCAAAATTTGAAGTACAGAGCTTCAGCACTGAATTCCACTGGAGCTTTAAAGTTGAGAAGAGTACATAAAGGAAATTAATAGCTTTTATTCAAATAACTTGTTAGCATAATCTTTGACATTCAAAGGCTGCTAAAAGGAGCTGCACAGTGCTGTTGTTCGTAATTTGTAGCTTCCAAACATGGGTGGCATTAGGGCAATATCAGCTGGGCCTTTGTTCTCATAGTCATATTAACAAAAGAGATGTCAAATACAGAGGCACCTTCTTTACTATCCTGAGGTATTGTCGTACTGGCAAGTGACCTGGATATTTGACAAACCATTTGTACTTCAGCAATTCCATACTTTCAGGCAGCATTTCTGCACTGTGAGTTGTACATATATACATACATGTACACATGTGCCCACAGAGGTACACATAAACTATATAGAGGTTTAGGAAAAAGGGGGAGGCCATAACACAGTATCACTCCTCAAACAAAACTCCTAAATACTCATTTAAAGCAAGGAAAGCAGTGGGCCTTTGCCAGAGTTTCCAGCCCCTGTTCCTGTGGAGACCCTAGACTTTCTCAGAGAGCTGACCAAGACGGAAGGCAAAATAAAAACAAATCACTACTTCATTTTTCTCTCTCGGATTGTTTAATCTGGCAATCCAGCTCACCCAAGAACAGTCCGAAAGGTTGTGTCTTTTACCCAAGGTCCTGAAACCATTGGCTGCTTCAGAAGAACATAGTATGTTGTTTGTTGTGCTTGGTGGTTTCCTGGCAGTGTTTCAGTGTTGGGCATTCCCCATTCTGCTTTGAATAAGCTATTTTGAGTAGCAGACTTAGTTCCAGTCCCCTTCACTGTAGCCAACTACTGTAAAGAGCAATGTGAAAACTGTGAAAGGAGATTTTATCAGGAAAGAGTTCTGTGTTTCTTACTTTCCATGTTCATACATGTCAGTTAAGTAGCTTCTGAGAAATAAGGATAGAGGACAGTTTTTCTATTGTTCCTCCTATTTTCCTACCTGGTCGATGTGGAAGGTGTCCCTGCCCATGGCAGGAGGGTTGGAACTGGATGGTTTTTAAGGTCCCTTCCAACCCAAACCATTCTATGAATCTGTCTTCCCCCACGCATCCACCATGCCTCTTTCCTGAGGGCATCATCAGTTTGTTTACAGAACATTGAAAATGCATGTTAAACTAGGCCTGATTCACTCAGTGTAGGAAAATTAGTAGTATAATTATATAATTTTTACTGAGTCATAAAAACATTCATGTGTATACTTTGCCTAGTAGGTCTGTATAGAATGTATATGTCAATGCGTGTACCATGTGTAAACATTATTTGCAAGCTAACTAAAGTCCCTAAAGAATGTGAGCTCTCATTACCATGTTCATCTGGGTTACTCTCTCAAGAAACAATAACAACAAAACCCTCTGAAGTCAAGAAATAGGTTTTATCTCTGTGTGGAACATAAATCTGTTTGGACTCTTCAAAGCAACCTCCACTGGGAATCCCTGACTCCTTATGGTACCAATCTCTGAACAACCTGAAGCACAGTTTCTTTAGAGTAGACACCTGGGGTTTAAATAAACATTCATCACGGAGACTACGGGCGTCCTGACAGTACTTTAGGAAAAAAAAAAAAGATGCATTGTAGAAATGAAGCTGTGGTACATTTTTGCTCATGTGTGCATTCTGCCAGTAGCAAAATCATTGTGAGTAACCAAAACGCTACAGATAAAAGTTATATTTAGCAGTTCTGTTTAAAGGTCTGCAGGATCAGAGTACCTCTTTTTTATTCCTTTTTTATTTTTGCCCAGTATCTGTCCAGTTGTGCTGTAGGGCCTAGGTCCTGTATAACAAAAGCAGTGAGTGACTTTGCAGTGGGACTTACTTCCAATGTCAAAGCCTCTTCACTGTGATGGCATATGAGCTGTTCAAAAACAGCCATTCCAGAGCCTGCAGGATACACCCTTGTTCCTGTCAGTTTAGCTAAGGAAGGAATTTCTAGTGTTCTCATCTCCATCTGGAATCCATGTGAAGCTTGCCATACAGAAATGGTGCTCATGGCCCAGCCCAGCAGCCAGCCCAGGCACTGATGCTTCTGCTCACTGCCTGTGGTGTAACTCATGGGGACCAGTTTGTGGCCCTTGAACCACGTGCAGCTGCTCAGCATTTCCAAGGGTGCTCCCTGGGCTGTGGACACTCAATGTGTTGGAGCCATGCGGCCTCCTCAGCAACAGGAATTCTTGCCTTTAGGAGATGTTAGCAAAGGTCTGCAGGGCCCTGCTGTGTGCCCAGCCAGACCTGTCTGGAAGGCCCATGGTTTAATTCTCTCTTGGCTTTCTCTTAGCTGTCCCCTTTCCCACTCACAGTCCAGTGAAGGTCGTGCTTCAAGGCGCTATGGTCAGGAGCACCAGCCATCACTCTTGGCAGCAACACGTCTGCAGCTGCCAGCCAGGAATGCTCTACAGAGTCTTTTCCAGTTGTGTCCATGTACCTTCTGCTTTACTGCAGCAGCTACTTGATCAATGTGAAAAGCTCATTTCTTAAGACAACCTTGCTAATGGCCCTGGCACCCACAGTATGTTTGGCAGGAGGAAAGTCCGTGTAGCCTGGCGGCCCACGAGTCTATTTTCAATTATCTAGGGTGCTCAGAGAAGAAGACATTAATATTGCTGAGGATGACATAGCAAATTACTACTGCTCCCTAACCTTTTTAAATTGCTAACACTGTTGTAATCTGTAATTACAGAAATCAGTGTGAGAATTGTGGCACAGTATAATTATCTTTCCTGATACTTTATTGCTGTATGAATTATTAATCAAAATCAGTCTTGTATAGTATTTGCGGCAACTAAGAAGAATAATCTATAATTAAATTTCGTTGTTTCTATTTTTGTGCTGGTGTTTTATGATGTTGTAATTGATAATTAATTGGTTAAAAATTCACACAATTCTTGGGAGTTTCATATGACTATGACTGCTCAGTATTCAGCATTTATTAATTGAATAATGGGCTCACTGAAGAGACCTTTGTATATAGTCTGCTGTCATTACAATGAGCTCTCAAAAATGGTGAATTAATCATTAGGCCTTTCAATAGTTTCTTTTTAAAGGAAAGCAGTGACAATATAATCATATCCTTTGTTGCTTCAGCTCTAATTGAGAGATCGTAATAACCAATTATAAGCATGGTCATTTTAGGAGCTCTGAAGTGTCAGTTATTGATAACTTTCTTTAAAAACAAAGTGTTGATTACACAGAACAAATCTTTTCATAGAAAAAATATTAGGAGATGGAGAAGGAAGCCTGGAAAATTATTTTCCTCCCACTTGCCACTTAAAAACAGTGCATGTTTATCCCTAAAAACTGTCAAGTCTGATGTGCTTCTGCTGCCATTTGTCAGAAGTACAAGTTGCTCTCAACTTTTTTTCATTATTTTAGCATCATTCTCCTCATTTTTTTTTTCTGAGTACCTTTTGCTAAATTGCTAGGAGGAAAAAAATAATAGAGAACGTCAGAACAAAAGACCATTTTTTCACATTCTCTGCCTGAATCCTGTTGAACAGAAATACTGTGAGATGTTTACGTGCAAATCTGTGATGCAGACTCCAGCTACTGCTGACCACGGAGCCTTAGATGTGTTCAAGCTGGCCACTTCAAACTATTCCTAAGATTCTTTCTTTTTACTGTTAGTGGAGCTTATGGAGAGAATGTGAAGTGGAACTAAAAATAGTCCCAGTTCAGTATTGATCCTCTCTTAACAAAATAAGCAGAAAGTCGGGAGTCACCTTGCGTAGTAGGATATAAAATGTGATCTCCAGCTTACGCTTCCAAGCAAAACCTGTGGTTCATTTTACACCAGGTCAAGTACTGCAATTCCTAAATGAGGAGATTCTGATAAACCTTTCTAGGCCTTCGCAGTGAAGTTGTTGGGAGTCCTCTGCGCACTGTTGTAGATGTGATGTCCTGTTTACATCTTCTAGGGTACAAGGAGGGAGATGAGATGATGCCTTTAGGTCCCTCTTTTCCCCCATCCTTGCTGGTGATTTGCCATGGTCAGACTACAAAGATGCTTCTGCTGCAGTTTATGCACCTTTTATGAGTTGAATTTAGCATCGTATGGCTTCTCATGTCCTAACCCAGCGGCTCTGCTGGAGCCAGTGGGAGCGGGAGTCCCCGGTGTCAGTGACAGATGTTTTCTACTGCTTGCCTTCAGCAACTTGGTCCCACACAACTTCAGTTCCCATTTGAGAGAGGGGAGCACCAGGCAGCATGTCCATTGTTGTCTCCCGCAGCTGGGGCACAGGGGGTGAGGAGGTCTAGGAAGCAATAGATTTGAGGTTTCATCTGTGTTGACATCCATCAAATAATTTGTTTCTTTGTTTTGCAGTGGTTAGTAGGTCAGGAAGGATGGATAATACAAGCACATTTGTTGTTGGACAGTGGAATATTGTCTGTGGAGTATTGGACAGTGGAATATACATGCTGCAGCGTGTAAATATTCATCCCATGTAAACTTGTACTCTCAGTAATGTGGCTCTGGATATTTTTATTAGCAGTAACTCATCCTTTTACATATGCAGTGAGTTCTTTGCCCAGTAACATGCAGCAGTGGTCAGTTGTACATATGGTTTATTGCAGTGACTGTGAAATCTCTCAAGGAAAACTAAACAACCTGCTATGAGGACAGGGTACAATTTTGGTTCATTTCAATGGTCAGGAATCACAGCCTCTCCAGGCATCCTCTTCCTCAGTTTTTCCTTATGTTCAATCTAAACCTCTGTTGTTTCAAATTGTTCCCAGTGTCTGGCTTGATCTTATCAATGACCTTGCAGGAGGAGTGGCAGGCTGCTGTGAGGACCCTGTATGTACATCCAGGCAGTCTGCCATCCAAGAGCTAAGTGTGCCCAACCTAGGCACTTGCTCTAGCTCCAGAGGTCAGAGGAGCTCAGGCATGTTGAACAGTGTGACCACAGCCAGATGTAAGCCAGTTTCTGGAGAAATTTCACTGCTAACCTACTGAATATTGCCCCTGCATTCCTCCTCTGTTGAATACAGTTTATCCTAAGTGATTTCCAATCTGATGCAACTTCTCAGCTTATGACAACTGAGTTTCTCTAACAGCCTTTTCTAAAGGTTTTGTCGAAGGATTTCTGAAAGTCAACACTAATTACACTTACCAGTGTTCCTCTCTGCTAATTTGACACACTTCAGGAATTCTAATAGAGCCCATCAGAGACATGACTTCCCCTTGCAGAAGCCATGCTGCTTTGTCACAATGATAATTTGCCTGGTTAAGTGCTCTGTAGCTCTGCCATGATAGAGATTTACCTTTTCACATAATTAGCCCAGTTCTGATGCAGGACTTTCTGGTCTGTCTTGATAAGATTTTCTCTCCCCTCACGTTTCCCTTTAAAAACAGACAGCACATTGCCTGTGCTCCAGTCTTGTGAGGCAGGAGCTGGTTTTTTGTGATAGGTAATGTATTTTTGGTAGCAGCTCAGTCAATGTGTTCATGAGTTCCTGGAGAGTTTTGGATGAGCGCCAGCCATTACAGACAGCATGCTGCAAACCAGAGTGATTCGGATGTTCCATGAGCAACATTTTTGGTCTCCTGAGGTTTTGTATGCTTCCTCCATGCTGCCCATGCAGAAAGGTTTGGTGGGATCTTCCACCCATCACCATGGAAGGAACGTGTAAGCAAGCTTTCCATTCACTTCACTGCAGTTGCTGGCCTTTACCAGCAGCTTTTCTGGCTAGGTTTCAATGGTGCTTTTCTTGCCCACAATAGTTTGTGCCAGTTTCTGGAAACTTTTGTTTCATAGAGGCTTTTTCTGGCAGCATGGTGACCTATATGCAAACAAATGCACAGCATGTTCTTTTGAGCCAGAGAAAGGCTTGCTAAGACATTCTCTTTTCGGTTTGAAGAAATACCAAGTGTGTAGCAATGATTTCCATGAATAAGGTTCTGCAAACTCAGCATAATACTGAATTCAGCAAAAAATGATGCAGTTTGAATTTACACTGTGTAAAAGGCTTGCAGCCCAGCTTGCCTCAGAGATAATACCAGATCCCTGGGTCTTTTTCTTCTAAGGAGAGGGGAAAAAAGAGAGTTGAATTCTGCTAATTTTCGTGCTACTACATGCCAAAGTCCTACAGTGACCTTTTCTCTTTGGCCTCTAAACCCTTTCCCTGTGAAAATGAACAATATACTTCCCAGTGAAGGGTTTCACCATCTTGCGCCTTTCCTGCAGGATAAAGCCCTCTTGGAGAGGAAACACCTCATGTCTGGAGGTCATTTGGTCGATGGCAGATCGTGGAAAAGGAAAGACTGTAAATCACTTGTGTTGAAATATTAAAAGCTGATAAATAGGTGGTCCTGAGCTGTAACCCAGCCCCGGTTTCCCTGTGCGCAATGCAGGGCTCGGGGTGCTTCCTAGAACGGTCAGGGGCACGGTCAGGGGGAAGTCTGTGGAAGGCTGAGATTGCAGCTGCCGGACGGGGCATCCACATGGATTCTCAGGGGCTGTGGGAAGGGGAACAGCATGGTTCCACCTTCAGGAAGCCCCTGGAGTCACAACAGTAGCCTTGGGAAAGTACGACGTTATAGGCAGCTGGGTGGAGGTCTTTCCCGGGAGCGCAGTTAGGGATCCGCTGGAGCGGGTGGTGCAGTTTACAGCCCCAGCACCCCAGGACTGCACCACTCAGGTTTCCTAGCAGAGAAGACAGGTTTGCTCACCAGTGGGGAAATACACCATGGTATTTTCAGCACTTCACAGCGCATGCAGCAAATTTTTTAAAAAAATACACTTGATGAGAGCTGTAGTTAAAAAGTGAGAAATTACTAATTAGTAACCAAGTAATTCAGGGTTTGATTCACACAAATTGCACTATTACTGTAAGAGAGAATTGCAATTTCAGGCTAGCTGGGGTTTGGTGGGTTTTTTCTAAGGCACTGAAAATATAATTGATGTTCTGTTCATTATCTGCCAGGTTTCAGGTTTCTTGTCCTTTTTTTCGTCATCTGAGATATTACAGGCAAAAGACATGCCTGGGAAATAAAGGGAAAAAAAGCGCTTACTGCTTTCCCCTTTGCATTGTCATTTGCGGCTCTCAGGTTTTCCCACTAGATTGTTCTTGTAAACTCTTTCATTTCATAGCACGCAAGAGTGACCACTTAGAACATCATTATGGCACTATCATTAGCATCAGAGTTTAGTTATACAGAAAGCTGTGAGTGAGATGAGCTAAGTGTCATTTTCTCTTTTACCTTGGTGGAGTGCTAATAACATGATTGCTGTCAATTCTTCTCATTAGTCTCAATTTATACAGATAATTTTTTTTTTCTAGTTAAGAAATCCAGCTGGTATAACCCAGCCCCCGAAATGTCTCCCTCCCCTGCCTGTATGCAGATCAATTAGCAGCTATGTATCTTCTCTCTAGATGTTAAGTTGTTAAAGGGCTAATCTGTGTTGGTTGGTTGTGGGGTTTTTCTGTTCATGTAAGCATTTCAGCTGAGTGCTCAAAAGTGTAGCATGAGTCAGCATAAAGATTGAAAATACCAGTAAAAGAGACTCTGTAAGCATTCCATTAAGAATCTGTAAGCATTCCAGTAATATTATAGTTTTGCACTGTTGGCAAAAATACCTATTTCGTACAGAGTCATCATAGCCACTGGCTTAAAAATACTCATATAAAGGTGGGAAGATGAAGCCACCATTGAGAAGTCTAGTAAATATAAGTAGCAAGTGTGTCCTCTTAAGTCCATTCTTGTCTAGATGATTAGTCTCTTTCAAATGGCACTGTAGGAAAATGGTAACCTAGTTTGAACTCACAGCAAGAGAAATAGTTTGAAGTCATGTTGTGTCTAGTGATGTGCCTGAATGTTGCACCAGCAAAGGAGAATGCTGTAATGATCCACACTGAAAAGTAGCAGAGGAGGAATTTTGCTTTTACTTGATACAGTAGTCAGATATTTGCAGTGCTGCAGTACTATACCAAAATACCATCATCTTACCCTTAGCCCTTGATGCTTCTGAATTTTACCTCTCAGAAGGCAGTTGTTGTTCTCAATAGAGTAATACGTACAAATAGTCCTTTTCCCCATGTAAGGCTGAAAACAAGCGGGTTTGGTTTGGGATACATAGTGTGTTCAGTCACAGCACAGGCTTTTACACCTTCCTACTCAGAGAAGTTGAAATGGGAAAATAATGCAAAGAGGATTCAGTCTAATGCTGGGGAAAAAGTTTTGGGTAAATTAATTACTTCAATGTGTTCAAATGCAAAGGGGGTTCATGCAGTGTGGGGTGTTGGGGGAAGCTGTTTCCTTCCACCATCACCACTGCAAATCCAGTCCCCATGTTCAGAGGCTTTGCCAGTTCTACGTGTGTCAGAAATTGGGGAACATCAGGCAGAGAATTTCCCTGACTCAGACAGTTGTAATGGGTGTGTAATGGGTGTCTTACATCATTCCAACCTCTGCTCTGCTGTCAGAAGGAGGGGGAGACCTGCTGGCAGAAGTAGCCCCAGCACCCATGTGCTGCCTGGGTCCGGAGATCCATACAGGTCGGGGGATTTTCTTGGGTCTGTGGGTGTGGAATTCAGAAACATCTACTCCTCTGTAAATGGCATTAAGCTACTGATGAAGGCATGTTAATTTAGCCATACATGGAAGCAGATTTCTTCTGGAGCTGCTAAATATCTCTCCCTCTTAAAGCTTGAAATTCTGACTGAGAAATTAAGTTGCTGTAGTTAGTCTTGGCTTTTCTTCGTCAGGTACAGTTCCACCTTGCCTTTTACTTGAGCCAAGGTCTTCAGAGAATAGACTTGGGGGTTTGAGGGGTTTTTCCATTTGATCTGAAAATACCAGAAGCAAGCGCAAAGCCCTTTTTTTTCACCATTAGAAAACCCAAGAGTCATTCTAGCTTCTTTTTTCTCTAAAATCTTGTAAAATTTCCAATGTCCCCATGTTATTGCCGTTACTAAACTGGAAATTGGAGATGCATAGTAGGTGGTTGAAGAAAAGTACTTTGCAGTCCGTCTAAAACCTATTTTGGTTTTGAGGGGGGAAGTTGGTGGGGCAAGTAAGTAATCCAAGCATGACAGAGTGAAATCTGGTGGCATCAAACCAGTATCAATCGCGATATCTTTCCCTAGGAACTTTCTTGGATTTAAGCATTAATGGGCTGCTTGTCCATGGTCTTGAGTTGTCCAGATATTGGGTTGGATCTCAGAATACCACATTCACCCAGGGACAGTGCTGCTCCTCACCACCTTGTTTGTGCTTTCTTCTCCCTTGTCCCCTGCAGGGTGTGAACGGCATGTCTGTGGATGAGAAGACTGACTCCCCCATGTATGTGTATGAGTCAACGGTGCACTGTACCAATATTCTCCTCTGCTTAAATGACCAGCGGAAGCAGGACATTCTCTGTGACGTGACGCTGATCGTGGAGGGGAAGGAGTTCCGCGCCCACCGGGCTGTGCTGGCTGCCTGCAGCGAGTACTTCTTGCAGGCCTTGGTCGGGCAGACGGAAAATGACCTGGTGGTCAGCCTGCCGGAAGAGGTACAGTATGTCGCCGTGCCCCCACCGTAGCAACGCGCCCCTTCTTCCCGCGTGGTGAGCAAAACCTCTGCGGTCCACTGGGGTGGCCAAAGGGAGCGTGGCACAGGTGTCAGTGGCTGCCCCAGCACAGCTCAGGATGTGCTTGTTGGGTGGGTTGCAAATCACTGAAGGATGGACATGTTCACACCGTGCCAGTCTTATCATGGAGGCAAAGCTTTAAGATGCTTCAGCTCGTCTTTGTCACTGCTGCTGAAGGAATTGTACCCACACGTTTAATTACCATAGCCTCATTCAGGGCAGTATTGGGACCCTGATATTCCTCTTCTCTTCTAGACAGGAAATTTGAAAGGAGTGATGTGACAGCTACATGGCAGGTTATTGTTGAAAAATCATTTGAGCTGTCATGTTGTTGGGAGTTTCATTGCTGTCCACCCCTCTCTGGCAGCTCATATCTTTATTCCACTTCTTTACCCTCTCCTGCACCTCATTCAGACTGGCTTCCTCACACCTCCCCTCATAAAGAGTTTGGGATTTAACTGTGTTTTCCACCAAGAAACCATGAACACAGTTTGTCAGAAAGCAGAGGTTTTGTCATGCAGCGTGGCTCCCACAGCAGGAAGCCAAGGGACGTAGAAAACATATACCTCACTGGAAAGTTTACTTTATTTTATCACAGAATCTCACTGGCTGGCTCCCACCCCCACTGTAATTTCCTCACAGCCGTACAGCCGTGACAGCACAACTACTGTAGGGCATGCTGGTGGCTTTGCTGGCCACAGAGGGGAGGTACATGCCTGAAGGCCAGGGCTGCCATCACCTGCCGCCTCGGCACTGCCTGCCCGGTGTCTCTGGCGGGGAAGGGTGGCATGAGAGGAGTGGCAATGTACCCAGGGCACAGCACGGCAGTTGCTCAGTGGGAAGGTACTCTGGCATTCAGAAGATTTTTCACCATCATTTGCTTAATGCACTTGAAGAGGCCTGGTGTGTTTTTAAATGATGACAGGTCCCAAAGTGTCACACACCATTTTTCCCCCTCTGGTTTAGTTCTCTGTAGACTTCAGCAGCGTCGTGATGTTGTCACAGCACAAGTTGGAGAGCATTAGAAGTAGGTCACTGGCTGGGACTTCATGAGTCCTGACACTGGATATTACTCATGAAGACACTTCAACCCAGACATTTTGCATAGGAGTTTAGAGACATCGCAGAGGACGCGCTACGATGCACACTTTGGTTCTGCAGTGTCCGCTAATAATTTCCACTGGAAGAATCGAGTCTCAGTCAGTGTCGCGTGGCTTTCTCGCCACAAAGCAGGGGTAGGAGCAGAGAGGTGACAACACATGCCCAGGGGTACACAGGTATGAAATGGCAGGAGACTATCAGAAGCCTCAGTGTCACCCCTGTGTATAACTCAGGTCCTGTTACATAAAAGAAAGTATTAGAAATACAAATAAGCATGTAGAAGAGTGACTGAAATGTTCAGAAGAATGAGCCTGGCCTAAAGGAGGAGAAGAAAGGACCATGGCAGGTTCATACTGCTGGTGTGACAACTGAGTGTGCTGCAGCTCTAGTTAGGCAGAGGAGCTGAAACAGCTGAGAGGGAGAATTTCTCTTTAATGCTAAAAGACACTGTTGACTCAAGCACTGATTGGTTTCAACTGGCTTTCAGTAAAAGTAGACTGAAAATTAGAAGATTTCTAATTCTAGCAGCAGTGAGGTGCTGAGCTGCAGGCCAGTGGAGGGGGCATGATGTGCCTGCACTTGGTCACCCAGTCCTATGTTAATATGACACTAAAGATTTAAAATATAAAGGTTTGTCTTTCTATGTGTTTTATATGAGATGCTGTCTAAGAAAAAATCCTCCAGTTCAACCATAAATTATTTCTATTTAAGTGAATCCCCTTTGAATAAATGAAGTATTGGAGTTTTACATTTTAGAATGTATCTCAATGAAAGATCAAAACATTTTAGTGAGTTAGGGTTACCCTGGCTGCTCGTATGGCTCCAGTGAAACTCATGGAGTTGCAGAAGTAGTGAATCTAGTTCTTAAGGTTTTTCCAGGAACTCTGAAAGTGTCATGCCTCACCTAAGACCACCACTGCTACTTTGCCATGTGCTTCTCTTAGTAGCAGAGCACCAGGGCTTTCTCATCCTGGCAAAGAACTGTCTTGGCCTGTTAAAAAAAGATAATGACAGTTACCAATGTTTACTTGTACAGATATTTTCCACATGCAAATTAATTGCTGCTAAACACATTGAATCTTCATTTTCTTGGTGGCTACTTTACTTGAATAGCTGTGTTTGAGGTGGTCAGCTAAACAATTTCCTCACAAAAGCTGGTCACTTGGGATAAGGAGAGCTGCCTGATGCACCTCTCTGCTTCTAGCGTTGCTCGGCTTCACAGTGCTGGGCGCTTCTGTAGGTGCCTGTGCAGAGATACGGGAAGTGCCTCCCACAGTGTCAGAGCTCCTTGCAGGAGGAACTGAAAAACTCCTGGTTTTTAAGAGCTGATAAGGCAGAGGAAACACCAGCTTAGTTATACTGCATTTAAAGAAGTTAGCAGGGTCATCTTTGGTTCACAAGCTAAGGACGTTTCCCAAGGCTACCGTTTTCAGTCTGTGGCCTGCAGAGCTCTGGCAGCAGTGAGTTATTTCTTAAGGTATCTGTGAAAACTGACTTACTCTGTCATGCAGGGGGTTATTCCTCCAGTGGAAAAATTTCAAACGAAAGTTGAAAGTGAATATCCTGAGTGAATACTTTTTTCGTGCTTAGAGACAGTTTATGTTGGTGTATAATATTGTAGAAAAACAGATACTGAAAATAATTTTAAATATAGTCTTCACAATTTTAAATGTAGTCTTCACTGTTCAAAACTTTTCCGAAGGTGACAATCACTCATAAATTCACAGAGCTATTTTTAAGTCAACCACACAAACACTGTATTTTAAATTCTGGCGTAGTTTGAAAACTGCTGAAGTACGTTGTGGAGAAAGGGCATTGTTGTTACAATTATTTCTCAAAGGTTTCATGTTGGATCTGGATAAAGCTTTATAGATAAAGCTTTTACATTCATGTTCTGTTGGTGTGAGGAAGCTTAACATCAAAGAAAATAACTTATTTCTGATTATTCAAAGCAGTAAATCTGCCTCTGAAGTCTAAACTGCAGACTTTTTTTTTACTTCATAGCATGTTTGGGTCATTTTGTTAATCTGGCATCCAGACGTTGTTAACTGTTGTCTAGCTAAACAGGGAACAGATGTTTTTTACATTATTTCTTGTTTATATCCAGTTACAAGTGAGAGCAGTCTTTACGATACACCAGTCATTTCAGTAGGGAGACATTGTGCACACACAGAATTGGGACTAGTTGGATTTAGAGGGTTTTAAACCACTGCAAAACCTTGTGTTAGCCATTTCAGGTTAGTTCAAGCATGTCTTAATATGCCTCAGTTCAAACCTTTCCTTAATCAACTTAAACAAAGTCAGTATGGAGCTAATTCTGCACTGATTGAAGAGTTTCCATAAACCCTTCTGTGCGGGCCCTGGTAATTTGATTTCGTACCACACCTTTTGTTAAAGCAACATATTTCAGTGTGCAGACAAGCTGCATAGAGCAGCTGCATAATAGCAAGGGCTCAGATGTGGCCGTGGTGTGTGAACTATCAGCCCTCAGAGCAAGTTAGAGGAATGGAGTGTTTCAGCTGCCTACAGCTCATAAAAGAGGGCCCCATTAGCTCTTAACTTCTGTGCTTTTTTCTTCATTTGCAGTTTTGCCAAACAACTAGAACCTTGCCTGCTTTTCACCCGGGGTATTTTTGAGCAATTATGCAGTTTTCCTCTAGCAGGTGCTGTTAAATGCAACCCAGAACTAGTACTTTCAAAGAACTGAGTTTGAAGCTGTAAAGTTGGTTATTCACTCCATACCCCTAACTGTTGTTTTGTTTTATTTAATCACAAAAACTGGTCTTCCTTCCTCTAACAAGGCACTTAATTAAGTTTTTAATTTATGATAAGAAGTTAAATGGCACTTATGAGGCTTTTTTAATGGTTTCCACTTCCCATCCAGATTACAAAAAAAAGGTGTGATGGAGAGAGACACGGCTGTCAGCCAGGGGTATTGTAGGTCATGCCAATATTAGCTGGCAGCAGGCCGTTATCCAATTAACATTGCTTCATCGCTGCAAGTAATAGCTCTCGAGTAGATGATTGAGTCATTCATGCTGTAGTGGTACTCAGCTTTACTTGAGAAGGAGCCAGTGCTTCATCGAATGGGCTTTTTATTTGCTATTATTACCTGCCTAACTCGGCTAATGGAAGTGCACAGCGAGTCTGCATGGGCAAGCCGAAAGCTGGGCACTGAACAGGGGAGCATCGTCTGTGCAAACACCTTATTCACTCGGTCTTTTGAAAGCTGAGGGTGCAGTTAAATGGTGAAAAGACAGAAATAGAAGCAGCAACAAGTAAAACTGCTCAGTGGCATTGGATTCCTACAGGTTAGAAATAGAGATTGTCAACCTCGCCTGCATTTTTTTGATTTGGGGGCTTACCTTTGAAAAAAACCTTCACCATCCATGAGAGCACCAAATGCCTTCCTCTCAGAGGAAGCTAAACAAAAGTCTTCTGAAACAGCAGACCAAGGTTTCGTTAGCACTGATCTGATACCAGCCTTCTGTTCTCTTACAAACTTGCTTCTCCAGTAGGTTGGTTAGTTTTACCTGTAGTGCTCAGATTTCCTGAATCTTTTTCAGAGTGGTGACCTTTTTTTAGTGCAATGAACTGTCTGCTGGAAGTATTTTCTTCCAAAGGGACTAAACTGAGCTATCTGTTGTGTCCAAGCCTTCCAAGGGGCAAAAGGAAGCAGCATCTCTTTTAAGATGAGGTGGTGGGATTTATCTGCAGAGCTCTTTCCTTTGCTATTAAGAGAATGATGTTCAAAGTAGATGTAAGCACACACCAAAGGCTGAATTTCTCCACATTCTCTCTCCTCTATTGCCTGTGAAACCTTCCTTTTCCCCACAGGGTCTAGTCCTGTGAAATTTGTCATCTGCTTCTTTGGTTGCCATGGGTTAACTCCCTCACACAGTTGGTTAAGCTTTGCAGGGAGAAAGGCAGGACAGGACCTCAGATTTGGGATTCAAGGCTGGAAAAAGCTGAGTATGTTGGAAGGCAAAGGCATGCAGCAGCACCCTGGGTGGGACTGAGCCAGGCATCTAACATTAGCATGGCTCGTAGCTGACAGGGAGGAGAAATACTGGCAGCTGCTAACCATCCATGCCAACCTGCCAGCCTGAGGGAAAAATTCTGGGAATTAGCCAACGAGAGATGATTGAGATGAGGAGAAAATCAAAGGCAGGATGCAGGAGGTCAACTATTATATACCCTGCTGGATAAAGGCACTTACTATTCCTTTTTACCTCTCTAGAAATAAACAGTGTTCCCGTAGTTTGTCTTTTTTCCTTTCTTTGTATTCTCTGTATGTATAATATCTTTGAAGAGTGTAGAGACTGAGCTAGGAGTGCTCTGCACAGGAGCATAGAGTGAAAGAGGTGATAAACGTGGAAAAGAGGAGCAAGAGGGTAAGAAGTTTCTTTCCCAGCTGGAGGGATGTTTAACACAGTAGGAAACAACAAAAGACCCTTTTTCATTGGCACCCCGGAGATATATTAGGAGTAGCTAAGGTTAGCTCTTAGAGAATGGAAAGCAGTAATGTGGTTTTCTCTTTACATGACTGTTACCGGCCATTGATGTTCCTCACAGATTGGAGCACTGGCCAGAATTATTTCTGCTTTGGCTCAGGAGGTGGCAAGAACCTGAAAGCCATTATTCCCTTCATCTGCAGAGCTTTTTGTAGTGGCAAAGGGTTATAGCCATCAGGCTTCTAATAAAGTTGGCCTTCAAACTTACTTTTGCTTCACCCTTGCCTCAGTAATGCCACTTCAGTCAGTCCATATGGATAGAAGGTTGGGTCTTTGGTTTTCTGAATTCCTCCCAGGGATGCGTTATTTTTCGTGCTGCCTCTCAGTGCTGACACTGACCGCACAGAAGGATGACTGGAGGCTGCAGCTCTGTAGTGAGAGTAAAACTGAGCATTTGGGTACTCTTTGAAGTCTGACATGACAGGACACTAATTCAGGAGAAACCATGAGGCAGAACTGGATGTTGTTTTATGTGTGTTGCTTATGTAGCACGGTACAAGGTGCAAACGATGTACTTTGTTTCTAGCAGGTGAGCAATAAAACAGAAATGAGATCTTCAAGATGTGATATGAAATTCCATCCATGTATCACTGCAAAGGCTTCCAGTACTGCTTGATTTTTCATGCCTCAAGTGCGACGAAGAAACTAGCCACATACTTTTCATTCCTCATAGTGTAACTTCCATTATTTTCTGATGAGGGCTGTCTTGCTATTCATAACATTCTCTGATCTTTTCAGGTGGAGAAAAGCAAAATACATCTATGTTGTGGTGAGAGCTAGGCTTCAAAAAGCAAAACAGAAGTCATGTATACATGCATGTTAAGTAGGGAAAATCTTGCAATAGCTCCTTTCCCCCCCTTCAGCAGTAGCTGTACAATTTATTTATTTATTCTAGTAGGCATATAAAAGTGTACTGTCAAAAGGGATAGGGAGATGAATGCACAGAACAAAATTCACCACTGCAATAAGTGGACTCAATTTCATTGCCTTTGTTAGACTCCTGCCTGCCACTGCTGTTCAATTGGCCTGATTGACTGTGATTGCACTCGCTAGTGAAAAGGCAGTTTGCAGTGTGGAAACTTTCTTGGTCAAATATAGCAAACGTAATTTAAAATGTAAAAGATATCCTGAATAGTAAGTCCTATGTTAAGGGCATGAGAAGAAGCAATAAGGATGTGTAACAGGAGGTGGGTTGGTTTTGCTTGTTGTGTTTGGGGTTTTTTTTTAGTTTTCTGTTTTTATTTGCTGTATTCAAATATATATGAATGAAAATGAGATGGCTGAGCCATGGCTGTGCCTCAGCTCTCTGAGCTCTCTGGCCCTGCAGACTGAAAGATCTCTCCCTCTCCTTCCCCTCCACTTACAAATCCCTTAACTTTGCTTTATCTCTCTCTAGAAATCCCTTTCAGTTTCTTTATTGACTTCAAACCAGGTATCTGCTCTATTGAGAGTCCAGAAATACAGGCTGAGCATTTGACTAAGCAGACAGGTCAGGTCCAGTGAAGACACCTGTCAGATTCACAATATCAGACACCACAACCTGTAAGGTACTTTCTGATTCCAACACCAAGTTTTGTTCCCAAGACCAAAAAAAAAAAAGGATTTTAATCTTTATACAGCACTTTCTGACAAGGATTCCCTGGTGAATATTGTCAGACTGACTGTTTTTCTCAGCTACTAGTGAAATTGAGCACATTATGGGGCGGAATATGCTATGTATTCAAATGATGCATTGCAGCAGTCAACAAATATTAAGCCTAGAAAGTATGGTTCCATTTGGAGGTGAGGTATGGGTTTTAGGTGAGCAGAAGGCAATTGAATCGTACTAGGATTTGGGAATGAGATGCTCTTTGTGAGTTCTACAGGGTTGGGTTTTTTTAGAGGAAGAAGTAGACACACACATTCTGTTAAATTTGATGCAAACTGAAGAGCAAAATGGCTGGCTTATTCTAGGATTTTTGTGCTGTAATGAATGCTCATCTGTCCCATTTTGACAAGAGACAGCCAGCAAACACCTCTGAGTCCCAGTGTAGTCTAACACTACTAAAAGCTTTGTCCTTGGGCACTTTATTTACTTTAATAAAATAAATAAATAGGAGCAGCTGTAGTTGGTCAAACTACAGGTCTGTCTAGCCCAGGCTTGGTTTGTTTTAAAAAGTGAGTTTTAATTTCTCTGAAAGAGCTTGGGAGGAGGTTTGTGTGGTTGTTTAAAGGCTTAAATGGAAAGAAAGTATCAGGCATATCTCTAGGAAGCGTGTTGTAATTTACTGGGGAAAGATATTAAGAGAGCCACTGGCAGTTGTTTTGAAGCCAGATTAGAATCAACTGAAAAATTTGGCATGGGTTTTTAGCAGCAAACTGTTCAGAGATATATGTATGACTGCACATTGTTTCATAACTGTAAGGCAAATGGCCTTTGAGAGCGACAAAATTTAGACACCCCTTTAAGAAATTTGGTGCTCAGTACTGGTGTAGTTCAGTGGAATTCAATATCCTAGAAGAAGATAGATCAGATTTGCTAATCAGCCTTTCTTCTTTCACTTTGTTTAATCTGACCTTCTAAGAGCTGATGGCATCAACGTGTGCATTTAACCGTAAGTGTCTGTTTCCCGCACACAAAAGTAGTTGAAATATTTTCTTNTTTTTTTAAATTTAGAAGCCTTTAAAAGACATTGTGGAGAAAGTTGACTTGTAACTGAAATGGCACCCTGCTCCTTGCTGGGGGTCCACAGTCAAAATAACCACAGCTGAACTCAGAATGGCAGAAAACTGCAATATAAAAGCTTTCAGTAAAACCACTATATAAACAAGGTGTCACCAAACAGCTGGAATTGAGAGTTATCAGCTCTGAAGTTAATAATGGTAATATAAAGTCTTCAGCAGCAGATTTCTGAGGTCTCTTGTGACCAAATAAAATACTGTCATCACCTCTCTGCCCATGCTGGAGTGGAAGTTGATGCATCAGACGGGAATTACAGCCCAGGTCTGTGCGTCGGGTCAGTGATGATTAAATCACCTTGTGTGAACCACTCAGCAATGTTTACCTCTCTCTAAATGCTCTGGTTCACATTACCTCACTTGGAGGTGAACAGACTGACCCACAGCTGGCACAGCTGCTGGTCCTGGACCAGCCCACGTAACTGACCCAGAGCTTCCAGCTTATCAGTCCCAGCCAGAGCTTCAGTCTCATTTTCTTCCCTCCGTACAAGGCTTTGAGGATCTTGTTGGACTAGCTGCAGCATTTCTCAGGATGATCAGGATAGGATGGAGCCGCTCACCTTGCCTGGGTGACTGGTCCTGGGTGACAGATGGGCTCTGCTCTGTGTCCTCTGCCTGTTCCTCTTGCATCACTCCTGAGGTCCTGTGAGCTGCCACTGACAACAACTGCTGAAAGTACCACATCCAAGAGGAAAGTAGACTTGGAGGCATGGAGCAGATCAGAAAGAACCTGTGAATTGCTACAGGCTTCCTGTCCCTCACCAGGAGACGGGGGCACTTTGAGGCTGCTTAATTAGTCACAGCAGTTCCAGACCATTCCATACATCCCAAACAACAGGCAAGCAGGTTCCTAGCAAGACTTAATCTCTTCCAAAAAGAGCTAATCATTCTTGGCAAATGGGAACTGTGGGTTTTCAGGACATCAAAGACAGGGCATCTTTCTTTTAGTGTTGAAGGAACCATATTTAGTTGAGTATATATTGCACCTGGTCCGCATCATTCCCTGCAGCAGCTGCTCATCATTTCAGAGCAACACTTCAGAGGAATGGAAGTGTACAGACTTACTGTAAGGATAGCAGAGAGATTTGGCAAGCGTGAGCCAGGAGGGATTCATGGGTGCTGTTGTGTTCTCAGTGCTTCCTTCTGTTCCTGCAGTGTCAGATGTACTTCCCAAAGCCAGGGCTGAGGTGGGTTTATGGGGGTAGTAAAAGAGAAATGGAGACCATCTAAATAAATGAATTGGCCCAGAAAGGGACCTGAGCAGAGCTAATAGTTCAAAGAAGTGTGGGCATCCTGTGTATTGTACTTCAAACACATAGTAATACTCTGCTTGAAATTTGCTTGCTTTGAATTGTGATAGGACCAAAAGCCCTCATCTCTGCATACACCTCTTACTTTATGTTCCCATAATGGATGGGAATGCAGTCTGTGTTAATGTTTCAAGGTTTAGAAAGTAGATCAAAAGAAAAAATGATTGCCCATGCAAACTTTGGCAATACAGTTTTTAGTTTCTGAAAAAAACGCTTTTGATCAAGTGGTCCTGGATTTTTGTGCGACTGTCATCTAGGAGGCTGAGACTACATTTCTGACTGTGTAGAGAAAAGTTTTGCTTCTGAGAAGTGTCTTGGGTTTTCGCTTACCTTTGAAATTCAGACCTGTGGTTCTCTGTTTCAAGGGCCTGCAGCTAGTAAGAAACAAGTCTTAAACAACTCTGAAAGCAAAATATCTTTCCATCTCTGACCACACAGCAGTAGTACAACGTGCCTAGCCACCTCTCTCCCCAGATACACAGGCAGCCTTCATAAAAAAATTGCCTGTCAGAGGATTCCTGGTCAAGTAAAAACAGAATAAGTTTCAGTTGTTTCCTGTTTCCTTCAAAGAATGATGTTGGAGCCAGTAACCTTTCAAGGCAGGAAAAAGCTGTGGAGAGACAAAACCTGACAACTTCCCTCTGATCTCCATAGAGGACTAGTGCTCATTTCTGTTTCTGGAAGGGGAAGCTGGACTTGAGGTGGATAGGTCTGCAGCCATTCCATCTGCCTGTTGAATTCAACTATTTTTTAACCTTATTTTTGTCTGACTGCAGATTTTCTTGTTGTACCATGGATGGCTTTCTGCATATGGCACTTTTGTTTGGACATAAAGCCAAATCAAGCAGTTTCTGTCTATTCCTTGAATTTGCTAGTTTTCAGGAGACTGAACATATCAAACCACGTTTTAATGGGTATGTTTTAAATGTCGGAATTGATTTGTCAAATGCAAGGCACAAAAAATGGAGAGTTGCCTGTCTTTTGTAAGAGCCATCTATCCTTGTCATTTTTGCTCCGTTTATATAAGCAGTAGCCATTGAGGTCACATAATATCTATACCATTGTCCAAGGAAGTGAAGAACGAAGAGATGTCCCTGACATATATAAGCACTGGGCATTCTACAAAGAAACTTGTTCACATTTACAAAGTCATCCTAGTGTTCAAAAAAGCAGAAAGAATTGCTTTCAGTAGTGGCAGAAGCTTTTAAATCACTAACTCCTTTACCTCTTTCCTTGTCTTCAATGTATCTTGCAATTGGAGGACTGAGAAGAGCACCAAGGAGAGGCTACCTCGGGCTTGGTTTAGTTTTGCTTCCTTTTCAAATATGAGGCTAATCCTTCCCTTACAGGTTTTAGTTTAGTTATTATGCATGAACTATCCAATTGGAAAACTCAGTTGAGAGGGCTTACGCAGGTAAATTGTTAAAGACAAGCATTTGATCATGTTTCTGGTCTTTGTCTTCAGCTGGTGGTACACAGACATGGTGAGCCTAGCAGGAGCTGCGCTGGACCTCTGCAAGCAGTTCTGTAGGGCAGACAGGCACTGCACACATAAACTGCTCTTCAGGGGGTTTCAAGTCAGTCCCAGCCTTGGAGAACCAGACTGTTTGCATCACCTGCTCTTGCACTCTCATCGTAGTGCTCAGATACGGTTTTCATCTGAATTATCTGACCAAGATACAGTTTGGTTTTATAACTGCTTTTCTGCAGAGGAATTGTTGAGTTAAAGGGCTGTGAGAATTTATGGTCGTTTCTTGTCACTGTGCTTTCAACCCCTTGGTTGAATGATAAGGTGGTGGTGGTAAAGACCTCTCTAAATATTGTCTTTCAGGAATGGATGTTTTACTCATACCTAGGCTTTTCTTTTCCCGAACTGCTCTTATTGTGGGTAAAGGAAAAGAAAAGATCAGGTATCACATGTGTCCTCAAGACACTTCAAAGGTGTCTTTGCTATTGTAAAAGGCAGAAGAAATCGAAATTATTATAACTATTTGACCAAACTGTTTTCCTTCCAGTACTACTGTTTTCTTAAAGCCAAGGTTTTCACGAGGCCTTTCTGTAATTAGTTGTCTGTGCTATCATATTTTTTACATTTAAGGGAAAAAGTAATTCCATTTGCAGGTTGCAGCCCTTGTCTGTCTGTCAGATGGGTGTGTATTTACAAGATGAATGCCTGTTTCTGATTTCTTCTGTTAGAACAAAGGTTACTCTGTCATTGTCCTCAGAAAGCTTTTGGACTAGCTTGCTTTGGTGTGTGCATGCCCTTTTTTTGGTACAATGCCAAGTACCCTGTTGGGACTCTAGTAGTGACCAAAGGAACAAAAGGAGTTTGGGGGATAAAACCTGTTAAAACTCTGTAAAACCAGCACACTGATCTGCTGGAGAGGCTCTGTTGTGTGCTCCCCGTGCCCATCCCTGCTGAGGTGAACCAGCTGCTGCCCTACCACCTCTGAACATGGGGTTTTCCAGCACCAAATGTGGGAAGGACTTGGGAAAGCGGCAACCCCTGGGCAGGCCGGCATTTCCACACCCTCTTTATGCACATAGTACTGGCATGTAAATGCTCTTGCTCAATCCCGTCAGCTGCATATCATTCTATTCTGGGGAAGGTGAGGGCAGTGCTGGAAATTACTCAGCTCCAAAAGGTATCAGCTTTACTCGTTTTACCCCCCAGAGTTGTTCCTTGCTTTAGGTTTGGGTGGTAGCTGCTGTACAGTGGGGAAACATCAGTTTTTTAGAAAGCAGCGATGAGAAATGCCATGGCTGCCCATCAAGTGAAAGCATTTGTCCTTTGGAGTTTATATGGCTGAGGAGTCCTCTGCACTTCAGCAGTGCTCTGCTTTGCCAGGGGTTTTTAAAGGTCCCTGAGAAGCCTCTACAGCAAATGAAGGAACCTTGGCAAGATCCTGCATTACACCATGCCCTGCCCAGCATTCCTGTAGTTCTTACCATTTCCTGCCTCTTACAACATGGCTGTGGCTTTGGACAGCAAGCACATTCTGTATTTCCCAAACTAATGTTTTAAATGTCTTTATCTGTAAGGGTTCTACAGTGTGCAGTGCATTTGCACAGGGGCAGGGGGATTTTTGGTTTGTGTGATTATGTGCTGTTTTGTGACTCTGTTTTATTTCCTCTCACATCCTCCTCCCCTGTCTCTTGTACCTGAAACATGAAATTAAATCTAACATAGCAGTACTTTCAGACGGAGGCCACACTTGGCTGTGCCCATTCCCTGGTGGCTTTAAACTGCTGGCTGCAATACTGCAAACACATTCAGACCCTGGCTTGGCCAGCAGTTCCCCCCAGCTATCTGCATGTTTGTTCTCCAGGCTTTATTTTACCTACACTATTGGAGACTCTGGAGTCACAGCCTATGTCTCATTATTATGCATGGATGGGAAATATTCCTGTACTTATTTGCATTCATTAGCTGTTGGGAGCTCCTCTGTTGAGGTCTCTAGCCTTGTTTTTACAGTGCTTTTGGCAGTGTTTCTGCACTTGGTGTGCGAATTTTTATGATCTGTTGCATGTTATTCATGCAATTTCCTGCCCTGTAATGGTATCAGTTTTCCAGACACAGAGGAATACAAACGAAAACCCAGGAGCCTGCATTAGCATAAAATGTCCCAGTTCTGTCAGTTTGATTAATTTGTCTCTTTGTCTCCACTCTATATGATAAGTGCTATTAATGGTTGCAACACTTCATATGTCAAAGTCTTTCTTCCTAATGACTTGAAAATGTGGTTTATTTCCCCCTTTTTTGTATTATTTTTCTCATTTAGCATTCCACTCAAGTATAGATTTATGCCATGCTCTTTCATTATCTTACTGGTTGCAGCACTGGAGTGATTACATATGGTGTAGGGTAGGAGCGAAGATGCGATCCCAGGGGCAGCAGCTGCTGATGCAAGCTGAAAATAGATCCAGCGTATGCTCAGCACTTTTCCCAGAGGTCTTTTATTTATTAGGAACAGTCTTGGTACAGGACAGCTCGGACCCTCATTTAGCAAGATGACTTTTTGCCTTTCAAGAACAGTGCAGTGACTTTGCTCTATTTACTGACTGCTGTGTAATTTTTTTTTTCACCGTCTCCTATGGAAGCAGAGACTTTACCTAACATAAATTGTGATATAATCCTGATTTATAATGAAGTCAAGAAATGACAGGCTCCATTTGAAGTAATGGAACTTGACAGATCTAAGGTTTAAATTAAATAATCCTATTTGTAAGACAGCATTTGTACATGGTACACTGATTTAAAATGAACTTCAGTTCTTCTTCAGCGAATCCTTTACCATTCTCTGTGTTTTACCTTCCATAGAGGCTTTTTAGGGGACAAAGTTCATTTGAAGAGAACAAATTTGTCTTTGAAAATGTTTATGGAACAATACATTGTTTTCTTTCCCAAAGTTCTTATAATTTGTTTCACAGAAGAGTACTTTAATTACAGAGAAAAAATTAATGTAGGTCACTTATTCAGGGCAAGCCACAGCTAACCTGCTTCGGTGGCCAGAAGAGGCCAATTGCTGAGAATGAAGAGAAGGAGGATGCTAGAGGGAAAATAGTGAGGAGGGCTGTGGCTCGGCTCTTCCCCTCCCAGGAGCGGAGGTTCATTCTCACAGTGATTTCTATGAAGGGAGAAGGTCACCTCCTCCTCGCTGTCCTTCCCCCACAGCTGGCAGAGGGGGACACTCGAAGATGATGTTTCCTCCTGCCTCTGCACCCCACTTTTCTTCATCTGTCACTGTCGTACCAATGCAGGCAAGGAGAGCCCCAGGGTGCGCAAATGGAAGGGTGGTCCCGCCATGGCTGCTGGAAGCTGGCAGTAAGCACTGGAGTGGGGGTTGGTGGAACAAAAGGCTTGCAGAGGAGAAAAAGAGACCAGGCAAGGAGCATGAGATGCTGCAGAAATTATCAAAAAAGGGCAGTGGGATAAAAACACTGATGGTACAGTGCATGAATTTTTTGTCTCAGATTGAGGAAAGCTGTTTCAGAAACGCCCCCTTCCCTTTTCTCTCACTCAGCATTGTGGTTTCGCCTTCCTTTCTAGCTGTATTTAGTTGCAGCTGCCCTCTCCATCATCCTTCTAATTTTCCTTCATACTTGGCAGGGATGTGGCCCTTTTCCCAGGACTCTGACAGATGCTCTCACCCTGGCCCGGCCTCACGTGCTCAGGCAGAAAGGTCCCAGTGTGCGTGTTCAGCTCGGTAACGTGCCTGTTCTTCCTGTGTCACCCTGCCTCCATCACCCTTCTTTCCTGGAAAGACACGGAAGGTGTCACAGGGCAGGGTAGTCACGGACCCACAGCGTCCCACTCAGAGGAGGGCAGTGTCTCCTGCCCTGGGGCCATGAGAACCGTCTGCCCAGGCTGGAGCTTCAGCACCGTGTCTGCCCCGTGGTGAGTGGTTTCAGGACCAAGTAGCTTCTTTCTCCTCTTTGTAGTGAGCTCCAACAAACAACAGTGAAGAGGATGAGATGACTGCTAAGGAGGGGGTGTTGCTTGGGCGCTGGGGCTGGAGGCCAGCCTGGGGACATGGGGAGAGAGGCTCCTGCTCGTATGTCCTGCTCTCTATGCGATTAAGAACTTTTTTTCCCAGTGCTTGCAGGGAATTAATAATTTCTATTAATTAGAAACCAAGCCAAATCTCCCCAGCGCACTCAAGAAAGAACAGGACTCGGGAGTATTACTGAGAAATGGGAGGAAAAACAAGCTCACAAAGCCAAAGTGGTGCAGGCCAGTGGAAAAGATGAAGGCAAGGAGTGTCCATGCAGCAAACACAGCATTGACATCATGTGGGCCCTTGATCCTCATCTAGGGAAAAAAAACAGCGAGGCCCAAGAGTAAAAATCCATCAAGAGCTTTTAGAGTTGCTGCTGGTAGCTTGCACGCTGCCCATCTCCCTCCTCCAACAGACGAGTGCATGGCTACAGGCATGGCTTTCTGTTCACTTGGAATTAATGGGATTATATACAGAGGGAAAGGAGGCGGGGTACGCCGAATCCTGCGAATACAGAGCTTCAGCCTGTGCTGCTTGATCCTTAGAAAAATATAAGTAAAATAAAATAAAATAGCAAGAACCAATTCCAGAGTGCTTCAGTACACACATAAACTGGTTTTCATTGCTCACAGAGCACATAAATACGCACTGGTGACTGAGGCAGCAGAGTAACACCTTGCTGTTCATTATTTTATCAGACAGTGATAATTGTAGTTAATATTTCCTTAGTAGTGTCTCTGAGAGTTTATTTATGCTGTTAATAATCTGAGCAGCTGTAATGATGCTGGCTGCCAGAGCTGTAGCCTTTTAGAACCACTCCGGTGTGGCAATGATGCGATGGTAATAGAAATCCAAGGGAAAAACGATCTTTTCGGAGCAGATGGGGCTAATTCAATCCCTTTCACACACATTCACATTATCTAGTCTCTTTCTCACACTAGTGTGCGTGGGTGCACGTGAGCATATGTAGTCACACACACACACACACACACACACACACAAATAGCTGTAAAGTCCCACCTTCCACCCTCTGAGGAAGTCAAGCTGGAAATGCCATAATTTTTCTATGTGAAGAGTCTTTCTGGGGCTTCTAGGGTAGATGGCATTTTCTACCCCTTGGTTTCTGGGTAGATCTTAAAAATATCATGTATGAAGCAGAAAGGGGAAAGTCATTTCCTTGGGGACAGCCTAGAGCTCGGCACAAGGTTGTGGCTGCACTGGGATGCTGTTGCCCAACCTTCCCATATTTCCCTGCCTTTGACCTCGTTACTATGGGTCACTCCTGCTAAGCCTGGGCTCCTTTAGGGACTAAAAGAGCCATTTACCTTTTGCTCATAGCAGACATGAAATCTCAGCAAGAAGGAAAATGCCCACGATTTTTTCTGGTGGGATTTACAGAGCCTAGTTAACCTTTTGGGCCACCGAGAGAGGAGTAACTGCTCCTCGTGGAGGATGGGAGGGGACCAACTTTGCCAGCTCAGCAGTGGCTGGTTCTCCTTGCAAACCTGCATTGCTGAGCTGAACAGACGTCATTGATGAAATGTGAACACCAAGCAGTGGAACAAAAGCCACCATAATCCTCAGATCTGTTGTAGCCACGCAAGAACAAAAACAAGGTGGTGGCAGAAAAATTGCATGTCCAAATACCAGAAATTAAATGCCAAGGCAGGGGAGAAGGAAAACTGAAACAAATACCGCATTTGGCAGGGTTTTGTTTTAAAAATAAGGTGGTTGTAGGAAGCTGGGTCACTTTTACAGGGTTTCAGCCCACCAGTTAATAGTTGTAATTGCTTGGTTATCTCATGAAGTGCGATAGTAAAGCCTTTTACGTTCAGTTGCATCCACAGCCCAGCAAGAGCATCTCTGGATTTGAAATGTTATGGTATTTGCTGGGCATCACTGTCTGCTGCCCCAGTGTAAGGATGCCAGTGATTTTATCTGCTGTGCCATGCCAGCACATGGTGACAGGCAGTGCCAGAAGCATGGGTGTTGTCAGCCCCATGGAAACCACGGCAGTGCATCCGCGAGCTGCTTCGGATGTTACCCAGCCCAGTCTCCTGAGCCTGCTTCTCCTCCAGCTCCTTTGTCTTCTGATTTAGTGCTCTTCCTCAGAGTGCAGCCTTGTGGTTTTTTAAATCATATCTGACAGAGCCTGCTTCTTCCTCTCCTACACTGCATGGAGTATAATAGTAGGGCTTGTAGTGAGGTGGCTTGCTGTGAAGTACTCCTTGTTTTTATAAAGTAATTACAGTGTATTTAATGCGCTGTGTATTCAATACACTATTACATAGTTTGTGTGCATAAATATATTCTGCCATGCCTGGGAAAGAGGAGTATTGGTAAATTTACAAATCTTGGTAATTTTTCAGTGTTGTTGTGTGTATTTGTATATTAATTACAGTTTCAGAAACTCTGAACCACTCCTCTAAGCACACTCTGAATTAGCAAGTTTCTACATGCATCTTCATTTTCTGCCTATTTTGGTATTTCCTGATGTAATTTGGAAGCTTCTAGAGATTCTTTCTTCATTCTAAAAGTTCTTAAACTGCTTTTGTTTTCCCTTTTTCTACCCCCTTTGGCTCATGATATGCACCTAAACAGATCTTTCACAGACTCCTCTCTCGCAATTTATATTCTGTGAAAGCTTTCCCACTCCTTCCTCACCCCTCCTTACTGCTAACACTTTTTTTTTTCTTTTTCAATCTTGGGGTCAGTTTAATTTTCCTTTTGCAAAAATGTGGGACTAATTTTAATTTTAAATTACAGTTGCACTTGAATTCTGATGATGCTTTTTGGTTAAAGTCTGTTAATTTCTGCTTGTTTCTTCCCCACTGGTTTCAGCATGGCTTGCACAGGCACCCAGGGAAAGAAGGCAGCATTTCTGCTGAGCCACCTTCTTGTGTCATCCTTCGTTACTGTGTTCCAGCTCTCCTAAGATGCACGTAGCACTGGAAAAACAAAAGTTTTGGAACAGCCAGATATCAAAGCCATGTCTCCCTTCGCTTTATCTTCCAGTTCATGCCTGGGTGTTTAAACTGCTAATTAGTGCCACTTCTTTGCATGCACTTTGTTGATTGAGTAATGTTGTGGCCATGTTGCCCCTTTAGAGAAATGGTTGTTTGAAACATCCTCATCTCTAATTTTCTTTTTAACACCTTCACCCGGAGTCTCACCTTAGCAGCCTCAAAGTTCTCCTCCCAAAGCCTTTTCACCTAGGCTTGCCTGCAGATACTCTCTTGGCCATAACTGGGAATTTTCTGTGTTCTTGTTATGGCCCAGACAACCTCTGACATCAACAACATGCCCCAAGCCACAGAATTAGTTAGGAAAAAATAACAAAATTGTATTTTACTTCAAAACAGATTACTGAGTGCGATTTTAAAATAAGGGCTCTGACAGGTATCATGTGGCAGGTGTGCTTGCAGGAGTTTAAGAGGTTTCCCCCTCCAGCCCAAGAGCTGTTTTGCTGAAGGTGTTGTGCTGCTGTGAGGTGGCAGAAGGAGGTGAAGCACAGAACTGCCTCCCTTAGCTGCCCGGCTTCTCATGACAGAGCTTTGTGGCCCAGAGGAGCAGCCATGCAGGCAAATGTCCCCTTCTGCTCGGAAGACTGCTGTGAATGGCAAAACCTAGGGCTCCCCAATGGCTGCATCTGGCAGTGACCAGTGTTCAGAGTAGATGTGATGCAGGCAGTGCATCCCCGCTATGGAAGAGCACTGCATCTTCCTGCCCTATAGGCTTTCAGTTTTTCAAGCGTATTCCTCCGTGTTTGGTAAGATGCTTGCTGTTTCCTGCACTGAGATGTGTCTGCAGCAAAGTATTGAGGCTTGTGCCTGATCATTTCTACCTTCCTTCTCAATAAATAGTGTGTTTTCTGAAAGGTGTGGCAAATTCAGCAAATTGCTTTCCCCTCAGAATTTTCAGAGACGCTGAAAATGTGCAGGGATACTGCCACGATTTCCAAAAGTAAATTCTTTGCTTTGATTTGAAACCAGTCTCACTTTTGAAAGGTTGAAAGAATTTCAATTTGGCTTCAGTAACTCTGAGAGGAAATAAAACTAGAAGTTGTGGATTAAAATAAGCATTGCAGTTGGATCAGAAATTATTTTTACTTCTACTACACCCTGGTTTATTTTTTAATTTCTTAGACATCTTCTGATTCTCTCTTCCCCTTTGGTTCCTCTGACATTATTGGCCCCAGGCTTAAGGCCTGGGGTTTTTGAGAAAACTTCAAAGCTGGGGCCATTGCCACAGTGAATTTGATTCAGACAAGCCCAAGTATGTGGGTGCCTCAACTCTTACCCTCCACCCATGAGTCACGTGCGGCCGAACGCTGACATAACCAATAACGTGGTCATCGATCCAGCGGCTGCTTACGCCATCTTTGCGCTTGGCAATCAATTCCAAGCCACTTGCCCCTCCGTCAGCACTGACGCACTTCTCACGGAGCAGTGGACACAGCTTGCAATTATTGCTTCCCATCCTCGAGGCGAGTCTAGCGTGAACGACTTCTCCTTCCTCCCCATCTCACCTCCTGCAGTCTCACCTGCCACGCTGGAATGCTCTGCGGGCACTGAGGGATGTTGGTCTCCCCTTTCGGGTGCCGAGGGAGGAGGCTCTTTGAAGTGCTCATGCTGCCCCTGGATGTGTTCATTATGCCAGAGAGAGGAAAATGAGAAGTCCCTTGGTTTCCCTCTACTCTCACACAGGCAGTCACGGCTTCTAGTGTAAATTTGTTGTCTGGCCAAGAGCTGGGATTTCAGGGGGGAAGGCTGAGGGGGCACTTACAGGGTTTCTTCTTTTTGAAAGCACAAAATTGGAAGTTGGACAAGCACTTCCAGTGTGACATAGTCTGTAAAAGGACCTCTAAGGGCAGGTAAGCATCTTCTTGAAGCTCTCAGTCTGACAGCCTCAAGAGGCTGTTGTGGAGGATGCACTGGAAAGATACCGGGATACCCCTTAGACCACTCAGGGTGTGGCTTTGCAGATGGCAGTTTTTCCAGGGGGACTTTTGAAATTTATAATTTGGTGATGGGCCTTCTAAAGAAAGGAGCTGTGTGTCCAGTTTCTCTGTTCCCCTGGTTCATGCCCAGGGAATGCATGGTGACGGTGTGGTGGCTTCCCACCCCTGCGATGTGATGCCATGTGGGAGAGGCCACACTGCCACTTGGACTTCAGGTTACTCTTCTGCACAAAATTTGTATGCACTACCAGAAGAGGCAGAATGTTGAACTGGGGCTGGCAGGGTATCTACTTAATTTAAAAACTGTTTTTAGAGTGAAAACAAAGTCCTCTCTTTGTTGGTCTTCTCCATCAGCAACTTGTACGTTCCTTTCTTGTTTAAAAGCTTGCATAATACAAATACCAGCATCTGATGCTTCTCACCCAAGTGGAATTCTTGAAGAGTGATCACTCATAAGGAGCTCCACAGCCTTGTGAGTGAATAAGGGAAATACATCTGTAAGCTCTTGGTGAGAAAACATTTAAATGCTGTTAAATTAAAGAGGGGAAATGCAGTAAAATACTGATGTGGCATTGGCTTACAAAAGTACTCTGCTGTTTATCATCTCTTCTGATTTTTTTATGCATCCCACCTTATGTAAAAGGATCATGGTTTCAAAACAATTCCTGCCTGTGTGCATATATAGGAACAAACCGTGATGTCTTAACACCATTGGTTTTGCACATGTGACTGACCTGTTTGAGCCTAGTAATATACTTAAATCTTTCAGAGAGTTTTCCAAAACCAAATAAGCTCAAGCTAGGAAAAAGCCAGGCTTCACCATCTCAGGTAAAAATAACCAAGTAAATAACCAGGAAGTCTCTTAATTCTTAATGGAATAAGAGCTTTGGTGACTGATTTTGGTTATCAGATTACACTCTGAAAATAACTTCTGTGCTATACTTGCAATTGGCTGTAGAAGAAAAAGAATACACTGTATGCTAATTTTAGCAAATAAGATTAGAGTTAATATTTAATCCCAGAGACCTTCTTCAGGCTGTGGAAAAAAAATAGCAGTTAACTGTCACTAATCTTATCTCCTATTTTTCTAGCATGTGTTTGATTATATAACTTGTAGTGCTGGGAACACGCTGGCTGAGTGAGACGTTGGTAGTTTGCTGGCTGCACGCTTGGGCATATTAGACAACATCAGGGCTGAGATGGATTTAAATGGTCTGCATGTGCCTTTAGGCTACAGTAGCAATGCTGAAAGGGAAGTAAAACAGGTACCACAGTAGACCTGCTATGAAACAATATGTGAACAACTGATTCATTTGGAGGTCCACAAGAAATAGTTACAGTTCTGCTATGTTTCTACACAGTTGTTTTAAATAATACTTAGTTTGAGATTTGATATTCAGCATGTGAGGTTTGATTCAATTTTCCCTTCTTCCTTCCCCACAAAATGGCTTAACTGAATAGATGATTGGAAATTAGAGATGAGGGGTTTCTAACTGTTCTTAGGTGCCTGATGATGAATTTAACCTGAAAATCAAAATACTAAAAATATAAACCATTAACCTACAAGCAGCTTGCGTGCTTCACAACAAACCTATCAGCGCTCCTATTGAGTTTTAAGAAGTCTACTCAAATGTGTAAAGATAATAACGTCCGCCTGCACTGCTCTGTCAGGACTTGTGCATTCTCAGTGGGTCTGAAGGTCTCACCACCTAAATTACCCCCAGTTCAGTAGGATTTAGCAACTAATGTGCTGCAGATTTCATTATATCCCTGGAGGAGAGGAGAGGGCTCTGCCCTCTCACACCACCACCAATGAGTTTGTTCTTTGCATGTGCCCCAGGTATGCTTTATTTGGAAAGGAACAATTGTATGTGCATTTGCTGTTGAACTTCTATTGCTCTTTTCTAGCAGATCATTGGCACTGTGCCCTCATTAACACAGAAATTAGCCCTGGAAAAGTCTACTAAATTAAAGGCCAGCTCTCCAGAACAAGGTTGCGCTTTGTTAGTTTTCCTTTGCAGTACTCAGACATAAAGTATCCATCATCTTCCCTGGAAAGCCTTCCAAGATCGCTCTGAATTGACTGTTTGGTTAAGAGTTGGGAAAAAAATCCCTACATTTTAATTTCTTCTCGCTGCAAATGCCAATAGCGTCCCATAGCAAACTAGACAGTTCTTCTCTGTTCTTGATGTTAGTTTGCATCAGATTACTGTAAACATTCCCTTGCTCCATTTTATATATTGCCTTGCCAAGTTTTACATTCCTACATGTTTACAGTGATCTCTTCTTGCCCTTAATCACTTTTCCCCTCTTTAAATTGAAGTCAGACTTTGCTGGCATTTTGCAGGGGTTGACCTTCCCTGCTCCAGATGCAGCTTTTCATACAGATGCCATTCCGAGCGAGGTTACCAGACATCCATGTTTCCTTTGGAAATAACCTTCCCTCCCACCCCCCATAAGAAATACTGTCTGTGCAGAATTGGAGGATTTTGTCTATTTGTCTGGGATTTTGAGACATCTGGAAGTCTGGGCAGCTCGCTAATGAGCGTGCACTGATGAACTCTGCGGCGCACGGTGAGTCCGGCCCATCCGCAGAAATGTCAGCCCTCCGCGTGTGCTCCCAGGCCACGTCCCGCGCGCTCAGAACAGCACGGAGGCCTCCATGGCATGCCTGATCAGCCCTCGCGGAGGGCACGGGTGCAACGGGGAGCCAGAGGGAGTTCACCCGCAGTGCTGTGTCTCCCACGGACCCTGTGTGTGTACAGCTACATTTAAAATAGAATTTCTGACCTAGAAGTCCCTTACAGAAAGATGCTGTTCCCAATGTGGAAGCGAGCTAACCCTCCTCCTAATTTTAGAATAGTACAAAACTAGAAGAATGCTTTGCTAAAAATGCTCTGTTTGCATCTGTAATGCTGCCTCCTTTACTAGCATTTATTGCTGACTGTCTTCTCAGCTTCTTATTCTCCCATCCGACAGTGATCAATATTCTTTTCCTTGAATTAGCCAGTTTTTTGGTAATGACCAACCAAAAAGGGAGGGCAGAGAGTCTAACAACAATACAACTATTGCTCCAAAAGGAAAAAGCATTACCCGGAATGCATCGAGGAAATATAATGAGAGATGATGGAGGAAAATAAGGGAAATATTTCCTCCCAAGGAGGTTTTAAGTAGAGTCTGGCAATGATCTCCCAAAGGAAGTAGTGGAAGTCTGGTCACTTAAATCAATTAGGACTAACCAGAGCATCCCACTCCCCAGGACTCTGTAAGGAGAAAAGCAATGTCGAACTGAACTAAAATAGACTTTGCGTGCTTATTTTCTGCAGGGCTGCTGTCTGCATTTTGCTGGTAAATTCAATATGGCTAATGCTGATTAACATCATGGTGATCATATCATTGCATTGTTTCCAGCCTGTTCCTCAATATCACAAACTCACAAGGGCATGGCCATACAAAACACGTCCCCCAGGTCAGGTACTTCAGTCTGAAAGACAAGAGGCAGATAAAGGGCAGGAGAAGTTGTTTTCTCTCACCTTAGCAGTGGTCAGGCTTGTTATCACCACAACGCTGAATTGACGCAGACCTCCCTGCTGCACACGGAGCTGTGCCTGTGGCAGCATAGCAGAGGCACTAGATAGGTTTTAATGCATACAAGACCAGCTGGGGACAGAAGCAAGACAAATAAAGTGCTTTATCCTTAGTATTAGTGGGCTGTTTGGCATACTCCAAGAACACAGAGGTCCTTTCCTACCCTGCCTTGAAACATAAGGGAAGGAAATCAAGCCTCCAAGAAGCTGGGATCTTTGCTTTGCTTTTCTGTCTGTGTGGGCATTGCTGTTTCATATGTGTGCTTTATCTTTTCTCTGCCTGGTTTTCTAGTAGACAGTCAATTCCATTTAAACAGTAGAAATGGGTAGAAATTGGAATAAGGCAAAGGATTGAAAGGCAGGGAAGTAGTGACTTGGCATATGAGCTTGGTCAGGGTGCCCAGTGGAGGTTCCCACAAACTGACCGGCCTGCCTAAACATCGGTTACACAGAAAATAAGGTTTGAAAGCAAACAAATCTTGGACATCTTACTTTCAATAGGGAAAAAAAACCCCGGGATTGTCACTGGCATTGGCTTTACCCATCCAACAAAAGTCTCTCTCACATGTAAATGAAGACTGTTATACCAGAGAAATTATCTCTTTCCTTCTGCAAACGTAGATCAGCTTGTTTTCACTAACTTTTTTCACTGGGATACATCAGTCAGATCAAATAATTTTAAAAGACTGTCCTTATCTCTTCCTAGAGAAATGCCTGTGTGGTGGTAGTACATGCAGCTTCAAAGCCTTTTCTTTCCCAGTGTGCGGTGTTCATAGTCACACTCCAGCGGCTCGATTCCAGCCTTCCTGCCAGAATACATCAGATGCAAGCAGTCCCAAAACTGGTGGGGCCGAGGCAGGGAACCTGCCACGGGAGCCGAATCAATATTTAGACAGCTTCAGGCGGCAGAGCTTGCGCTGGCTTTCACACTTGGCAGCAAGCTTTGCACCCGTTTGTTTCCAAAGTTATTGTTTGTGCAGTTTCAAGAATTGGCACTTGAGAGATTTCTGCCTGAGGGCAATGACAAGCGCCGGGTGCTTGAAAAGAAACTTTCCCCCTTTAGATCTGAAGATTGTGAGAGTGAAGGTTGTGTCACTGGGTAATATCTCCTAAGGAAGTCAAAGCACACATTTGCTCGGAGTTTTCATCATCCTTCACGTCAGGCATCTGCTGGGCATGGTGGGGAGCCCACGGCACAGTCTCAGGCTCTGCTTCTGATACATCCAGCGCAGAGCCGCTCCAACAGCTGCCTTGCTGCTGTTTGTTGTGGTGGTGATTTACCTGGAGAAAAAGCCTGTGTCAGCGTGGGAGACAGCCTTGCTGTGGGGCTGTACGAGCCAGCCCGAGGCTGTGCAGAGTGCCTGCGCTGGGGGCGGCAGGCAGGCGGGTGAAACCCTGGCCCTGCACAGAAAATCATTTTAATTTGCTTTCCAGCCATTCCACCTAGTGGCCAAGTGACACCACTGCCAGGAGAGCTGGGTTTGTGCTCCAGAGTCCCTGCAGACCTACGCCGCTGCCGAGCTTACAAGATAGGCAGCAATATGTAAGCCCCCACACTGAAGATCTTACCATCAGCCTGCGAGTAGCTCATTAAGTTCCCGAGCAATTTTGTTAATCATGCTGCATAGATAAAATGCAGATAGGCCTTTAGTGAGCTGATAATCTAACAAATAGGCAGAAAGTGTAACACAGATAGAGCAGAGATTGGTTTAATAGCCAGCTGTAAATCTTGGCAATTCTGTACCAGAGGCGTATTGTAAAACAGGAACGTGCAAGTGTGTAAGTATGTGCATGAAAATGCACTGCTTCTTAAAATAGCAGATAGAGCAGTAATATTATGGATGGAATAGCTATTGGGAGCAATTTTAGAGGTGTTTTAAAATATTTTTCTCCCCATCAAAATCTGCACCACTTGTGGTGTCTTCATAATCCGCTATCATAAGTACAGATCTATGAATAACAAAGACTTGTTTCTGGAAGTTGGGATTTTCTATAAAAATCTGTGAGCTCCACCACTGGTCCTGAGGCAGTATAGGGATTTATAGGCTTTTCATTCAGATTAACCAAATTATTCACTCAGATACACACTAGTCACGAATTAGACCATCGCAAATTTGTGGCCTGATGGCTCACCAGCCTCCTGAGCAGCTTCTTTGCTCGGTGGCATTCATTCAATTGGAAGGATTGTAAAAAGCAACTCGCCTTCAGCGTATCCCATACCATCCCAAATATACCCTTCTGAGGAGCTGGGAAATGGGAGTTTCAATCCCCACAGCCTGGGGAAGGGACTTGGTCTCCTACTCTCTAGTCTTTAGGCCATTTTGCAAAAAAAGGAGACAGCAGTGCTTCCTCTTCTTGTTTGTTTTAAAAGAAGAAACTGAGCTGGGGATGCCTACCAGAGAACATCTGCCTCCAGAAGGAGGTTGCAGGCCATGCATCCCAACCTCACACAGGCATGCAGGTGTTGGCATGCTGAATCCCATCTAGAGGCCTCTCCCTGGTATGCAAACCACAGGGAACTCAGATAAATGAGTGCTACTTGCAAGAAAGCCAAGAAGATGTCTTAGTGAATCGACACTGAAGTGACTTACCATGTAGTAGGTGGTTGGTGCAATGGGAAATTGAATTGTGGTCTTCCAAATCTCAACCTCATGGCCAAAGCATTGAATTTTCTTGTGCAGAAACATTAATCCTTGATGGTGAGTTCTGGTTCTGAAGCAGCCTCTTGCTGCTTTATGAAGAATAGTTTATCCAATCCCTTTGGTTCACGCCCATTGGGAGAAAATATTTAACAGAAGCTAGTGGCAGTGCATTTTTGTCAAAAACAGACAATATCTATAGTTTACCATGTGACTGAGCAATTTATTTGATAGCTGTATGTAAAGACACCACTTTAAAAATGGGGAGGGGGGAAAAAGTGTGTATTTTTAAATATATGATATATTAATGTAAAACATAGATGGTATGGTAAGAAAACAAGATGAGTAGCAGTGCATAATTCAGACCTGGAACAGCTGACTGGAGATCACTCTCCTGGAAACAGTTTTTACTCTTTCTACAAAGAAAATGGTGGAAAGTTAAGTACTGAGGTGGCACTCAGCATAATTTCTATCATTTGAACTATAAATATTAATTTCTTTTCTGTTAGCTGTACCTCAGGCTCACTAAAATCAGGAACAGTATGAGGAGAATAATCTCCATGGGATGGAGGAAAGCTATGCAGTCAGTACTTACCTATTATGTATTCAGCAATGGCTTGCAAAAAAATTTGAGAAGAAAAAAGGGAAATGGTTTGCTTTTGAAAGAGGCAGAAAGATGCTTTCTGTTGAATTTTGCTGTAATACTAAGTGTTTCCTTCCCAAAACACTTTTTGGATTTAAGTGGTATCTTAAGCTTGAAACCACTGTTCATTGGATTTTCCATCAGGGCAGAAGAATCAGAATTTAACTGGTGCTTTCATGGTAGGTTGCTCTAGCACATTTAAAATTAGATCTGTGTAAGACTTAGCAGTGTCCACACCAGGCTGGTTTTGTCAGTCTTTTATTAGGGCAGAGACTTAGTTCATAGATCATCAACATATTTGGGAAAACCAGTGCTCAGTTTAACCTGTGCAGTGAGGTACAGGAGCAACATAAAGGGAGCAGTGCTAGTTCCTGGATGTAGCACCATTGCTGGTGCGACAGAAGAACAGCTGGTGCTGAGCGGTATTTATTTCTGAATGCCAGATCTCTTAGTTTATCTAACCACATGATGAAGGACTTGGGATGATAGCAAGAGCTGATGGTAACGCTGGCAATTTCCCTCTCTCTTTCTGCAGGTCACTGTCAGGGGATTTGGTCCGTTGTTACAGTTCGCCTACACTGCTAAGCTGTTGCTCAGCAGAGAAAACATCCAGGAGGTCATCCACTGCGCTGAGTTCCTGCGCATGCACAACCTGGAGGACTCCTGCTTCAGCTTCCTTCAGACACAACTGCTGAACAACGAAGATGGCCTGTTTCTGTGCAAGAAAGATACCACCTGTCAGCGCATGCACGATGAGGAGAACTCCGATGGAGATGAGGAGGAGACGATGGAATCAGAGACGTCAAAAATATCTTGCCCAAGGGAGAGGATGCACCAAGAGCCCTTCAATTTCGAAACCACTGTTGCTGGAGCGGAAAAAGGTGAAGGGATGCTGCCTGACTCTGACATGCTGAGAGATAGCAAGGACAGTTTGGATAAAGATGCAGTAACACGGTACCCCAGATACAAGAAATACCAGCTTGCTTGTACCAAGAATGTCTACAACACATCACACATCAGTACCTCAGGTTTTGCAAGCACATTCAGCGAAGAGAGCTCTGGAAATGGCCTCAAATCAGGACTTGCTATGGGGCAGATAAAAAGTGAGCCTCAGAATGAAGAGAACGATGAAGAAAGCATCACACTTTGCCTGTCTGGAGATGAACCTGATATCAGGGATAAAGAAGGGGATGTTGAAATGGACAGGAAACAGCCGAGCCCCACTTGTGTTGACAGGCCAAAAAGTGGGTCTTCTCCTTCTTGCTTGCGGTCTTTCTTCAACAGAACAAAAAGCATAGATTTGGTTGGCTTCCCCAGCACTTCCCAACAGCACTTTGGCAGGAGTCCAGCATGCCCTTTTGAAAAAGGGACAACTCAGGGTGACCACAAAACTGATTATGTCCCTTTCACAGGGAACTATGGACAGTCCCATGCCATGCAGAAGGATGCTTCCAACTTCACAGTGGGATCACCACTCAGGGGGCCCGGCTTTGAAACTCTCTGTAAGCAAGAAGGGGAACTGGACAGGAGGAGTGTTATATTCTCTTCAAATGCTTGTGACCAAGTAAACACTTCGGTGCATTCATATTCTGGTGTGAGCAGCTTGGACAAAGACCTCACTGAGACTGTGCCAAAGGGTCTGTGGGCTGGTGGCAGCCAGTCTCTCCCCAGCTCTCAGACCTATTCGCACAGCGGACTGACAGCTGATCACTTGCCGGGAAGGATGCGGCCGAACACCAGCTGTCCGGTGCCAATTAAAGTTTGCCCTCGCTCTCCTCCTCTGGAAACCAGAACCAGGACCTCCAGCTCGTGCTCTTCCTACTCGTACGCAGAGGATGGCAGCGGCGGCTCTCCCTGCAGTCTGCGTCTCTGTGAGCTCTCCTCTTCCCCTTGCTCCCAAGGCCCCCGATTCCTGGCGCCCGAGCACCAGGAGCCCGGCGTGGTGGGGGACGGATTGTACAACCCGGTCCGAGCCCAGATTAAATGTGAGCCATCCTATGGAACAAACTCCAGCGATGAGTCTGGGTCATTCTCAGAAGCAGACAGTGAATCATGTCCTGTGCAAGACAGAGGGCATGAGGTAGGGATTTAAGATAAGTACATATATCACAGTTGTTATGACCCAATTAATCGCTCCTTGATTCTTTAAAATGACTTTGCATTTCCCCAGCACTTTCTTTGTTTATAGAGGCAAAGAGTAACTTCTGGTTGTTCCCTCATCAGCTGAGTGCACATGGTTGACTTACAGGTCTGCTTGACCTCCGAGGTGCTTGGCACTTGTAAAAATTTGAGTATGGGAAAATAGCAAACTGCTGAATGATGAGAGTGCATTGATGTGCTTAGGAGTCTGCAAGCAGTGTTCTGTCTTCCTCCCTCCCTCCCCCACTTCCATGGCACAAAGCACGGTTCCTTATTCTTAATTTGCTGAGGTGGTTCCTGCTCCACTTGTTATTGCTGCCGGTGTGTTGGAGCATCCTCAAGCTGTGCCTTTCCTAACACCGAGGGTCGGGCAACCTGCTCGAAGAGCCAGTGCTGCATGTTGCCAGCAGAGGTGTGAAATTACTTAAACAATTGCATAGCTGGCCACCCTGTGCTGTGGGAATGGCATTCAAGTCATCTTCCTCTGTGTGTGTGTGTGCGCGTGCGTGCGAGTGTGTGCATGTTGCACATTCAGGTACTGGGTTTTGCCTCTATTATGTGACAGCTTGAGAAATGTTCCCTGCCTGTGACACTTGGTTTGGTGGTGAGCTCTATCAGCCGTGGCACAAATGGTTTCAGAGAGAAGATCTCCTTTAATTTCCAGGACTGTTTGAGGGAATGACAAGAGAATGATCTGGGGCTGAAAAGCAAGCTGTCAATTTCCATACTGTTTTCCCAGGAAAGGGAGGAGAAAGAGGGGCCTCTCTAAAGCTAGAGACAGGCCAGCTGGAGATGCTGCAGTGATAACTGGCTAACCATGACCAAATAAACTGTCTGTGTGAAGTCACTAGTGAGAGGGCAGACTTAAATCAAGAAGATGTGGAGCCCAGAAAGTGGAGAAGACTGGATGTTTATTCGTAGGGTTTCATTAGGAAACTGCATGACCTAGAGAACATCTGGATGAAATCACATATCAGGTTCCTCCAGTAATGCTGAAAAACTCCACTGAGAGCTTGTGCTTCAGTGTGGGGAGCAACACTGAAGGGGTTCAATACCACCCAAAAAAAGCACCCAGTTCAGAACCATGTGGGCTTAGTTAGGGAATAGGGATGAGAAGAGTGAACTTAATTCTATCCCTCAGTCTTTATTCCAGCTACATTCCAGGCTTTTTTTTCAGACAGATGTGGGTGCTTCCTTTAGTTGGCTGCTTAGCTTTAGGGAAGGGCTGAAGAGCCTGGGGAGCCTCTGGTGTCCTAAACCCTGGTAACACTGGACCAGTGATTCTGAGAGGACAGTTCTTCTTCGTCCCCATGTCATAAGCAGGGAGGAATAAGAAGGGAGAAGAGTCTCTTTGGGAGGCTGCCTGGGATAATGTGCAGGAGATCTTGTTTGGGAAGCTCTACAGCAGCTCAATTTGGCCATAGCTGGGCTACTCAGTGAAGTCCTGCCTTTACGAGGGGCAGAGGGCAGCAGGGACCAGGGACCATCCATCTCCACCCATGTGTGCTGCTTGCTCATCATGAGGCAGCACAGAGGGCAGAGGCGAGCCTTTTGAGGTTTGATAATTAAATAGCTGTCGTAGTTACCTAATTGTGTGGAGATATGCTGCAGCAGAAATGAGCCTGGAAGAGTGAAGTTAGAGGGTTATAGGGGACTGGTGGTGGCTTCCCAGAAAAAGGGTATGTGACTATGTGCAGGAGACCATGGGTGAGAGGGGGGACACAGGAGGAGCAAACAGGCAGCTACAGGAGGCCATCTGGGTGTGCTGCTGGCAGGCAGACATCTGGCTCTGAGACAGTGCTAGGAAAGGTTTGCTCCACTCCTGGTTTTGCTGCTGGTTTCCTCTGGGGAAGATTCTCTAAACTGTGCTGAGCAAGTTTTCTCCCTGGGACTGCTGAGAAGGCTTTTTTTTTTTTTTTTCCCTTCACCCAGGGCATTTTGATTAGAACTGCTAGGCATTAAAAATGTGGTGAGGAAATTAATGCTCCGTGAGGTTGCACTGCACTGTCCTGAAATAGCCAAGGGTAAACAGATCACACCAGTGCTTTGGTAGATATTTTGTCTCAAAAATTATCTTTTGAAGGTTGTTACCAATACGAGAACAGACTTTGCAGCCTCATTAAACAATATTGTATTTACACAGTGGCTTGGGGTGTGTATCCTGCAACCCTGCAAGATCTGCTGCTGTGGAAACCTCAGTAAGGGGTATCTTAAACCAGGCAGTAGAAAATATGTAACAGCAGCAGGAAGTTCTTGTATAGCTTGCTCTACCTACTTTTAGCAGTTTGGCTGTGATTAAAACAGCGGGAGAGACTCACAGCTGTCTGAAATGGACAGATTTCTGTTCTTCACCTCCCTGCAAGCTGCATGGGAATCTTCCTCCATTCCTGAAATTGCCCTTCCTGTCCTGATGACTTCACAGACAGGTCCCTTTCCCCCTCCATATCAGATCACACAGTGTTTTCTGGGCTTCTATTCAAAAAGCACCTGATAAGATATCTGGGGGTGACACGCTTGCCCTTCTGGAGAGTGGCCATGCAGGTTCTTCTGCTGCAGGTCAGCTTTCACTGGGGTGGGATGGCCTGATGGGAATAAGCCTGGTGGACTCTGACCATCATTTATCTCACAGGGCTGCTCAGTTCCCCTGGAATTCAAACCTAGTTGGTCTTAATTTGGCTCCCAGAGTGCTGTCGCTGCCAGAATTAATGTTGCAAAACATCATTTGCTGGTGTATTGATTGTGTGAGAACAGGGTGAAAGGCTTCTCTCTGCTTTTTTCGGGCATTCTGTTTCTCACAGACAGATGCCATTAAGGAGCTCGTGGCCAAAGTTGTTTGGTGCCAGAAATGGGGTGCTAGGGTTCAGCATGGTGCCATGTCAGTGAAGGTGACCCCACCTTGTGACAAGCCTCCGTCTCACTGGGGGTGCAGATGGGAGTCACAACTGGCAGAGAGGTGGCAGTCCTTGTAACACCACTGGTAAACCTTCTCCAGGGTGTCCTTGCCTATTGCTTCCCTTCCTGGAGCCACCAAGACTCTTCTGCAATCTCCCTTTGTTAAGGCTTCCTGATAGACGTAGCAAGTGCAGTGTGGGGTGTATCCATGGTGCAGAGTTGCAGGAACAGGGCTGTTACTTGAGCTATTGGGACTTCACAGAAATATTTAATAGTCTGTGTTGCTCTTTTCACTCAGCTCTCTCAGGCCTCCACAGGTTGTGAAAAATCAATTACTGAGATATAATACTAGAGAGAAGACTTAAAGCTCAGTGCTTAGAGGCAGGTTCTGACAATCCTGCTTAAAATAGCAACAACAAAACAATAAGCCCTGAAATAATGAATTGTTGAGAAGGAAGTAGTCTGTCAATCTGTTAACCTACTTAGGAGCAGAAACTTCTGCACTACCTATTTTTCTTGGTATTCCTTTTCTTCATCAAGTACTTAAGAGGTTTTTTCTGATAGAAAATTTGTAAAAAATAGTGTACTATTAACTACCAGTTAAAAAGAAATCTCGGGTCAGTCTAATTTGGTAAGTGAGTTTTCTGAGGAAAAATAATAAACAAGGGTAAGAGGAGGTAAGAGGTGGAGTTTTCCAAGAACTATTACTATCTAGAGAATTGCATTCAATGTCTTTTCATCTGTTTTTCAAAAGAATTTCCCGCCTGGGTTACTGACTCACTTTTCAAAGGAAATGTTCATAAAAGCAAAGCTAATGCAATTAGATCTTTGAGGATATTGTAGGTAAATAACCTTCAGCAAGAGTTGAAACCCCTCCATGTTAAGTGACAGGCAGCTACCCTTTCTCTGTTCATCTGCTGGTGCTTAGCAAAGTACTGCAAGTCAGAGCCCCAGAAAAGAGTAAACCAAGAAACCAAATCTACCAGAAACCCACTGGAACTGTGCTGAGTTACCTAATCTGAGTCTGCTTCACTACTTAATGTTCCTACTCAGTGAAGAATGTTACGTGGAAAGAAGGGCAACTAAAAAAATACCTGTGGAGGTTTGAATTTGCTGTGGTATGTGATACCTCCCCAGAATTTGATGATCAGTCACCCCAGCATTCCTGATTTTACTAGGTTTGCAAATTTGAAAGTGAGAAAAATAAGTCTCCAGATTATTTTCTGGTAGATGTTCTCCTGACTAGGATGGCATCGGCAGAGCACTGGCAATTGTTTCTCAATGTCTGTTTAATCGGGGTCTTGTCAAACATGGGTCTTGTAAGATAAACTTTGTGGGAGTTTTGTTTTCTTGCCTCTCTTCAGCAGGAATGGTCTCCCTACTGGTAGCAAAGAATTGCTGGATTACAACTACACTGAGAGCTTGAAATTTCAGGAGAGTCCTTTGAAACACTATATTATTTTGTGGAGCCCTACAACCAATTCTTTTATACCCTGATCTGAACACCTTGCATGAGCTCTTAAAGGACTCCAGTTCTTGAGCTGCAAAAGCAACTCTTTCAGAGGAATACTATACTTTCATTTCACTGCCTGATCTTCCATTCTTAAGTGCACATGTGGCTTCTGTCTGTGTTTCTGTGCTATCCCTGGTCTCAGAGAAGCCTGTTAAAGGGCAGAAGTATCATACCATTGTCCCCTTTGAAGAGCTGGAAGCTGGGGACACTGCAAGATGTGAATGGGAAGAGGTCAGCCTAGCATTCTGAGCACCAGCAGTGTGTGATCTGAATACAAGTGCAAGTCATGGGCTAAAAGGATGAGAACCCCATCCACATCTCCTGGTTGCTGCCTTAAAGCACTCAGCCATGGTATTAGCCTAGTCCCCCATTTCTGTGAGGCAGGTGGCAAATCAGAACATTACCCAGGCTGCCTCCACTAGGTCCACTGCAGTGCCCTCTCAGGCAGCATTTGCTGACCCAAACACCTCTCATGGCCCCCACAAGGTGAGGCTGGAGTTGACCCCAGGCCAGTACGGGGCCATCAGTTGTCTTATGTCCTATGGAACTCACTGTCTGCAGTGGGACCTGCCGATCTGAAATGGGACAATTTAGAGCCTGGTTTGTTGACAAAATGGTAGATCTTCACTGCCTGGGCTCTCCATTCTCCTTTTGCAGTCCTTTGCCATCTTGGTGTAGTTGACACCTGGAAAAAGGAGGTGTTTTGAAGGCTTTACCTGTGCCAGTAGACAGCGGGATGAGAAAATGAGTGACAGTGCATCTTGGCTATCTCTTACACAAAGTGTGGCCCATTGCCTTTGTGCTTCTTAGATAGCCTCTGTCCAAGTGAAATCAGGACAGGAATAGGTCCTATCCTGTAGGACCACAAGTGGTGCCTGAAATACCTTGTAGATGATTGATCCCCTAAAGCAGGTGGACATACCTCAGCTCCTGTCCTGGCATGAATTTCTTCTTGAGTGTTTGTGGAAGACAGACTTGCATGCTAAGGAAGGTAAGCAGAAAAACAACGTTGATGTCTTGGGCTCTTTTGTGTGAAGCAAAGTACCCATTTCTGCATTAAAAAAAAAGGCATCAATGTGATTGAGCCCCTGTGCTGGATTGCTTGGGTGGGTCCTGAGAGCCTTCCAAGGACTCAGCACTTTTAAGTGTAGGAGGCTTTCAGGATCTGAGGGCACTAAGGCAGCAGGTTTTTTCTCACAGCTCTGGAGCAACTGACCAACTGGTACAACAAGTTCCACCTTCCCATGCCCACTACATAATGGTTGCTTTTTCTTATGGATAATATATTAGTCCTTTTGGTTTCTGTGATGTTAAAGTCAGACTTGGGAATTCGTTGCCTTTACTAGCACTTGGCAGCTCAGGGAAGATGATGACTTAATTTAGATATAAAGAAAGAATGAAAAAGCTAAGGTTATGCATAGGATAAAGAAATTCCCAACAGTTGGCATTATATTTTAATGCGAGTGAATACAGGTCCTAGACTCTTTCCTTTATTCCAGATAAAAAAGAGAGGCGGGAGAGCAGCAGCAGGAGCAGTAACTAGTACAGTAGATGAGCAGAACAGCAGTAACTGGCGTATGATCCAAGCTGGCACTAACTAGTGAAGCTTGAAGGAATTAATTGGTTATATATGGGCCTTGCAAGTGCTGAGTCAGTCACTGTCCCTGTCTGTCTACACCACTGCTCTGACTTAGCCACTCAAAGCATTGACATTTACACTGGCATCCTAATGCTAGTACAGGGGGAAAAATGCCACAAAATCCTAACCAGGTTTCCTTTTTCACCAGGGTGGATTGGGTGTCCTCAGCCAGAGTCGGGGCAATAGAGTCTGCAGTGGTGGTAGAAAGTGCCAGGTTACGTGTTGTCTGGTGGATAATAAGCTTGTGCTGCTGGTATAAAAATTAATGGAAAGAGTAATTGTGCTGATAAGGGAAGATTTTGGAGCTCTGTGAGGTTAGCTCTGGCTGGAGTAACTCCTGGAAGGAGCAGAGATGCCACTTACATTTTTAACCTGAAATAGTTTGAACCAAAAAATCACAGTTATTAGAAAGAAAACTTTATAAGAAAGTATACTCACTGGGGTTTTCTTTCTCATCTTAGAAAAGATTGACTGTCTTTTTCAGACACCTCAGGTGAGGTTTCTCTCACCTCCCCTAGATACTGTAAGATGCAGAATCTTTTCTGAGTCTTACGTCCACTCCTTCTGCAGCCAGAAGGAGAGAGAAGCCATGCAGGATGCATTGCCATGTGAAGGGACCCAGACACTAGGTAGGTGAGTCACATGAATCCCACCCACTGCACAGTTGCAGGCTCTTGCAAAATGACTCACCACTCTGTTATGATAAATACCAGCTGAGAGTCTTGCCCTGTGCAGATGTAAAACACTTTAGCCTCTCACTGCAGCAACACCCTGGTGCAGTTATTTACTGTGTCTGTGCCAAAGGCTTGGTGGGTTGGTATTTTTTTTTTCAGTTGACAGCTGATTTCGAAGAGGGAGACAGGCAATAAAAATGCTGTGAATGGTGAAGGAAATGAGTCTGACTCACTTCCACTTTCCCTTTCACATTTTTAATCCTGTGCAGTGCTGCCTGTGACAGGAGTGGGATTATGCTGGGATTACTGATAGCAGTCTCTGGTCTGCTGTATAGATGGTTTTATTTTCAATCCCTCTTTTTTTTTTTTTTTTTTTTTCTTTTTTTTAATGAATCTGGTTTTATTTATTTTCCCATTTCCCTTCAGCAACTTCTACCTGACATATTTAAGTTGCTTCTCTTTCATTCCCATTCCAGCTGCAAGCACTTCTCCTCCTTGCAAGTAAATATGTTTTGAAAGGGAGGTAGGGAGAAATAAAGTTAACACTGCTTTCCATTTTGGTCTTAGGAAAATACGGAAAAACTGGGAACATGAAAGGGCTGGTTTTGCAGTGAAACTGTGGTGTCTTTCAGAGGAAAGCACTGGCTGTTTTCGTTTTCAGACCCTGGTTGAAGCTTGAGAGAAAAGCAGGTGACACTGAGTTTATGCTGACCATCCAAAGGCTCAGGAGGGGAAGTCAAACAGGTTTCATGTCATTAGCTGGCAGTCTGTAAACAAGGTAGTCCACATCACTGTGCCTAAGGTCAGCCTTTGTGTGCACAAGCAAGAATTTGGGAGGGTTTGGGCAGTGTTTGGCATTCCTTGCTGGTTTAAATTGACCTGTCAAGTAGTGTGTTATGAAGCAGTGCCCGGACACAAGGGCAGAGGGGCATGAATGAACATTCAGGGCATGAAGGCATCTGAAAGAATGTGGTGGGTGTTTGCACAGAACTTCTCATACCCCAGGCTTGTCGATGCACAGAGCAATGATAGAAGGGTACAAGAAAACACCCAAGAACACTCAGAAACAAGGTGAGGAGCTGGTTACTGGCAGGTCCAGGTGCCTGGTGAGAGTCCATGACTGTCGATGCCAGGGGCCACCGCTGTGTGTTGGTGTACGTGTGTCCTCAGCAAACTGTTCTGCTTGAACTACTCAGCTCTCTGATAAAGATAACTTACTTATAATCCGTGTTGTTACTTTCGTCGTCTCCAAATTATTTTAAAGTGCACCATTTGAAGACAATACATGTTTTAAATATCAAAGGAATATTTTCAACCCGTATCTTTCATTTGGCTGGAGCAACTTTACCTTCTTTGATAGCCTGTGTGCAGAATAATCTCCTTGTTCCAGAGGTTTGATTGTGCCAAATAGGCACAGAAACATAAATATTTACTGCCATCTTTTGGGCAGTGTGGGTATGACTCATAAAAAGAAGGGGTCGATCGAATTACTCTGCATCTCCTTCAGCTTTGTCAGCTGATTCTTATTTGACCACCATATACAACAGTCAGTTGAGGAACATCAGTTTTTTGGTAGTTATCTGTCCAAGGTTCTACGTGAAGCAAGGTTTCTAAGGAGAGATGCTTACCTTGATTTGAGCAAGCTGATAGATTTTGGGCAAAAAAGCTAAAAGGCTTTGAGCACCTCCACCATTCTCCAGCTTTTGACACAGTGGGTCTTCATTGCTTCAGACTGCTGGGAGCTTTGTGGTTCACTCTGCTTTAATGCATAATTGTTAGGATTCCTGAAGTCAGACCCTGACTTCTTCAAGAAATACAATTTCAGTGCTCTTAAATCTGCAAGAATATTACAGTGTCAACATATATTGGTTTATTTTTAAATGTATATATTTCAGCAGGGTAGGATATGCTGCATCACACTCCTCTGACCCTTTCTTCTTATGTAGTGTACTGCTCAGTTGAAATGCTGATTAGGTGACCTTTCCTAATTGCAATACAGTATTTTTCATCCACTTGAGGTGTCAGGTTGCATTTTTAACCTCACACTTAATCAAACTTCCAGTCCTGCAGTCCAAGCAAAGATACAGTTCCTGCTGTGGTAATAACCCCTTCCTTGAAACTAGTTTGAATTTAATAGCAGCAAGATACTTCACTCTTTCCAAAAGGCCATGTCTCCTAGTGGACAGAACCTTCTTTTAATGCAATGAGATCAGTTATTAGGGCTTTGTAGAAAGATGAAAATTTTTATCTGAGATTTATATATGTTGCTGCTTTAAGTACAATTATAATCTTATCCTTACCATCTGGACCTCCACAATGTGCCACAAAGGAGTGTTAAGAACTTGCTCAATGTAAAACTTGGTTTGTTGTTTATTGAGGGGGTGGCAGCAAAGATAATCGTCCTTCCGCTCACTGTTGTTCAGCTTGCACTGAGCAAGCAAAATATGACTCTTTGTTCTTGTGTTTGTTTGTTTTAGGTGAAACTTCCTTTTCCTGTTGATCAAATCACAGATCTTCCAAGGAATGATTTCCAGATGATGATAAAGATGCACAAGCTAACCTCAGAGCAGCTCGAGTTCATCCACGATGTCCGCCGGCGCAGCAAGAACCGGATTGCAGCACAGCGCTGCCGCAAGAGGAAACTGGACTGTATTCAGAACCTCGAATGTGAAATCCGCAAGTTGGTGAGTTCCATGCATCTCGCTGCAGCCCAGCTCAGCCCACTGCAGCCTGCAGGGCACCGACAGCAATTCCAGCCCAGACTTCAGTGGGTTCAGTCAGTTTGTAAATTCATAAGCAGAATGTACAGTAGACAGTGCTGCCACATTTTAATCTAAGGGAGTGAGGTGACTGGAGTGAGGCCAAGTGGCTGCTCAGAAGATTCCTCTCTCTTTCAGTCATGGTGTGGACACCTCAGGTGTGGTTTTTTGTGCTTCATTGCGCTTTGTTCTCTGCACAAGCTGTAGCAAATATAGTGTGAAAGAAGCAGGGATCTGTTGGAAGAAGCTGAGTTCCCATCACCTCACAAATGGCAGAAAGCCTCATGACTTTGGGTTACTCACTGCTCCCTGTGCCTGTCTGCTTCCCATCTGTAACAGGGAGGTGACAGTGACCTCACAAGATGGTTGGGAGGCTTAAATCATCAAGGCTTGTGAAGCCTTCAGATGCTGTGCTGCTGAAGCCCTGGGGGGGAAAAAAGAAAAATCAAAACATTGTTCAGAGTAGTGCTCCACTGATGCAAAACAAACAACACAACAAAGATAAGCAAAATAGTGAGCAACTGCTTCCTGCACTGAGCATAATGCACAGTGTGTACAGGGTGAGTCAGCGGTTCTGCACAATTAAAGAGGAGACAGATCCTCATCAGGTTGTCAGAAGAAGCAGGTCCAGTCTTAGCTGCACATGCCTGTCCCTCTGCACTGAGCTGGTGATGGGGAGGAGTTCCCATCTCTCACTCTCCAGAGCCCCAGGAGCAGCACTCTGAGGGCTGGACTAGCAGCAAGGGGTGATTCAGCCTTTAACCTGTAGCCTTCACTTGAAAATTAATTTGGGTTCATTGATTTCATGCAGTCCTGTGACATTGCCCTTATTGTCTGACGTAATCAACTGTGGATAGAGAAAATAAAAATTTTAAGTCCTCTCCCCAGCAGAAACACACATCTCAGGGAAATGAATGAATGAATGAATGAATGACATGAGTGGCCTTGTGGGCTTGCTCCCTGCTCAGTTTGAGGAATCAAAAACCATTTGAGGTGCAGGATTCTTCCCAAAAAACACTGACTTTCTATTTAGCAAAAGGGACTTGGATATGTGACAATATGCAGTGAGTGAGGCAAGCAGGGAGGGCACATCAATGGATGTGTTTGCAAACAGTGAGGGTCTGGTGGGTGAAGTGATGGCTGGAGGCCTTCTTGAGCACAGTGATCACAAAATGATGGAGTTTTTGGTTCTTGGAGAACTGAGGAGGAGGGTCAGCAGAACTGCCACCTTCAACTTCCAGAATGCAGACTTTCGCCTGCTTAGGAGACTGCTTGGGAGAATCCCTAAGGAAGTAGTACTGAAGGGCAGAGGAGTCCAGGAAGGCTGGACATTCTTCAAGAAGGGAATCCTCCAGGCATGGGAGCAGGCTGACCCCATGTGCCAAAGACGAGCCACTGGGGAAGACCAGCCTGGATGAACAGAGAGTTTTTCTGGAACTCAAGGAAAAAAAAAGTTTATTATCTTTGGAAGAAGGTGCAGTAACTCAGGAGGACTGCAAGGACGTCATGAAGTTATGCAGAGAGAAAATTAGAAGGGTAGAAGTCCATCTAGAGCCTAATCTGGCTACTGCTGTAAAAGACAATAAAAAATGTTTTTAAAAACATGCCAGCAACAAAAGGAAGGCTGAGGAGAACCTCCATCCTTTATTGAATGCAGGAGAAACATAGAGACAAAGAAGGAGGAAAAGGCTGAGGTGCTTAATGCCTCAGTCTTACTCAATAGTAAGACCAGTTGTTCTACCAATCCCTGAGCTGGAAGACAGGGACAGGGAGAAGAATAAACACACAACACGTGATCACTGGAAATTCCTTTGTTATCTTCTGTCCACTTTGTGATCAGCAGTTTCCAGTCTCATGAATTACATAAAAATGCTGTGGCTTAAGGGTTTTTCACCTGGCTGGGTCTTTTTTATGAAAGAGCCCTTTTCCCCTTGGAGTTACTTACTGTAAGTCACCCATCTTCCTGACACAGATGGTTTCACAGCAGACAGTGAGTGAAATGGTTATATCCTCAGAGTTTGATAGGTAATTTTTTTTGCCTGCTTTCTCTCACTCATTCATCTACCCACTCACATTCCCTTTTTTCCCTGCAAACTCGCAGCATATTCTCCTCCATAATTCATCATCTCAAGATGTACTTGAGCATCTGTTTATTTTTTAAATATTTTTATGCTTTCTTGATAGATTTATCAATATTTTAGCAGTTAGTTCCTTTCATGTGTGCTGCTCTCTTTCACATTCACACAGCTGTATGCTTCCAGTGTGGGCTCTGGACCTGGGACAATACTATCAGCTGTCAACAACCACCCGTAGTTGGATTCTCTGAGTTGTGGAGCTTTCACACCTCAGATGCCAAGACATCTTGGGTTTAGCAGTGTTACTAGGTGAGATAACGTGGCTGCGCTGCTTTTGGGGCCAGCTCAGCTCTGGAAATAGTTCTGGTACCCTACAAAATCTCATTGACTCTCTCGAGCAGTATGCCCACCTGCCTGAGACAGAAGGACATGCAGCAGGACCATCCCAGTCAGTCTACACTGAGTCAACACCGTTTTTTAGAGGTGAAACCTTAGGCTGGGTTCATAAAAATATCTGTATTAGATCAAGCCCAAACCATTAAGCACCAGGACATAAGAAAATGAGCCATGGTGCAGGCCACGGAGCACACTTAGAGCCTGTCTTCTGAATAAACTCACCTCTCTTAGTGGTAACAGGGCTCCAAGGGGTGCACCCAGCCAAAGTGGCCAACCCAGCACTTCAAGGGTGAACCAAACCATGGCAGCTTGTCCTTACTTCACGAATTAACCCGTTTTTTTGCTGATTAAATGGGAAATGGCACTCCTCCACCAAAATGTTTTGTTCAGAGTTCTTTTGCATCATCTGTCAGGCAGCCTTAGTTTATAAAAACAGTTCTGTGGGAATAAGTTGTGATTCTATCCTCTTGCAGTTCAGAGGTCTTCCTCCAGATATTTCCCAAACTGCAGTCCACACAGACCTCGTGGTGGTGAAATACTTGATGTCTTTGTGACTTTTCCTCTGGCCATATGAAAACAACTGTGATCAGCTGGTGTTCTTGGGTGCTGCTGCATGCATGCCCAGAATGAGCAGGCGGTGGATGTGCCTCCCTCAGCCTAAGATGCCTTCTTTCTTTTTCAGGTGTGTGAGAAAGAGAAATTGCTCTCAGAAAGGAACCAGCTGAAAGCAAGCATGGGAGAGTTGTTAGACAACTTCTCGTGTCTTTCCCAAGAAGTGTGTAGAGACATGCAGAGCCCGGAACAGATCCAAGCTCTCCACCGATACTGCCCCGTTCTCAGACCCATGGATCTACAGCCAGTCACCACCATCAGCCCCGCCCCAGCTGGTGTGGAGCAGAGCGTGGTTACCTCCCAGTGCGTCGGGGAGAGCATGCAGTGCTGCTCGGAGCAAGGCTCAGTGCAACTGGGAGCACCCTGGCTGCCCAACAACATCTCAGAAAATTGTTCAGCTGGCGGGGGGTTGGATGGAGCCGACGCAGGTACTTACCCCGAGAGAGAGCTTCCACCAGAGCAGAGCAGCCAAACGGTCACGGTAGACTTCTGTCAGGAAATGACTGATAAATGTACAACAGATGAACAGCCTAGGAAAGATTACACCTAGTGACTCGTAACCTTAACGTTACACCTGGTCAGGTGTTCTTCAGTCAGCCAGTGGCAGTGTTCATTTGTTGTCTAGAAGAACGTATTTGGTGCACACTACAGTGGTCTTAGCAGCAATACTGTTTTTAAGTATTCCCTCCTCTCTACAAGCAGGAGTTCTCTTCACAATGGTGCTATCCCTTGCTCAGGCAGGGAACGAAGCAGTGGCAACACTGTCTGTTTTTGTATGTTGATTTCAATCTTAACAGGGATGGACATAACACCTCTGAGGACCCAACCGCAGCTTTTTTCTCAGTGGCCCATGTCACAAAACCCTAACTCAGGAATTTCCTCTGAATGTTCAATTTTTCATTGAAGACAGCTTCTTTACACATCAAAGTTTTATAGCTAAACTGTACATATTATATATAATATATATAAAATATATATATCCATATGCAAGAGTCCCTGCATGCCTCAATTTTTCTCATCCTACAAACTGGAAGCTTTCATTTCTATTGTATAAACAAGTTCCAACATTCCTTTTTGTCTTTGATGCTAGAACTTTGGTAACTTGTTACACGGTAATTTTTTCCTCAGTTCGCAGTTCAGCAATAGCATTCAATTTGTACTTATTTATAAAATTTTAATGTTGGAAACTTATTTGAGATTTTATTATAGACAATTTTTTTGGCACAGCCATTTTGTGCCACTTGAGCAATGTGGAGTTATTTTATTTTCTTGCAGATACTGTACAGTAATGGTCAACTTTGCCACTTGCACTGAGTTTCTGGTCAAACCTCTTTTCATAAATGAAGTCACGACTTCAGAATAACTTGAGTATATGGTTTTCTTTGCTTTATGGCTTAAAGGAAATAGAAAATTTTTAGCTAATAGACAAACACTCAGGAGCTCATTATGTAGTAAAAACGGTCTTGCCAAATACTGAATTCACTATACAATTTGTAAAGAGAATCTGCTTGAATTATTTTTATATTTAGATTTCTTTCTGTTTCACAAACCAAGTTTAAGTGCTGTTAATGATGCTTTTGGAGTCTTATAGGGGAAAGTATATTTCACTCTTTAGAGAAAAGTGTATTTGACAACTGGATCAATTCATCATATGTTCCACGAAGTAAAGCAAACAGAGATCACATCAATATACTTGGGGGCTTTTTCTCCAGCTCCACTCTGCACCCTTTACTCATGGAAGCAACTGCTGCTCCGGCTAGTCTCCAGAGCCTGACCTCAGCTGTCCTCAGACATTACCTGTTCTCCCCACCAGACCCAAGTTGCAGAGGTGGGTCTGGTGATGTCCGTGACCCTGCCTAGGTAGGCAGAGTTGCAGGATCACACCCCTAGTTGTTGACTTTGGCTTCCTTACAGAAGTCCAGCTAGCACTGTATCCTCTAAGAGCAAAACATACGTTTGCCAACACCCGATTTGGTCACTTACCCATCAAATTCTTGTGTTCCAGAATCCTCTCATCCTGCAGCATTGCCCTCAGCACAAACTGCAGCTAAAAGAGCGCTGTCTCAAAGGAGACTACTCAGTGAATTGGCTTAGTTGTAACTGTATTGGACTTGTATCTTAATGTTGACTCATGTTATGACTGTGTGAGACAGCAGCTTTCCAAGCATAACATCTGTATGTACAGTGTAGACAGAAGAACAACCTCCTAATGCTTTTTTAATAATTATTACTATTCTAAGTGTACTGAGTTTTTATTTTGTGGTTCTTTGCCCTATGTGTGCCAGGTTGTGTGGCTTTATCGACGACAACTGTCACGTGCTTTATTGGCTGATATTGTTTGTTCTCGCTGAAAAAAAAAAGACCAGCTGTTCACACCTGTTAAAAAGAAAAGTGTGGGGAAGCAGCTTCTCAGAAGCACTAAGTGATAATGTGGTCTTCTGTGCTAACGTTTACACTAGAGGTGTGCGCTGGTGGTTTTTTGAGGCACTCAAGTAGATCAGCATCTTGAACCCTGGAGGAGGAATCAGCTCCCTCTCTCCACTTTCTTCCATCTTCAGACTGTGCTCATGGACTGTCGCCCACTCGCCACAAAGTCTTGCTTTTATCCTCTTCATCCAAACTATTGTAGCCAAGCTACTGAGGAGGAAATGCATATAGCATGTGCCATGTTTGTTGAAAATACTTTTTTCCCCGCATGTACAAAGAAAAACTAGTATATAATGTAGGAGAATATTTATGTTTAAGTATTAATCATTACTGTACAAAATCCTTACCTTTAAATGTTCAAAAATATACAAATGCCATAAACTCCTAGTTCACACGGTTGAAAAAGGGGGAGGAGTTGTCCTTTCTTTTTAAAAGAGCTTAACCTAAAAATATCTGAGCCCCCTCCCAGCCATCCTTTGCAGGTAACTTCACTGAGAAGCGCTTTGGCGGGGGGGTGGGATTTGATTTTTGTTTGAGTTCATTGACGTTGCAAAGCAGTTCTGTGCTTCGCAGAGAAGTTTTGTTTCTATGAGACCATGGTGAAAGCTAGAATTTAAAACTAAATGTGAATCACATTATAGAGTCATAGCTACTTGGGGGGGTTGGGGGTGGGCGGGAGGGAAGGGTCAACTGACACAGTATTTTAAAGATGTTTTTCTGTTGCCTTTTTTATTTTTAAGTGACCTCCTATATATATGAATAGATAGAATGTTTTATGAGTATAAAACCAAGTTTTAACTTGCTTCCTGACATGAAGATTTACTCTACTAACAACTCATGTGCAACTGGTACTCTTGACCTCATTCCAACGGTTTAAAAAAACCCACCCACACAACCCATTGCGCTGCAGCTCTTAGGTTTGACCTGGCCTCATACTGGTGCTGGGTCTCTTGATTTCCTCTACCTTGGGAACTGATATTTAAAACCACTGCTCAAATAAGTGTCTCTTCCTCAACCTTTCGCTCGTCTCTCTCTTTCCCTCCCCTGCAAGCTTTTCTGGATGTTTGATTTCATTCTTTCCCATTAGAAGTGGCTGATTTTGTGTCATTGCTTCCTATATTTACATGTATCATGGTTTTTCAGTGGGGTTTTTTTGGTGATGGTGGTGGTTGTTTTTTGTTTCTGTTTTGTTTTGAGGTTTTTTTGCTATTTTCAACCATGTGGCTTTCAAAGCAGTTACTGGGCTAACGTTAAAGGAAGATAGTAGGAGAATTAGTTTCAGACCTGGACGCCAGTTTACATACTCCAGCCGTTCCTGTCTCACCAAGTCAAACCAAATGACCACAAAATATCATTGGAAAGAGCAAAAAAAAAAAATCTGACTGCAGAATTTCAAAAGAGTTTGGCCAGTGGTCACTGTGATCTTAAGAATCTCTTTGCATTTGTCAAGGAGGATACATGCAGCATCTGTCCTGCCAGGCGTTGCTTGGGAATGGCGTGGTGAGACCCCATCTCCCCACTGAGCACTGCACCGCTCCCATGGGCGTGTGAGTCCTTGGAGCTCTGTCCAGTCTGTATCTAGTCCTCCTTTTCCTCTGCCATTGCTATACTTGTATTGCCAGGAAACCTCATTTCATTTAAGCTTGTTATGCTTTGTCAGGTGAGTACTACACTATATAATGTGTTTGTTTCTCTGCGTTCTCTGGGGGTGCCTTGGACACAATTAAAGCTCATTGCAAGCTGATTCTGGAACAAAAAGGTAGTGAAAAAATAAATTAAAAAAAAAAAGAAGAGAGAGAGGGAAAACAAAACGGAAAACAAAATGGAAAACAAGCAAAACAAAAGCAAAAATGTTGGCTGTGTTATCAGGAGATCCCAGTATTTATGTCACTGACTTCCTAACGTGATGACTCAGGCGTCAAGAGTTTGATGCTGCAGTATAAAACTATTATTTTATATATTGTGCAAGTAATTTATTAAATGTCTTTCTAAGGGTATATGCTGCTTTTAAGATGCACTATATTTTTGGATCTAATCCCTGTACTATTTTTTTTTCCCAAGGAAGTAAAATGTGCTGCAAAAGCAAGCCACAGTGATTAGTATGCTAACTGCTACTTCTCTTTAAAAAGGAGAGTGGGAACGAGATACGTAACTTTGCTAAGTGGATTAACTCCTGCCAGAGAAATGATTAATGCTGATAGTGTGGTTGTTAATCTGGAATGCGACACTTCATCAAGTCTGTATCCTAAAGAGTGCTTACATAGAAGTTAAAATGCCTAGATATATAGTTAATTTTTTTAATATGTGACTTCATGATTGCCTAGTAAATAAAACAAATCTGCATGCTGGAATCACTATAATCCTGTAATAAAATGAAAACTGATCCACTAGGAGAAAGCATGGTGAAGCACTGCAATTCCAGAATCAACACCACATCCTCACCTGTGTCTTGTAATCCACTGCTGTGGTGGTGAAGAGAGAACAACGGGTGCATTTGCAGAATAGGAGATCCATAGTGAATTTTGCAGTGAGACAGTGAACATTGGCCAGGTTTCCACAGGCTCACAATTTGCTCCACTTCACATCCTCTACCATTGCAACAAGGAGTGCTGCTTCCACCTATTTTTTTTCCTGATCTGAGATGCTTTCGAAGGTGGCTCTGGGTGAATGTTGTAGCCCATGGCTACAGCATTTTAAAAGTCTCTATTTTAGGGCTGCCTTGAGAAGTTTTAGCTCAGTATGAGCAGCGACTTTGCATAAGGAGGGGCTCTGCTAAGTATGGAGCAGTTTTATTTTTATCAGAAGTGAGGTGAAACTAAAACTATTAACATAAAGAATTTCTGCTCTCTTTCCTGTTAGAAATTTTCTCAACAGATTTTTACTTCATTTCAGTTTTGTCTCTGCCAACACAGTCCAAGTTAATTTTGCATCCATGTATGAGATACATGTATGTATGTATACATACATCTATAATTCTAGTCAGAGTGTGTGTTTGTGTATTTTCCTGTTTATAATACATATATGTATATTTATAATACTCCTTGGAGTATTTCATGACTCAGGCATCAGATCTGATGCTGTAGAATACAATATATGTGTATATGCATATGTTCAAATACTGTGTGTATATTTTAATGATCTATTGTTGGTGGTCTGTAGAATAATTATTCCCTTTACTCTCAAAGTTTTAATGGCATTACTTGCAAAGACTTAAGTGTACAGTATTTTCCTACACTCCACCAAGATAGGTATTATTTATATCGAAGTCAATTATTGATATGCATTTTAAGGTATTACATGGATATTATTGCCATTTTTGCAAATAAAATCACTTTTTGGCAGGAAGGAATGATAAAATTATCTTTTTATAAGCTCATTACCCCAACCAAACGACTGCTAAAAAGTCAGTTAGATGACTCCTGTTCTTGTAAAAACTTAAGTGACTGTGGGCAGAGCCCTTGCCATAAATGAAAGTCACTGTGTGGTTCATGCAATGCCACTGTTGTCCCTTTTTGCTAATTAAGGGCATGCAGAAAGAAACTAGCATCCCAAAATAGAAATGGCAACTGGCAGTGTTTGATTTCATTGATTGCTTAGAAGCAGAGATCGTCCCAGGCTACGAACCCAAACGACTCCCCCCTGTTTTGGAGGGAGCCAAGCAGGGGCTGCAGTCAACGGTGGGCTCATCCCTGCAGCCAGAGGAGCCCACAGTCTGGGACGTGGGCAGAGGAGGGAGCAGCTGCCCCGTGCTGGCTGGCACCCCGTGCCCAGGCCAGTGGTACCCTGTATCTGTGATGTACCCAAGAGAAATGTGCATGGTTTCAGTCCTGTTCCCACTACTGCATTCGCTCTGCCTGAAGCTCTCTGGATCCCTCAGACCAGCAGGAATGATACTAAACACTTTGGTGATATTCGGTGCGTGTTGTTTACTCAAAGTTCCAAGCATCACCTTTGATTTCAAGGGTGGGGATGCCCTAAGAGTTTGTTCCAGAACCAGTTGGTTACAAGTGCACCTCTTATATATGCCTTACAAACTTCAGAGGCCATATTCAAAACAGGGTTTTATCAGTGTATGCAAGGGGGTGCAACCCCTCTTCTCTTCCTCCCCAGGTCAAACAGTATGGACAGTTTTCACACATATCTACCTGTATAACCCTCTGTACCTCTCATAACTGGTCAATGACTGTAACAGGTTACATCAGGTGTTTTTTCTACATACTTTTTACACAAATTCTATGCGATTAATGTAACTTAATTCAATGCATCATTTTATTGTACTAGTTCTTAAGCTTGTCTTTATTTTTTTTTCTAGGTGACTGTGGTTTCTTGTGATTTTTATTGTATAAATAAATGAGGTGGCTGTTGATGCTTACTCTCTGTTACTAAGAATTTTTACCTTTTTGGAAGAAAGCATTGCTATGAACTAATGAATTTAAAATGTCATTTACTCATTGTAAATACAGTATTGTGCAAAAAAACAAAAATGAAAAAAAACCACCCAACCCTTTTCATTCATTTGAATTGCTAGTGTTAACTGAATTTTGTCTAGACACCATTTCTGTTGATGAAATAAAGACATATCATTATGTATTGTAAATTGTCTCGACTCCGAAATCAATGTTGCAGGGCTCGGTAGCACACGGGTTGTGGGTGAGATTCAGGAGGGTAGGTTGGATGTGGTTGGTACTGCCAGGTGAATTCTGGACTGATGAAGAGACTTCTACTCACGTGGTCCCACTGCTAATTCACTAGCAGTCTTTGATCCAGGGATCCAGTTACCTTTGATCTGCAGGAACAGCCCAGGGTGTTCCTTTGCAAACATGAAGTAAGTTTTTTTGGAAGATCAAATAAGCTGTATCTATACCCACTCCCCTAGTGCATGACTTAAGGCAATTCTGCTCAGTCTTTGTTTCGGTCTTCTGAAGAGCCGGTGTACTTTTTGGAAGGTAAGGGAAGAGGCTGAGGTTTGTTTCCCCTTTAAGGAAAACCTGAGAGAAACTTAGGGAGGTTTCTGTAGAAAAAAAACATAGCTGAAAAATCTCTGTAGTGTTCCACTCTGAAAGAGGAAACTTGTGCCATGCACCATTAGCAGGAAAGCCAGAAAGGAAAGAAGAAATTACAAGAGCTTTAGGTGCTATTACCACAAGCAGGACATGGGGTCTGAGGGGGGGTGTTGGTGCTGTGGTGCTCCCACATCAACCACCTCTCTCCTTGTGTCGGACGCAAGCTGGGAGCCTGCTCAGCAGCTTGGCAGGAGGAGACCCAGGGAGGGGGAATGGCGTGACCACTTGTGCTACCCTGGCCCACACACTTGCTGGGCTGATAGTCTGAGGAGTGGGCAGGAGGGCAAGCTTCTAGAGGGAGGTCCCCAGGCTTTTTTTATCACCAGACAGGAGACTGTAGATTGTGTTCCTTGGGCCACAAACCTTAGAGAAGCAAGCTGTACTCTCCTCCATCTGCAGCAGTGAAAGTAGCCTGCAGTGTTTCAATATTAAAATTCTCATGGAAGAAAATCAAATGTTACTTTCCAGTTATGTTACTCAGTTTTCTGAACCTTCCTGTTGAGCATATATGAGGAGGGCTTCCCACCCCATCAAATCTGTCAGAAGATGTTGCATCCACCGTGTCTACAGCCTGGCAGTAGACAAAGTACTTTAGCAAAGCTGTTTCTCCATCCTTCAGTTGTTGCTGGCATTTAATGGCCACTATTTCAAGTATTTCCTTCTTTTCTTTTTTTTTTTTTTGCCTTAAAATACTGAACAAATGCACAGGCAAATTGTCAATGAGTTTCTAGTGAGGCAGAATATGAATGTAAATCATGTGCTCTTGAAAAAAACAAAACACTGCAGTCTTTATGCTTGAGCTATTTTCCAGCAGTCCTGCTTTCTGCTAGCCTTGCTTTAGAGTTGTCAAGTCATGGAGGATTTTTATGCTTAGGGAAAGCTGCATAACAAACAAACTTGTTCCAAGCATCGTTCCCCGCTGAGCTGATAGCAAATGTGAACTGTGATAAGCTTGACAAATAAAAGCAGCTTAAAGTATGTGGCCAGAAATGGGATCAGGGACAGTCAGAAGAAGGTGCTTTATTTCCCAGATACACAAGTGGAAGAGGTGCTTTCTTGGGCTGCTTCCTTGGGCTGCATACAGCCCAGAAAGCCAACCCTCCAGAGCTAGGCTGTCCTAGCAAACTGAAATGAGCTCTTTTTGGCTTTGCTTGTCTTTTGGTTCTTCTGTATGAATTAATGAGACTGTGAAGTAAATAACATTTTCATGACCATGATGTGATCTTCTCAAACAGCAAACTGAAAATATAGAAGTTTTGCATTTAAAGTAAATTGTCTGATATCACTTAGTTTCAATATTGAATCCAAAAGCATTAGCTATGAGGAGACTACATTAGCATTATCAGAGTTTGAGGATTACATTATCAAAGGCAGATGAGCAGCAGGTATTCTTCAGCTGTTTTTTTCCCTCTCTTTAATTTTCTGTCCTTTCAGATTCCATGAGTGTTTCCTCAGTCTTTTTATTCATCGACTGCTGAAGACTGGAGAGATAGAGGTCACGTAGCCTTCCAGGTTACTTTCAAATCAAACTATTCCTTTCTTGTCGGTGCCTTGGGTCTTACACTACCTTGAAGGTCTGTGGATCAGGCTGGTTTCTGATATGAACACCACTAGCATGCACAACAAGTTGTACATCCCAAATAGTTCCCCCAAAGACACAAGGCTGTTTCTGCAGTGGCAGCACACACTGACAAGATCCAGCTCAGTCTACGTGAGAGAAATCTTGAGTCCGGGAGCGAGCTACCCATTAACACCAGCAGTCAGAGTACAGTACAGCTGGGATTGGCATGAAATGGAGGAATAAAATGTTTGCTTTTTTAAACTGTATTATCAATTTAGCATTATAGCAGCAGGAGAGGGGAACATAGCAACAAAAAATCTGCTTTTTATCTCTCTGCTGAAGGCAGTTTTTGCTCAATCCCTTAGTTTATTTCTTCTCCTTAGAACATTACTTTTTCATGATGGATGAGAGTTCTAGGAGCATGCTCTGAAAGAAAACAAGAGAAAGAAAGCATGAAACTGAATTGGCTTAAAGGAGAAAAACAAATGTTGTCTTAGTAATTAACTCCAACACATACATAGTCAAGGGAATCTGGTGTTTAGCTGACAACATACTTGCCTTGTAGGGCTTTGGTCAATGCTGAGGGGAGGGTGGGAAGAGGGGAAACACCTTGCTTTTAAACCCAAATTAACACATGAATGCATTAGTGTGACCGGTAGGTTGAGGGAGTCGATTCTCCCTATCTATTGGCTCCTGTGAGACCTCACCAGGAGTGTTGCATCCAGCTCTGGGACCCCAATATAAGAATGTCATTGGAGCTGCTGGAGCAAGTCCAGAGGAGGGCCATGAAGATGGGCAGAGGGCCTGGGACACCTGTCCTATGAAGACAGGCTGAGTTGGGGTTGTTCAGCCTGGAGAAGAGAAGGCTTCAGGGAGACCTTATAGCACCTTCCAGTGCCTGAAGAGGGCTTGAAACAGAGCTGTAGAGGGAGTGGTAGCAAGGGCATGTAGTGATAGGACAAAGGATAATGGCTTTAAACTGAAAGAGAGTAGGTTTAGATTAGGTTTTAGGAAGAAATTCTTTACTGTGAGAGTGGTGAGGCACTGGAACAGGTTACCCTGAGCAGCTGTGGATGTCCCATCCCTGGAAATGTTCAAGGCCAGGTTGGATGGGGCTTTGAGCAATCTGGTCAAGTGGGAGGTGTCCCTGCCTATGGGGGTGGGGGTTGGAACTAGATTATTTTAAGGTCCTTTTAAACACAAACTATTCTGATTCTATAATTCTGTGTTTTAGTAACTCGTTTGAAATCAGTGAACCCATCCTAGAGCTCTTCCTGTACCTAGTAAGGGGGTTTGTATATTTTTGAATTTTTTAAAACCTAACAAAGACGGACTCAATTAAACAAATTCCACTTTCTAAAATCCAGCTTTTTTTGTTGCTGCACATATCCTCAGAGGGGTTAATTAGTGTTCAGCTGCTGCTGACACCCAAAGTTTATCCGTGTTTGTGCAAGTGGTAGATGGTTACCTTTGGGTGGCCAAGTGGCTTTTGCAGAATAATTGGTACACTTGCTGTCGTCACCACAAGCTTCTTCTGAGTGCTCCAGGGCAGAATAAGATACAAATACTGTGGGATTTATTAATTTTTTTAAAAAGGTGTTTTCACGGCAAAACTGTACAAAACCAGCAGTAGTTACCAGCAGGTGTAAATATGAATACCTATGAGGAGTCTCAAAAATCCTAGAGGAACACAGGGTTTTGCCAGTCCCTTACCCCACCTCTAGATTTTCCTGGTGGAGCACATCTGTATAAATAACTGTTCTGTGGTTATCAGGTTTGTTATTTCAATGTACATTCACTCTTATCGAGCTGTTGCAGCCCCAGAAGCAAGAGCAGGTGAGCAGCTAGTTAAATGAGTGGATATTTATTCCTTACATGTTGTTGAAAGGTTGAGTAAACATGCCCTGTTCTGAAGAAGATGGCAGGCACTCATGCTGAACAGCAGCTTTCTCTTCCCTATCCTGCTCACTATGGAGTGTTTTCCCAGTGGGTAAGAAGCTCAAAGCTGAATGGAGAATCGAGAAGCAGGGAAAAAATTGAACAGCATAGAGGAATAGAAGAGCAGTGCAATGAAGGAAACCAAACCTAGTGAATTGTAAAATTTCCCCAACCTTGACAGAACCAGGATTTCAGCCCCGGAGACTTCCTTTTCTGCAAACAAATAAAATCAGCAGCCCTATCTCAGACCGATTCTGCAGTCTGAGGGTATCAGTGTCACCACCTGCTTCATTGTCAGTTTTATCCCCTTCAGTCACCATGAGAAGGAAGCCTGGCTTTTAAAGATACATTGGTTACTTCGTAGCCAAATATAGAGATTTAGAAAAATGACACTGTGAAAGCACAGGGCGCTCTGGAGGAGAGGACAGGGAAGATGCAGCACTTCTTGAAAAACAAAGATCTGGAGTGCCTAAAATGCCTAATTCTTTACAAAAATCTTGATCTAGTAATTTCGGTTGCTAAGAACATTATGCATCTTCTAATGATTTCCATCTTTGTTTCATGATTTAGGAACTTATTATGGCTTCATGAAGAAACACAACCATTAGATAATGCCAAGCTCCACATCTTCTTGGAATACCCTTGGGTACTCTAGCAAGAGCACTAGCACAGTTACTTCTCTTAATACAGATTTAGGCATGGGTTGCAAGTGTGAAAATTAGTTCCAAGTCATCTGAAAGTTGGTGCCTTTGTGAAGAGAGTTGCCAATCTAGTGTAAATATTCCCAATCCCAGTTAGCCAAAATAAAACTTCTAGGTTTTAGAGTACACCATAGAATTTTTTAGAAAATTGTCATATGGATAAAGACCAAAAAGAACTGATGCTGGACATGCTCAGGTAGCATGCAACTGGAATCCTCTGCTTTAGAAAGGCAAGAAACACAGCTAGCAAAGACTTCAAATGCAGCTAGCAATGAAATACCAGACAGCCTCCAGCTGCAGCTCTACAGCTTTTGTAGAAATGCTTGCATTCAGCTATTGATTTGGGATGATACTGTGACACTCTGAAGATGGAACCTCAGGCTGTGGTCATCTCAGCTGAGCTCTCTGTTCGTTCTGCAATCGTTCCCTGGTTTGCAGAAAATGGGTGAGGAGGAAGACTCCTTGATTCTTGTAAATGGTGCCTTTGGAAGTAAAGCTGCTGTCTTCTCTAATTGTTCATTTGGAGTGCTCAGATCTGTTTTTCATGTCCCCAGAGATAAGAGGAGAGTTATTCGATGGTCCTAATGGCTTCACACAGCCTTGCATGCAGAGGCTGTGAGACAATAGTCCTCAGTGCAATGCTCTGAGAGCCAGGTGCCTATTCTGGGCTGTAATTCTTGGCCCTGCCTATTTTCAAAAGAGCACAGGTTGTATCTATACTTGTCATATACTGACCTTTGACTGCATCAGTCGGTTAATCTTATCAGGCTTAAGCATGTATTATCCACTAGTCAAGACTGTGACTGGTGCAAATCATGAGGGTTTTTTTCTCATAATATCATTCATGTGCAGAGTCCTATTGACAGCAGCATAATTCCTACACACCTTTGTGGATCCAGCTCCTGGCTGTCAGTTATGATTGTGGATATACTAATTTCAGTGAAGCTCTTTTCACTCAGTTGTGTGTGAAAAGCTGCCATTTAAGGCCTACTTCGCCTAATGGAGTCTGGCAGCCTGGGACCATGCAGAAGATGCCCTCTTGCTGCATAGCTATATCTCCCCTTAAATAAAAGTTAAAATGTGGTGAGAGATGCAAACCTTAGGGCAGAACTATGTGTGTACCCACCATATCTCATAGAAGATAAGATACCATCAATTCTCTAAAATGTATCTTCTAAGTGAGCCTTGGAAATTATTAACATGGAGACAGTTATAAGTGAAAAACTTGTTTTCTGTCACTTCAAAGCATGCTGACTGGTCCTCAGGACAAAGGCTTTGGAGACTTCCAGATAGTCTGACTTCAGCTGTACACAGTTGCTGGATTCCCCTGTCAGTGTAGAGTTTTGTAATATTTTATTGAGATTAGCTCGCCCATACAGTCAGAAATGCTCTTGTCACTGTGTTTAGGTGGAATGAAATCAGCTGGAAATAACCCTCATGTCATGCATTGACTCCATCTTTGCTTTGCTATGTGCTTGAACATCCAGTTTTGGTGGTCTGTCCTCAGAATCTAATAAACCTAAAGCTTGACCAGCAGTGGCTCAAAAAAAGGTATTTTTTTTCCCAACAGATCTTTAGCCAAGTAAGTTTTTTAGGTTTTCTGTCTCTCTCACTTTGGCTTCCTGGTCTGAATAACATTTGGCTTTAGACAATGCAGTGTGAAAGAAACAGAATAGAACATGAAGAGTGAGTAGTTTGGGTGTAAAACCAAACAGTTGCAATGTAAATATTTTGTCAGGTGTTTATGCTGCAGCTGGATGTGAAATGGCTCTTCATCTCCACCAATTCCAGATGAGGAAGTTTTAAATAGCCTTCTAGTTTGCATTGTGGCCAAGCATGGTTGGTCTGTATAAATCCTACCAATGGGAAGGGCATTTCTTCTTTTTTATATATAGAGATGGTCTGGTTTAAATTGAAGTCTTTAAAAGTTGAGGAATCCTGATAGCCAATCATGCCTTTTGTATTCAATATCCTACTGCGCTTTTTCATAAGGGCTTTCAGTGAAGAATTAAATGCATTCTCTCTTAAGGGTCCAAAGTAAACTTTCCTTCAAAGAGGAAGTCCTAAGAAGAACCTCCTGTTCTCTTTGAGAGATGTAGTTTTGTCCTTATGAAAAAAATCCCATTATATGACCTGGCCAATTACTATCCACCACCTGGTCTTCATAGTTTGATCCAGAGGGTGCAATACATTACAAGAGGTAACTTTTAAAACATTTATTTGTGCCTAACGATTATTATTTACTTGTTAGAGATTCAGTTTTGGTGTGGAAACGGCGGTGATAAGACTGGTCAGGAAAAGGTTCATCTCTGGTTGAAGGTCAAGCATCCATAAACTGTACCATTAGACTTGCTTTGTACTTTCAATGTCCTGACTCACAGAGTGCAGTTGACTTGTCTGAAGACTCCTGCAGTATCAGATGGATTGATTTTGTGTAGCTTTGAGGTTTTCTTTCAGCTAAGAAGAAAACTATGGTGTTTGTGGGCAGCTGCAAGTGTAATGCTGTCTTAGCACAGAACATGGGTAGGTATTTGGTTAGAGGTTGCTATAACAGTTATTGAGCTACAGAAAGTGACACTTTCAATGTTGAGTTGATACTCATCTCTCATTGAACCTAACAAAGAATGCTACAGACAAATTCTGGAAAAATGGTGTGGATGAAGGGAAAAAGAAAAAACTTGAACCAGCATGGAACTAAAGATGGCAGTTCGGGAAAGTTATCAAAGAAAATTGAAGAACAGTGTAAATTCTGCTGTTAGGCTACCCATCTTGGATTAATAAGATCCAGGTTAGAGCACACTCTATTTTGGCTGTTTAGAGTATGTTTGTGCATGTGGATTCACTGTTATATTAAAAAGTGTCTGTGCTTTCTCTGCATTACTGTTGCAAGTCACTGTTAATCAGGGATGGCAGTAGGTAATGGTTTTGTATGCTTCACTTGGAATTTTTTAATACAACTACTTTTAAGTGCTTATTTTTTAAAAAAATATGATCAATAGATTTTGAATGCTCTTATCACACAGATAAATCTAATAATACACATTTTTCTTTTATCTAAACATTACCTCTCCTATGAGGAAAGGCGGAGAGAATTGGGGTTGTTCATCCTGGGGAAGAGAAGGCTCCAGGGTGTCCTATTAGTGGCCTTCCAGTAAGTAAAAGGGAGCCTACAAGAGAGCTGTAGAGGGACTTTGTGCAAGGGCCTGTAGTGATAGGACAAGGGGGAGTGGCTTTAAAATGAAAGAGAGTAGGTTTAGTAGGAAGAAGTTCTTTACTGTGAGGGTGATGAGGCACTGGAACAGGTTGGCAAGAGAAGCTGTGAATGCCCCATCCCTGGAAGTGTTCAAGGCCAGGCTTGATGGGGCTTTGGGCAACCTGGTCTAGTGGAAGATGTCCCTTGACAGGGTGGGGGTTGGAACTACATGATCTTTAAGATCCTTTCCAACCCAAATCATTCTATGACTCTGTTATTAATACATGATGATTGTCTTCTGGAAATCAAGTTAAAACAAATCAAACCAATGCTGAGTGCCTTTGACCACATTAAATAGTTAATATAGGAACTGGGGAATACAGACTGGAAGAATATTCAAGTTTTAATCCTCAGATTCCACACATTTTTGATGCACCAGCATATTTATGTATTGAAATCAGTATTCATAAAATGCTGCAGAGGTGCCAGGATAAAGTGCATTTGCCGAAATCTTGGCTCAATTGTACTAAGAAGTACATGAATTTTAAATATTGTTTGTTGTAAGCAGGAAGCACCAGGTAGCATTCCTACATCAGTCACATTTTTAAATACTAGCACAAGTCCTATACGCAATGATCTCCAAAGACAGCATGCTGGAACAGTGTTACTTTGAAGAGTAATGACATTGTTTTGCAAACTGACTGTATTTCTCTGAAGTTCTCCCCTGGAAGATAAAGTCATTGTCATTACACAGGAAAATCTGCCAAACAACTTCTGTGAGTTCGCAGCAGGGGGCTACTGAAATTCTGTCTTGCTTTGAATAAGTTTATGCACGTCACATTTTTAAAGAGCCTTCTATCAGAGTATCAAAACCCAGCAGATCAACAGATTAGGCTCTAGGCCCTCTCCCTGTATTAGAAAGATTGAAGTGGAAAGCGGTTAAGTTGCACCTAAGTTACAATTTAACATGGTTTATGCTGACTGGCTTATTGTAGGAACTGTAACCCTATGAAAACTGGAACCCACAAACAGTTTTTCAATGAGCAATGTAATAGTGACTTGTGTTTCTTACCACAAAAGATATGAAATTGGTTGGTTGGTTGGTTGGTTGATTGGTTGGCTGGTCTTTTTAGTTTTGTATGTAAGAAAAAAAAGGGGGGGGGGGTGGGGGA
>VZRQ01005882.1:463434-482004 GCA_013397975.1 Machaerirhynchus nigripectus
ACACACACACTCTCTAGGTATGTTCTAGTAAAACTGGAAACAGTTATAACAGACTTTTTAAAATAGAACGTAATGAATTTCTAATGCACTAAACAATTTGTAAAGATAGATGCAATTGCTGTCAAAACATGCCAAGTTGACAAGCTTTTGAAAACTGCTTGTTTTTACAGAAAAGTTTTGTTTCTGGTTAGTAGCTACAAAGTCACATTTTACGAAACTGTAAAGGTCTGCCTGTTTCTAAATTAATTTTTAAAAGAAAATCACTTCTTAAAACTTAAATTTTTTTTAACCAAACAGAATGTTTATTATGCTGAAGACCTAAACAAAGTAACTTTTCCAGATGTAATCTGGAACAGAAAAACATCATGGCCTTTACAGAGTAGCATTCATATAAAGTAACATTTATGCTACCCTGCACACTGATTATTCTGAGAACAGATTCTGTTAGATTTAACTCTCCAGTAAGTAAACAATTGTCACAAATATTTGTTAAAAACAAGTTGCAAGATCCACCTACTCCTGAGCAACAGAATTCAATCTCTAGATAAGCAACTTTTGGAATCATTGCCCTGCCTTATTTTAAAAAATAAAGGCCTCATTTCTTACAATATGTCCCACAGTCACCAAGATGACCTACCTGTCATTTTCCAGGATTATTATGCCAACTGGATTCCAAAGCACCCTCACTTTTTAAGATCATAGTTCAGCACATGCAGAACTTCCGACAAGCGAAGCAAGAGCCTCTATTCTCCCTCGACTGCTCGCCCTTGTCTCCACTCACAGAACACCTTTAACTAACAGGAGATGTCACCCCCTTGAAATGATACTGCCCCATGTGCAGTTTCAAAGCCCTTTCTTTCCTAGCCACTTGGTTTGTGAAGTTCCCTCGGTGGTACTCTGTTAAAGAACTTCAGAGGAAATGCAGACAAGTAAATAACTAACAGTGCACTGGATTTACCAAACTCGGTATTCTGACTTGGATACCGCCCCCTAATCCCATCACATGATGCAGTGGCTCCAGTCCATCCCTGCAGGTAACAGCTAAACCCTGTAACCATGAAGCAACTTGGTTTGAGTCTACTTGCACTTGGACTTCTTGAACAGCTTCACCAACTGCTTGAATCTTTCTGAAACCTAATGGAGGACAAAAAAAAAAAAAGAAAGAAGAAAAAAGAAATATCATTAAGGCCTCAGACTTCCACATCTACCAAGACACATTGATCTGACATTAAGTTTTTTTAAGATCACCACTATTTGCTTCCAAGAAATTTTAGCAGGAGAATTTTAGGAGCACCAATAACAGATTAACTGGATCTAGGAAGTCTTCCTACACCTTTCACATTTGAAATAGCTTCCAGGTTAATCAAAGAGAGCTAGAGCCAACACAGGTTTAACACAGGTTTCCCTATAGAAAGGAGGAAAAAAAATGAAGGCTTCAAAGCCAATTAGCCTTGAATTTGCCACGTGTAACCACAAGTAAGATGCAAATGTAAAGACAAAAGCTTATTTTGTACTCCACAAAAAGCACCATTTATGGGTTATTTTCTATCCCCTTGTACAATTGTTGCTTCAGGTATTTTTTGCCCCTTAATGCAGTAAACTGCCTGCCAGGGATTTTATATAACTGGTCTGTACATCGGAGTAAAAAGTCTTTTTGCTGAACATAGCTACAGCTGACATAGTGACCTCATTCAGCTGTAAGCTAGTATTTCTTATTGCTATATACATATTGCTATATCATATTGATGATCCAGCAAACTAACTGCAAAGAGAGGCACAAATGCACAGATAACATTGTTTTATCCCACCAGCCGCCCCAACAGCTTCTAAACCCCATGAAAACCCTGCAACCATACAACACAACATTCTAAAAGCCAAATCCCAATCACGCAGCATTTCCTAAAGGAGTCAAACGTGCTTCTCCCCTTCTAGATTTTCAGGACACAGATTAAGAGAACAGTTCAACTCAAGACTAAGTTATATGCAAACCTCTGGAAATATTCTACATTAATTTGATATCTGCGTCTTTTGAAACTTTTTAATTAAAAAAATGAAAGAAAAAGACCCCTCAACTTCATTAAAAATGTCCTTTCTGCACAACCTTGGTACTTTTTTCCAGCTCTAACTTTGATCTTTTCCCTAATTTATTAAAGGTGCGCAAAGGCTTCAAGCCTCTCAAAATTGTCTTTCTTTATCTAAGTGCTGATCCAACAACAGAACAATTCTGTTGTCCCTGGCTTATGAGTGGAGCAGTTTCAACGTACCAATCAAACAGGTACTGAGGAATCCCCATAATACTCCTATAATGTGTATTTTTAAGTAACGACTGGCAGAATCTAAGATTCTTTTTTACAAGAATCCCCAAAAAAGACATGAGGAAAAGAAAACTACGGATTTGCAGAAGATCTCTGAAGATTTTTGTTCAACTGCAATTGTAAATGTAGGAATACAGCTGTTAGTAAGTATAAGAATATAATCACCTACCTGATTTGGGCTTTTGTTTAGCCTAGTGGCCAAGGAAACAAAGGTTTTGCTTGATGGTCCTTTTTTCTGACATTCCAGTAAAATTTCTCGGTCATCATTTCTACAGCCAAAGTGTATTTTTAAAATATTAGTACATATAGTTGTGTACATGCACACAAGCAAAATAATACATACAGCCATATATAAAATTCAGAGTATTTCCAAGCTACAGAACACGAGTTCAAAGCACAGCAATGAATTTGTGGAGGATCCTTTCTTCTACCAGCACAGAGTAACAGAGTCAGTACAAACAAGTGGTAGTGGAGATTATGTTCCCCTACTAGGAAGAGCAGGATTGTTACAACAGAGCTAGCCCCAAACCAAAGTCAAACAGTTTTAAACTTCTAAACCAGATATTTAAACTTGAATTGAAGGGAACTCAAATACAACAGGGGTCAGCAGTTCCAGGTGCATGTGCCTCAGTTTGTATGGCTGAACAGCAGCTTTCACCCAAGGCCCGCTGATGTTCCAAGATAAACCAGAGAGGTGCTTGACTTCTCTAAGTGGCTTAATGTAACAAAGATACTCAGAGCACATCTCCTGTTCACATGAGCATAAAAACAACCAGGAGTCTCTTCTGAAGTCTGTCACCAATTTCCCGTTTCTCTCATCAACAAATTTAGGCAACATATACATAGACAGTAATTTTATTTGGTTGAAACCTGTCCTACTTCAATAAATTGTATTTCTTTTCTTCAAATTCAAAGAAAAATGTAATGACTAGTTACTTAAATAAATGCCTTTTTTTTCTAAAAGACAGACTAAAGGTCTAAGATAAACAAAAAGTGTGAAATTGAAAACCTGGTCATATTCATAAGGAAAACTGTCTCTTCCTACCTTTTTTGGTTTGCACATGCAAAAAACACATTAGATTTTGCTGTCTTTTTTCCATGAAGGAGCTGATTTTCTTTTAAAATGCTTCCTAGAATTCTTTTTAAATGTTACCTTACTTTATATAACTATAGTTTAGAAAGGTCTGTCCTGAAAATTTTAGAAGTCCCTTTATAAAGTGCTGACTGTATCAAGTTGTAGCAAGAACAGCAAAACCTGCCAACTATAGTTTCTTAAAAATAAGAATACAGCACAATAGTTTTGCATGTATTATTGACACGTACAGCTACCTCGCTTGCCACCCACATTCTGCAAATTGGAATATATGAGTTGAATGGCTGACTGGTACATTTCCACAGATTGAGCAGCTCAGACCCAAAAACAAAAACCTGTTTGCTCTCACACCTTCCCTCAGAGGGGGAAATCTTTAGCTATTCTCCTTCATCAGTCACTGATGGCTCATAGGAACATCACAGATACTCTTTTCCTCCATCCCCTACCAAGCCTGGCTGGAATTTTTGGACAGAAAAAATAAACTGGGCAGGGGAAATAACAAGAACAGACAGTGCATTACAGTAGGTCTTGTCACCTCGGCACACAAGCTTTCAAAACAAAAGCCAAGAGGACTCTCGCTTTGGGAGATGTGGATAAGTGATGGACATCAATCTCCCAGAGCAATCCTGCATTGATAAAAGGAGGCTCCCATTCCACTTTTTAGAGAAGGGTGTAGAGCTACCAAATAACTTCAGTGATCAACTAAATATCCTTTTCTTCCCTCTTTTCAGTGTATCATGTAGTTAATAAAAACCCTAAAGCAATCAACCAGATCAAATCAGAAATTACCTTGTCCAGGACACTACTACTTCTCCCTTCTTTTTAACGATGTTTTTGGCGTAGAGGCTAGGTGATGATGGAGATGAAGCCAGGGGAGAAGAGTCTTTGTTCTGCTGTAGCTCATTCTTCTTACTGGAACATTGTTTGGGCGATGAATTTCTATCTTCAGACCTGGTATTACTTCCATCACTCCCCTCACCTGCTGATTCAGTACCTTTTCGTTGCCTTTTTGCATTGGAATTCTCTTCCACGGTCTCTTTTTTCCTCTTTTTACCAGTTTTATCATCTATACTTGTCTGGCACCCTCCATTAGTCTTTGGACTGGGTTTTGTTTCAAGACCACATTCACCTGCTACAGTCTCATTAGAAAGCTCTTCTGTTAAGTCTATAGATGCACTGAAGCACTCTTCTAGTTCTTCCTTTTTATCACTGACTTCTGAATGTTCTGTTGAAGTTTTCCGAGTCCCATTATCTGCTCTGGATTCCACTGCATGACACGAAGTTCCACTAACAATACCATCTGTTATGTATGACTTCATATTGCATCCAGCAGGAAAAGAAGCTTGAGATCTAACACGTATTTCATTTATGTTTTTGGATACTTGCAATTTGTGTGCCTCAGATTGCTCAGAGCCTTTATCCGGGCTTTCAGTGTCGTGGCTGTCATTGTCTGAAGATTTTCCACAGGTTCCAAGCAACCCAGTAGTTTCTTCCTTTCCAATACTATTGTGTGACTCCTTCAGAGGCTGAGCTAAGGTAGGATTTTGTTCTTGTTCAGCACCAAGGTGAGGCAAGTGATCCATCTTAACCAGATCTGGTTTGACGGCTTCTTTCACGGTAGCACTCTGGCTGTCCCTTTCTTTTCCCCCAGTTCTCATTTCTCCTTTTCCAGTCTTGCCTGAGGGTGTCTGTGCCTCCTTCACTGGAGCCATCTGATCAGATGCTGGTGAGGCAGATGGCAGTGCACGCCTAATCTTTACAATAAAATGATCATTGGATTTCTCCATGATTACCGCTTGCATTGGTAGGCTGGGGCGACACTGAAAACCGGGAGCAACAGGCCGACTTGTCCACGATGATGAACAACTTGATTTACTGCTTGAGTTATCAGATTCTAAAGCCAAATGGATGTCTTGTTCAGTGGCATCCTCTTCTCCAAGAAGTGCATCTTCACTGTAATGTGCGCTAACAACACCCTCTGGAGCTGAGCTAGAATTATTCTCAGGTTTTAGGAAGCTGAGGTGAGCATCTGATTTCAAAGGTGATGGAATCGTTAAGGAAACAGCCAAATCTTCAAGAAGGATAGAAGAAACACATGATCTATTCTTCTGTAAATTGCATTCATCTTCTTTGCACGAAGCTGAGTTTGTGGAAACCTCAAACATACAGCTCTCATCCAGCACATCTGGATCAACAGGCACCTGAGGCCTAGCTGCTAATAAGGGAGTTCTTACAGGTGAAACAATAGTCCAGCTAATATCCTCTTCCTGTTTACAATCCACGCAAGCCTCCTTTGGAGCAATGTCTTGCTCCAGTTCAGCAGCATTATCCCTGCATTTATGACTGTCTAAAAACTGTTTTTCTGGAGTCCTGAATTCACATTCATTTCTGTTGATACTGCCACCATTTTTTTCCAAGAGATCAGAACCTTGCAATAAGCTTTTGAAAATTTCACCCATTTGAGCATCACTTACAAGATTAAATGTAAGACTGGACGCTTGTTGTTCTGTGAGAAGCTCATAACTAAGATCAGACTTATTAGCATCTCTGGACAGATGGAGTCCTTCCTTTTCATATTTAACACCCTTCCCTGGAGTAAGAGTGCTTTGTAAATTATTCTCTTTAGAGAGATGAACTTTTGTTTGGGAATTTCTTGTGTTATCAATGGAGTTAAGACATTTTGTAAAGGCAGTTTTTGGAGTACCTGTCTTATTTTTCTCATGGTGACACTTAGGTTGTTGATAATCCACAGTTTGCTTTGAAATATATTCTTCAGGCTTTTGAGAACCATCTTTCAGGGACTTTTTTCTAGATCTCTGTACATCATTTTTATGTATCTTGTGGTTTTGCTTTCCGGCCCTTTCGAACTTCCCTTCCTCACCCTCATTTCCCACATCACATAGCTTTATTATAATTCTCCTTATCTTTTCAAATAAGTAATCAAGCTGTTCATCTACAAATTTCCACAACTGTTTTTTCATATCTGATACTTGCTGTTTGAAAAGACGGTCCACTATTGCATTCTTTTTAACTTGTTTAAGTTTTGACTCTATAATATCACAGATATTCAATTTTAATGTATCACCTAATGCACACATCTTGGAAAAGTTCAAGTATTTTATTAAGGCTGTAAAATTTATGATCCCAGATTCTATAATTCTGTGAAAGTGCTGAACTGGGAAGTGTACTTTGAACTTCATATAACTTTTCCTCATCTGTTTTCGTATCGCTCTGAGCATCTGCATGATTTCTTGTATATTTGAAGGTTCAACAATAACATGAACTATTTTTTCAAGACAAGCAATGCTCACAGTTTCGTTTTTCTTCATATTCTTTGAAGATCTGAAGGTCTGATTTTTATGCCTCTCTCTGTTCTTTCGTGTGCTTACTTGCACAGAAACAAATTTCCCATTATCTTCACTGCAGTGCACAGTTTTGCTATTTTGATTCTGCGGACTGCTGGTCAAATTCCGTGTCTCAGAAGAAGCTTTTGGTCTCGACTTTTTTGTATTTTCAGAGCCTCTCTCTGGTTTAGATATTTCTTTATCTTCATCGCTACTTATGATTTCACCTTCTTCTATTTCATCTGAAGAGATACTTAGCCGAGACTCCATCTCTAAGTGTTCATCAGACATGCTAACTGGCTTTTGATTTTCTTTGTTTACCTCCTTTGACAAGTTCTTTGAGGGACAGATGACAACAGCACCTTCAGGAATTAAATCTATAAAAAGAAAAGAGTTTGCTGATCACCATATAGAATGCAATTTTAAACAGTATTTTCAGAAAAACCTGCAAGATTCTCTTCTGTAAACTGACTATTCAGAACTGCTTGTTTGCACTCAGGAAGCCTGAGCTATAACAAATTTGGGTGGTTTGCTTCAGCAGCTGCTAGTTTAAGGGCTTTCTTTAAAGGGCAAATGGAGCTTTATTTTGAGCTAATTCTGAGCTTTAAGGGGCCTTGACACTTCACCAAACACATGTGAACTATCTCACAAATACCTCAATCAAAAAAAGAAAAATTTTTCACCAGTTTTGAATTTATTTCCATTTACTTTAACAAGTTTTCTGGTTACTGTACCAGCTAAATTATAACTATCACATCATTATGAACTAACATTTACATACAATAGGTGGCTTTTCTTTTAACAGTTTCAAAACTAAAACAAATTGAGAACAAATGACCCATTAATGTTTTAATAATCCTGTAAAGATTTATGTAAAGATTTATGAAACATAAAAAACCAGATTTCAATGCCACTCTACCATTTCTTTTCTAGTAAGAAAACTAAACTTCCAAGGATTTTTGTTTTAATTGCAGCAGGACATTACAAGGAAGACTTAAGTTCACAGATACGTGAAAGAATATGATCCTACGTAACTCCTGCTTCCACAATTTCAGAGAAAAACCTAAAGGGATCTATGCAAAACTAGCCACAACAAAGAAATGTGTATGTATTTTTTTTAGTAAGTTAGTACACAACTCTTATTTCAACCAATCTTCTGTCAGTAGTGACCAACTCCAGTTTTTAGAACACTAATATTCAAATGGCTACAATCTTGGCTGCAACATTAAATGCTTCCACTAACCAAAAGGATGGCTGAGACATACACAGCTTAAGAAGACACAATTTGCATCTTTCAGAAAGCAGTTAAAAGAAGAAATTTCTGCTTTCCATGAGCAGATCTTCTAAGCTTTATGTAGAAAAGAAATTAGAATATAACATATACTAATACCTTTGTTGTAAGTCTTCACAAGGCCTTTACAGGGACTTTCCATCTTCAGAGCTTTAGCCAAAGGACGCACTGGACTATTCAGTGGGCTGATTGCCTTTGGAATATACCTCAAGTGATTGAGATCAATGCTCAGTATTGAGCTATCGTCATCAACAGAAACTGGGTTAGTTTCTATCTCTTTAGTTATAGGACACATCTCACCACTGAGAGAAGATGCTGTTGCATTTCTGTTATCAGCTAGGTCTGGCCCCAGATCACAAGTATTCTGGTCAACTAGTGGTTCATCCTTATCAGTTATTATAGTTCTGTCCAATGAATGAGATGTACTCATATTAATTTCACAGATACTCTTTTCCTCCATGGGATTGTCAACGTTTTCTGCAGCCACGTGATTGTCATCCCTCACTACTTCCAATAAAGAGTTCGGTTTTGTTTCACTGATACCATCTGAAGTATCAGAGGACTCCAGGTCACCAGAACTTCTGGCTTCTGAGTCATCCAAGACAACACTTTGAGAGCCATATTGATCTGCAGAGCTTTCTATGTCAGCAGCCAGCAATATTTTATCTTCCTCTTTCTTCTCTGCTGCTGACTCTAGAAGGTCTCCCACACTTGCACTTGCAGGTTCCGGTTGTGCCACTTCTGCTGCTGATACGTTATGATCCTGCATCTCACCCTCTGTCACAGGCAATTCACATTCTGCCACACTCCCTGTCACCTCCAGGGGCAAATATTCAGGGTGGTTCAGACCCGTCACTGTTGCTGTTTTTACTGAGGCTTCTAATTCAACTGGATCACAAGCCTCTGTCACTTCTGTTGGTGTTTCAGCCTTCATCTCACCAGGAACCAGCACCTTTGCTGCTTCAGGCAAGGCTTGGGGCTGTACCTGACCCACATCTTCTTCTGTTAAGGTTTCTGAGCTTGGTTCATCAGCTGCGGCTGCTGGCAATGCTTCAGACCGTGCTGGATCTGCTGCTGCTGCTACTTTCAAGGCCCCATTTTCAGAACTGAGAGAAACAGGCAGTGCTGGTTCCATGCTGCTCTTAGCTGCAGTGTCCAGGACTTGTAGTGCTGAATGACTGTGCTCTGTGGGACCACAGTCTACAGGGTGGGCAGAATCTAAGAGTTCTGCTTGCAGTGTGAGCTCTGTACCTCTCTCATCAGTGGCCTTTTGGGAAAGTTTTTTAAGTCCATCCATTGCAGAGAGACATTGTTTCTTATTAGGAGAAAGAGTTAAATTTAGCTTTTCCATAAAGCTAAGTTTTAAGTCTTTGCTTTTTGGCCCAGTGCGATTACCTTTAGTTTTGGGAACTTTATCATCTTTTAAGCTATCTGCTACTCTGGATGTTTCTTCCAGCTTACAGGATTTGTTTCTCACACATTTTGTAACATCTGTACCTTTCTTGGAGTCTTTTACAGATTGGTGAGAAAATTCTTTTGCAACTTTTTTTTCATTTCTACAATGTCTATTTTCATCCTGATCCTCTCTTTCCCTTTTCCGTTTTTCTTCAGTTCTGTGTCTTTCTGATTTGGAATGTGCTGTTTCCCATTCATGTCTACTACTACTTTCCTTCAAGCGCACATATTTATGCTCTCTGCTGTTGGAATTAGAAGGTGAAGTCCTTCCTTCTCGAGAGATATGATCATCTGTTCCCCTGTCTCTCTTGCAGTCAATGTGTTTTACTTTTCTAGACTCTTCCACACGACATTTACGTGATTCATGAATACTCTTTGAATGTTCATTCTTGGAGTGTGGACTGCTCCCCCTACCAGGCCTCCTTGATTGTTCTTGCAGCTTTTCAATTGGTTTATTTTTTTGGCCAGCATGTTTTTCACCTTTATCATGTGTTTTAATGTCTTTTTTTAATACATTTTGTAATCTCTCATCAGCATACAATTCACCTCTTGTTTGAAACCTGTCTTTACCAGCTGTCTGTTTCTCCCAGGTAGAAACACCCCTGTCTACTCTTCTTTCTACACTTGGACTGCATTTGAGTTTCATGCTCTGACCCTTTTGCTGCAATTCATTTTTACTAGCCTTCTCTGAAAGGGTTTTCAGCTTCTGTTGAGGATCTGAATTCCCCTCTTCACTGTCACCATCATTTCCAGTGCTCTGATGTGCTTCTCTTTTGTATTTGTTGACATTTCCCCTACTGTACTGCTCATTACTTTTAGTTTCTTTTCTTTCCTTTTTGTTATCCTTGCTGGAAGTATGGTCATAGCTCAGTGCACACGTGTGAGTGCCATCACTGCAGAGCTCTTCAGGAGGGTACCTCGGCAAAAACGGAGCGTTCCTTTTCTCAGAGCCGGACTTCCCACTGTCCGTGTTATGAGATGAGTAACTGTGGTATCCATCTTTTGAACAGTCATTTTTCATTCTGTGTTCCATCTTCACATTGTCACCTACATCAGCAGGTCTGAATTTGGAATCTTTTGTTTTCGTTGATCCTGGAAGGTATGTTCTGGTGAAAATGCTTCGATGGTTGGGAAATTCCGATAGCCTGTTTATAAAGAAGAAAAAAGTTAAGTTATTTTTAAATTTATTTAAACATAACTAAAGCTGAACTGCAATGAATCCATGTATCTGTAAAAATTGTTAACACTTTCTTTCATTTTCAGTCTGAAAAAAAGTGGGTGATATAGAAAATGTTTAATAACTTCCATCAGCACAGAACAAAAGAATATAATCTATATACGTATTTTCCAAAGGAAAATCATCTGATGAAAATTCAAGATTTATGAAAAAATACTATATTAAGCCTAGTTAACAATTTCAGCAATTGAAATTAGTATTTCACTGTCCAGCAATAAAAAGAGCTTTCCCCCAGACAAAAAAAAAAAAGTTGTTCTTTACAGCACTAGTGATTTAAAATAATTGTAATTTAAAAACCATCAATAAGCAAATAAACTACATTTGGGAGTTGTTGCAAGCTTCAGAAAACAAGTAGTACATCATGATAACCAAGCCTCATCAAGGCCACATGCTACTGCTGAGAAGTCATCATATTAAAAATAACTTAAAAAATCAAATTTAAAAGCGTACATGTAGCCTGTATGGCATAAACTCCTTTACTGATAGAATGCATCAGTTACCTCACTATTAAAACAAACAAACAACCTCCCAAACCCACCACAACAAAACAAACCCAAAAACCAACTAGACACTTTTCTACCATAGTCAACACAACATTTCATTAAAATAACATCATTAAAGACAAGGTCAACCTTCTTGTACACTCACCACTATATAAAAAGAATGATGGTGTCTATCCATGCAGAAAGAAAGAGAAATAAAAGTCACACCAACAAATGATGGCAACAAACCACTAAATGTCTGGCTCTGTTTTAGAGAGTCAAGGATGAAGTGGCCGCAACACAGACATCTGGATTTGGCTAGAAATTCTATGATGAAGCAGCATCCAGTTGTAAGGAATCAGTGCACGTGCAAAATAATTCCGTATTTATCTCCAATACAAAATAGAGTTGATTTTGCTTTATAAAACAGAATACTTCCTATGGGTCAATACAGTAAATTTAAATACGATATTAACACCTTACACAACTGGGCCTACTCCAAAAATGTGACATTGTGATGTGAACTGAACGTTGAACCCTAACAATGCTGCAGCTGTTGTAATACAAAACCCTTTCTTATATTTCTGTTTCATTTTGAATGATACTGATAAATTTTTGCTATGCTTTAGGCTGGCTATTAAATCTGTATACATGTGTGATTAATGTTATTGCATCCAAGCTGTGTTTGTTTGGTTTTGTGGTTTTAAGGTTGACGGGGTTTTTTGCGATAAACACTAACAGTTCCTTGAGAGATACTAACTTTGAAATAATCTTTACACATAGATGCATTGTTTAAGCTAAGCTAATTTACCATAAACCATACCACAGACTTCTAAGATCTCAAAGTGCCACCTTCCCCACAATTTTCCGTGATGGATACCTCCAAAATACCTAGATCAAATCCTGAACCCCTGCTCTGGTTTCACGTGGTTCAGAAACCTTACTGTCAGCTACTCTCCCATCCATACTTTACTGCTTTCAACTCCTTCCAGTAACATTTGTGGTACACAGAAATAACTAAGAACTCTCCAGTTGTTATCCCCCACCACTGGAGACAGGGATTTCACATCTTGCCATGAAAACATTATAAAATCTATTTCTTTTCATTTGTTGTCTGACAAGTTCCATGGAATTCATGTCTGAGGCCATAAAACAAGACTGGTTTTGAAGCTGGACTGTGTAGAATATCTGCTTTGAAACATGCAAGACGGTTAGATAACCCACGAGGAACAGTGGGTTACAAACAAAAATTCATGCAAAAGGTCACCATTTGGACTCCTCCTTGGTTTCTTAAGTAGAAACCAAAGACCACATCAGGCAAAGGAGATACTTATGCATTTCCTCTGATTGTATTGGTTCTAAACTACACCATTATTTACTAAGTAATGATTTTTTTCATTATTTTTTCTTAAAATACGTATAAAAATTTCTAACAAGTATATAAACATGATCAGACAAAAAGCATGTTTTCAGTTCTATGGTCTATTTGTACCTTTGATGGAGATGACTGATTTCTTCATCCTTACGGTTAATTTCCACTCTTGCTGTTTTGATAAGGGCTGAAATATTCTTTTTGAGAGCTTGGTTTTCATTTTGTAGAATGATATTCTATTTTAATATATATAAAACAGACAGCAAGAGAGAGAAGGAGAAGAAAAACAAGAATTAGCTTGGGTATCCAAACACGTAATGAAAAATAATGCAAGACAACCACTAGAAAAATTCCATCATTAGCAAAGTGACAGTAAAACATACACAAACCCTTTTGAAGAAATCAGAATTATTGCGATCCAAAACAGTTTGGGTTATTTTGTTTGTTGTTTGTTTTTGTTTGGGTTTTGTTTTTTGTTTTTTTTCTTTTTTGTAACATTGCTCACATTTATGCTTCTGTTTGTGGTCCTGGTAATTATTTCAAACATTTCAAGCATACAATTCAGTACAACTGAAATATGCCATAAAACAAGTGAGCTAAAAAATGATAATCCACCTCTTTGCTTCATTCTTTTACTCAATTTATTCCTTTCTTGGTAACTGCATTGAATGAGAGATGTAGCTCTTAAGTACATTCAGAGAAAGAGGGTAATTGTATTTCTTTCAAGGTATCAAAACCAACTTTGGGTGCTCTACCATTCTAACATTTCTAGGTATGCTATTCTAGAACCCTGTCAATCCTAGAAATAGTCCTTTCTCTTGGTAATTGTCCTCAGCAAAGCCTGCTCAGAAAGGCAGACAAGATTTGCAGAAAACAATACAGAAGTGTCACCGGGCAGCAGCTGCTTACCATTGCAAACCTTAGTACCCTTAGGACTTATTTGTAATATGCAGTAGAGCACACTGCAGAATTGCCCCAAATAATCCAGCTCTATGGAATGGCACAGCAAGGCAACACCAGCTCAAGCTGAAGAGCAGTTCAGACTTTTCAAATTGGCACTATACTCAAAGCAACACAGACATCTGCTTCCAGTTCTAATGACAGCTCAGGTACCTTCACAGCCCTGTCCCTAGTGCATTAAAAGCAAGAGTACTGGATACCTTTCTGATAACTACTCATTTGACACATTTACTTTCGAATTAAGAAGACAGAAGACAGCTTTTAACTAAGTCTTACTGCATACAACATTGTGAAAAAATGAATTTACCTACTGATTTTGTCAGTAGGCTATCCCAGCAACCATCCTAGGCAGACAAAGCTCCTAGCATCTATCTACAGGAGTGCTTTACAATGCAATGGATCAAGTCTGGAAAGCATATGAAATTTCTTTGTCAAAGCAATATTCAATTTACTTCGCATGATCTTGACAATATTTCCCTTTGAACTACAATACCTGTGCCTGTATTTCTTTAAATTTCTTCATCAACTCTTTAATTTGCTGTTGGCATTTTCCATATTCTGCCTGCAACTGTCAGAGAAAGAAGAATTCTCAGCACACAAGTGGACTTAATTATACAGAAGAGTTACTTCTCTAGATTTATAACTAGTTAACACACTAATGTATATTACAAACTTCTGTTTTTTCCCCCAAAGAAACATATTAAAGCCATATTGAAACAAAAGGCTTCAATATGCTCCAACTGGTATACAGGTCTCTAAAACAACACAAACACTCAGGTAAGAGGAAATCTATTGTGTGCTTGCCTAACAGTAATAGGCTAAAGAATAACAGAAAGCCATATTGTTGTGAAATTAAAGACACGATTACCAAGAAGCAGGAGCACTGACAGCCAAGTAAATGTGGACTCTCCTGTCAGATTTTATGTAACACAAAACAGGTGAGGAAAAAACACAACAAAAAGTTACTACAAACAAACTTGGACTGCAAAAATAGACAGCAAAAGGACATGATGCTGCTAAGATCACAAAGTTAAGCAAAATAAATTTGGCATGAGCTCTTCTTTAGAGGCAGATAATGACAAAGCTTTCACAGGAGAATGGACAACTTCCATTCAAACAAAGAGTCAACAACTTTCAAACTTGCAAAGTGATAGTTTCATCACTCAATGGAATCCTGGAGGTTTTGCTCCTGCTCCTTCTAACATCTGTGGATGTCTGTCCCTTTTACGCCATTTAAATGTGTCTCGTAGGCCAGGATTGGTGACGCTACTTAGGTGAGCGCTGTCTTGATTTGCTAGAAGCAGTTACCTACCGCACGGCCACCTTCAGTCTCAAGGACAGAATTAACCAACACATAAGATAGGTCATGGATTTATCTGCTTTACTCTGGAAAAATTTATCGGGAGAAATGTCAAGACCAGCTTTGTAGCATATGTCTGATCAGATCCTTGAATGACTAGAGGGAAACCACGATACATTTTCCCATAACGTAGCTGATACATGAACTGCATGCAAAGGGTAAGAAATGGGAACACATCACGTCACAGAGTGGCAGATTCCCTTATTCAAATGAACTTGTTGTCCTACAGTTTATTAGCACACTCTTGTTTTTACTTATTTAAAGACAGTTAGCCTATTTTTCCAACAATGTGAGCATGCTGACAACATTTTCTGTACTTTACTTTTTACACAAGAAAATTTGGAAAAAAACCACCCAAAAACACCAGGATTTTTTTTCCATATTAATACATACCTCATCATAGGATGCTTTCTTTGCAGTCCCTTCTTCAATTAATATTTCATCAAATAAATTTAAGCTGCTTCTAGATGGTGTAGAATTTGGAGCAAAATTGTCTATATAAAAAAAAGAAATGACATAAGGAAAAAGGTATTTTTCTAGCCATGTTGCACTGTGTACACTGTTCTATACTGTCTGTGCATGTTGGTTCTACTTCTTGTACTTACAACGTAACAAACAACACACAAAATAAAGAATTATTGCATGCTCATGTCATTACATGTTGCAGTAAGGTACAGAGATTTCTTGAAATAGCCATCTGTACGTGAAATGAAAGTGAAACGAAGAAAAACCCAAACAAAACCAACTGACAAGCCAACACCCAAACACCCCAATTATTTAATGACAGTGCTTTTTCCTCAAATCAGCATGGGTTCTCTGTTCACCAAATACACTTAACTGACAGCACCTGGCTTATGACACCCCTGAAATACAGATGGATTTGCAGACAAAGAATGAAGACAAAAAAATGAAGTCAGCTATCAAAGCTGTGCTTCCATCCTTTGGACAATACCAGAATGCAAAAAATATTATTAACACAATGTAAGAGGAACGTACAAACAACATCTTATCTGTACAGAGCAAAGGTTTCACCAATCCTCTCTTCAAATTTAAAAAACCAAGGTCCCTCAAAACTGGACTATATAAAATGTTTTCATTGCACTGCTATTCCTCCTTTGATGCTTACTAAACAATGCATCTCCATTTGTGAAACATGAACTTAAGAAACACAAAATGCAACGTGAGAAAAAGATAAATAGATGCTTTATGTCTGTAGGATATACTACAGTCCTTCCATAAAAATTCCATGGTCTTACAGCAGTAAGATCAGGAGAGAAATAATTGCTTAAATACTAGAAACAGCATTTCATTCAACGGTACACTAAGGCTCATGAAAAAGATCATGTGCTGGATCCATTTATTTCTCACCTTCAAAGAAGTTAAAGGGGGAAATAAATGTACATTAGCATGTAAAATTATTTGGAAAGTAGCAAATAAGGATCTCCTGAATATACTGTATCACATAGAAAGTATGTTCTGGATCTCTCACTGGGGATTTAGTGATCAGTGGCAGTTGGATCTGGTCCTGGAGCTTACAAAAACACAAAATAAAGGTGTTTTTCCCAAGGTAAATTGTCCTATATCGTGGCACAGATACAATAACTACGGTTTCTCTGCACCCCTTTACACGCCCAAGTCTCTTCAAATAGCAATATTAGAGGAAAACTGTCTTTCATTCATTCAGATAATAGATTTAAGAATTCTCTGCTGCATTTATACAGCCTAACATATATGTCTTGAATTTAAACAAGTTGCTCACTGAAGCATAGGTTACACCAGCTAAATGTAAACTCAAAACTAAATACTGTTTTACTTGAAATCAGCCTAAGACGCAGAGACTCTATCATGTTCCAAGCCAAGCAGTGAGACACAATTAACCTACCAGAAACCGACAAACTGCTGTCCAAGCCATCATAAATATCCACTGAGCTCTCATCTCCTTCCTTGAAGGGGGAGGCTTCAGCTAAAGCAATGAAAAAAAAAAGGAGGTCAAAGTAATAATTTAGTAAACTGCAAACTCTACCTTTCCCATAAAATAAGTGTAGCTGTGATCCTATACCAGTAGAAAATAGTAGAAGTAATAGTACAGACCAGTAAAAGACAGGAATTTTATCCAGCAAACTACTGCTATTGTGGAGAAAAGATTTTAGTCACCAGGGAGCAAAGACAATCTTGTAAGATCAGTCCATAAATACTACAAGAACTGTGCATAACGCAAATCATATGGCAAATAGATTTTAAAGTGATAAATTAAGTAAACTTAATCTAACTTTGAAACTGTTTTCTAGAATACACTGAATACAAAACTTATACAACTCAAAACCAAAAAAACCCGATTTGGTATGATAAAACCACTACTGTTAAAAGAAACATTTCCCGCTAAAAAAAACCCCCTATTGTAGTAGTCTGTATCATAACACAAACAATTTGCTTTAGTATTGCCATCTACTCACACACTAACTGGTTCTGTAAACGTATTTTAATCTAAATCTCCTCAGTCTCTCTTCATGTCTTTTTCCAATGCCTCTTATCACTCTCGTCTCCTCTATGTGAACCTCTCCAGTTCTGCAACAAATATTATTTCTATAAAGAAAAACATCAATGTCCACAGTCCTTCTGAGGCTTGGAATCTCCCAAATATGTGTCAAGTTAACCAACTGTGGAGCTGGAAATAAAGAGTACCTTGATTGTGGGTACTGTGGCAGTTGATAGCACATTGGCTCTTACAAACAGCAAACAAAGGTGCAGTGCCCCTAACTGCTTAAATGGAAGCTTCAATTAAGATACAGCTAAAGGTTAAATTATACACCATGAAAGACAGGGGAGAGACCAGTTCCAGGCATCCCTCAAAACATTCAGAAATCCAAAGTACACAGGTACGGTTTTTAATACAAACTTAAAAATGGGATATGGCTTGCATGATATTGTGCCACAGCCACTTAATTACAGTTGAAGCTCATCAGTATTTGTCACAACTTCAAATTTGTTTTCTAAGTTATTTCGGGACCTATTTATTTGCCTAGGACTGCTTGCATTAATTCCCTGCAAACCAGAAAGTAATCTAACACTTCTTACCACTGTAGCGGATATCAAACAGTCCCAGTCCATCCTCATCTGCTGCCATGATACAAACTCCCTATGGCTTCCCCATCTACGAGGAAAATATCAGAGCAAAGAGAACCAATTAACTGACAATTTCGGAACACCGATATAAAGCAGCATCATCTTGAAGTATGTCAATTACACTTGAGCTACTTGTGGCCCTGTTCTTCAATAAAATCCAGCACTAGAAAGAGAAAACTCTTGTATCAAGGTAACAAAATGAGCTTTCAAGAAATGTACGAAATTATCTGTTACTTAAATAAGCATCCTGAAGATCTTCAGCTGTCACTTATAGATCCTATACAGAAATTTTGATATGAAAATCAGCACTGCATTCTGTGAACAGGTATGAACGTGTATCTTACCCAGTTAAACTAATCTGATTTGGTAATTCTGATTTCTTCCCTACTGACCGTTTAAGAGCGAATTCCCCTTGTCTGGTATCACCAGTCAAACCACTACCGAGAAGGGGGGCTGGCAGCGGCTCAGGCTGGGGGGCTGCCGGCGGGGAAGGCACAGGCACAAGGCAGCCGCCAGCCCCTTCAGAGGCAGCGGCCCT
>VZRQ01005882.1:483260-578697 GCA_013397975.1 Machaerirhynchus nigripectus
TGTGCCCGCCCCCCCGGCCGTCCCTGGCCCTGGGGCGGCCAGCGGGAGCTAATCCCCGCTCTCCCCCTCCCCCTCCTCTCTCTCTCCCCCTCTCCCTCTCTCTTTTTCTCTCTCCCTCTCTCCCCCTGATGCTGTTTCTTGCCTCCCCCGCCCCTGTCAGGGATGCGCGGGTGCAGCCCACGAGGAAGGTCCTCTTCCCTGGTACTATCCTGGTACCCTTCCTACTGCGCTTCGCCCTGCAGTTAAAATCTTCGATATCTTCAGTGTCCCCTAAGGTGACTCTGGAAGCGTGACAGCGAGAGGTGGCGTTTTGTTACCAAGCACTGAGATAGTAACTAGTCCCTACCCTGATGCTATTTTGCGTGTCTTCTTTAATTACCTTAAAACAGCATGTGGGGTGAAAAGAGGCATGGATATTCTAGGCTTTGCTTTGAGTTTTTTTTTTTTAATCACAGTCTCACAGGCTGTAGTGATGCTGGAAACATGTCACTTTCATGCTTGGGCTGCCTTAGCTCTGAAAAGCACACCTGCTTTCTAGGAGAGTTAAGGCCGATCTCCTTTCTCTCTCTGAAATGCTTGAAGACCTGTAGTAGCAGAATATCAGCACGTCAGATGTTGTTTTATTAATACTTTTCATGATAGAGCTTTTGAAGCCCCTAATATGTGTACACATTTTGGGGCTCAAAGTGTATTTCCCTTTGAGTGTCTAGGAAATGTCCCAGTTGTCTGAAGATGAAAAGTCTAAAGTATCGTGTTTTTTCGGAATATTGGCTTTCAGTCTGAGTTGCTGTCTCAGTTATGGTTGGGGAAGACTTTCATACTGGTACTCAAGGTTCTTTGTTGGTAGACAGATGGCTCTTTCTTCTCTCGCTGCAAATCACAGGATCAAAGTAAAATTGACATGAATATATGTTCCTGAGTTGAAGCTAATTGGTGGGAAGCAGTGATGAAGAGTTGCTTCGCAAGAGAGAGAAGCTGCTGAGAAATAGAGACGGGGATGGTGTGGATGCATGTTGTAGCAGACAGATGGAGCAGCGAACCAGAAGTGAGTCACCGAGATCTGAGACTGGGAAAGAAACTGTGCCCTTTCCCTTTCGGTGACTGTTTGGAGATATGCTTCAGGTTTAAAAGTCTTGCTAGGTGGAAACTGTTAAAGAGTGATTGTATAGAGGGAGTCTGGAACAGCACACTACTTAACAATGATACATCCTTTTGAAAACTGAATTGCAGTTTCCAGGCATGGAAACTACAGCTCTAGGATTATTTTAAGCTTGTCTTGCCAGTAAACAAACTCCATCTCTAAACGTCGTAATTGATTTCCTACAAGTTGCTTTGTGTGTAACCTAGGAAGCATGCATTGTGGAAATCTAGAGCTCTCTTTGCTCTACAGCTTCATTATGTCTTTCTGGCAACTTATTTCTTCAGTATTCCATAAAGCAATGAAACTTGCCCACAAGTGCTAAGTAAGGAATAGTCTTTTAAGGTTCATGGTATGGCAGAGTTCATGTGGTCATGGAAGGTTTTGTTCCCTGTGCTTGGGTACGTAATAGAATTAGAGCCCTTTCTGTAAAGTATTTTTATATCCCACGAACTCTGCAAAGATAGAGCAGATTTCTGTGCTCTTAATGAGGAAGATGGGATGAAAAGCTCTCTGGACCTGTTTCCCACCTTACAGTTCTGAATAATTTAAGCCAACTGTAGAAACAATAAGTCTCCACAAACCAGAATGTGCTTTTGGCTCTGAGTTACCAAAGGTGTACCGGAAAGTCTTCCTGCAGAGAATTTAAATTGTGAATGTTGTGCAAATGTATGTATTCTGGTTCCCTGTGATCATGGAGTTTCAGTAGAGAAGTTAATTACTGTGAAGGTAAAAACACTACTAGGAATGGAACTTTAATGCAAAAATACCCTTACTTGTTTCTGTCCTTTGCATCTACCACTGTGCTTATATGGAAAGATATATATCAAAAAACCTGACCCCTTTGGATATTTCTTCTCTTTAGTCTATGTAACCTCCCTAAGTGAACAGGAGATCTTGAGCACAACATTCTTGATTTTCTTTTTTAATTTTTTGGTGGTTTAGCTTGGCATCCTTCGTTTTGCATCTCATTTTTCTATGTAGCAGTGAAAGTTGCTTTAATAATAATTCCAAGCTCTTATTTAGAGTCCTTCAGTCTTAGCATGTTATGTAGAGAAATGCCTTTATTCCTTTATATTAATAAATGTAGGAAAAAGGAGGTGACCTAATGGTCTCAAATTCACACAGCTACCCATTTTCTGTCAGAAAAAATGTCCTGATGCTCTGGCAACTAAGGCAGAAGTTTTTTCTTACTAAAATATGACTTCAACATTTTATTTGAAAGATTATTTAGACTTTGCATCATGTAGCATTAGAAATAAAGGAAGGTATGTTGCACTTTGGCTTCCATCTTGGGCTGTATCGTCATCTCCTTCTGCTAGTTTTTGCAAAGTTGTGATTTTTGGGACACCGTATGTTAATGATAAAGAAACTTCTTGCTTTCATCCTCTCTTGTGAGGGGGAGATCTGTCCAACTCTGTCAAAGATGTGTTGGAGGAGGTTTAGGAAGTTCCAGCTTGTGCTCCCTGTGAGACTGCTTATCACTGCTGGTTTTTTAATTTTTCTCTTGAACTGTGGGGGTTATAGGAAGAGAGTGGGCTCGTGTTTTGGTTTATCTTGCTGAATTGAACAGCTGCCAAAAAGAGTGGTGCTGCTCTGTTTTCTTTTAGCCTCTTCCCAAGGCCAAGCCACACCTTTGTGTTGAGTCTCTTATCTTGAACCCAGTAAGCGTGCTGATTTGGAAAATCCATTCAACTTTCCCACCCAGTGCAGGACTTCGTAAGGATTAGTTGGGATCATCTTGCTAAATTGATCGCTGCACAGTCATACAGTGGTAGAGCTGCTGTGTGGTGGAACAGAGACAAAAACATGAGTTCCTTGTTGGAGGGGAAGAAGGATTTCCCATGTGTGGCCCTTATGCCCTCCAGCTCTTTAGAAGTATCCCAGTGTTAAATCTGAGTCTGGTGTAACCTGTGCGTCATGAGCAGAAGTGTGGATTTCATGTGGGACCACATTGCTCATTGCTGTGATCCATTAGTTTATGGAATTAGCATTTGGATTAAGCTGGGTATTATTAAAGATTTCTGTACCTTGTGTGCACTGAGCAAATGTACTGTGCAGGCTGGGAAATGTACAGTGCAGGATGCAGGCTGTGCATCCTGCTGCTAGAGCAGCATCTGGGATCATGTCTGACTCAATGCTAGCTGTGTCTGCTTCATGTGTCTCATTAATAGCAGACAGTGTGTGTATGTGCTTTGTGTTTGGAGGCACAGTCTTTTGTGATGCTTTCTTAAAGCAGCTGTTTGGAACCACATGTGCAGATTTATTATCCCAGACTTGAACACTTTCAGATCAGCTGTCTATTGCTATTGGTTGAGAAAGCTGGTATTTCATAAAGCAATGTTTTGTTAAAAAAACCCCTCGACAGTATTCAGCTTTTCCATAAAATTTTTCGTTTAGGCTCTGAAATCAGATAGAGAGTCTCTTTGTAGAATGAGAGTGTTGCCACTGTGATTTTTGAACAGTTTTATATGTCCTAAGGGTACTGCACACAATAATTAAAAAACTGCTTCCTCTCACAAAATTGGTAATGGCATGAATTTGTTGTACAGTAGACATGTAAATACAAAATTTTACTGAGTCACTCACATTATTTACTATTTTATTGTTAAGTGGCTTTGATATTCAAATCTCTGGTTAATAAATTAAGCACCCTGTTGTGCCTTGTTTGGGTAGCCAAAGATGTAATTGACTTGAAAACTGGAGATGCTTTTTATTTTTTGCAGTGGAGTTTATTTCTGGTTCTTTTGAGCCATTCTGCCTTTGAACAACTTATCAGTCATTTTGCCACTCAAAATCTGATTCCCTGTAATGTACAGGGCCTTGCTCCATTTTTAAAATTATTTTTAATGCTGCTGTGACAGATGAGAGGAAGATAAACTTATGTTTTCTAAAAGCAAACACAAGTCCTGTAAGAAACTGCTTGCATTTAATGTGATGGGTTTGATATTTGTAGTGTATATACCTCAGTTTCCCTGTCTTCTTAATGCTGTATGGGGGATGAATGTCTTTTCAAATCCAGGAGACAGAGGAGCTTGAACAGGTTTGCGTGAGTTCTAGAAGGGTGTGGACAGTGGTATAACCTTAGGGGGTCATCCTTTCAAAGGACCACTGCACTCTTGTTACAGTGAAGCCATCCCGTCTGTGAGACCAGGAACAGGTTTTACCCGAGTTAACTAAAGCCTGGGAGAAGCAGAAATTGGCTGCATGTGGCGCTGAAACAAAAGACTACCTGAATTACAGAATACTTCTGTCTTGTGTAGGATAAGGGTTCACTCATTAAGGGAGGGAAGCGTGGAGCATCCGAGTTAAGGGCAAAACCGCTATAGTGCAAATTCAAAATCTGATTTTCAAAATTACTTATACTGCACAGTATGTTAAACATCATGGAAGTGGAGAGATGCTTGGGTAGTAACATGACCTCAAAGACCAGAGAAATGTAAGGGTATGACGCAAGAAATGGGTTGTTACAAAGTTAGGAGGGTTGGGGGGACTAGGCAGGGCAGATGTGAGGGTAAGGTGTGTTGGTTTGGCTTTTTTCTTTCTTCTAGCAGATGTGAATATGTTTTCCTTGTATTTTAAAGCACTAAATGACCATTTTTGTGTAACAGTATAAAAAGAAAAAGAACTTCCACTTCAAAACTGCAGATATGAGCTGCTTCTTGTTAAGAGCGTTGCTCGCTATAGTGCCTGTCAGAACTATGAAAATAAGGCTGTGATCATGATTGATCGAATGCTTCTTTTTTGTAAAGAGAGAGTGAACAGGAAGCAACTTAAACATAAGAACTCAAATTCTTAAATGTTTTGTGGCTGTCATGAGACCAAGCTGTTAAGATCAATGGAAATTCTAGGCAGAAAGATGTATTAGTTGTTATAGCATTTTCCCAGTCTTTTTCTTTAAAAAAACATATTGCAAATTGTTTACTTTATCTTTCAGTTGTAAAGTATAATTTAGGATTTTGGGACTACTTTGTAGTTCCTATTTAGTGTATCATTCTGCATCTTAACTAATTTTTTTTTTAAGTAATTTTTTCTTTCAGTACAGAGAACTGTGTCAATTGAGTACCTGCTTCTGGTTTTGAACTATTTGTTCCTGTAAAATTCGCTCTGACTTCTGCATGAATAGTTCTGAAGTTAAAAGTCAAAATAATTTTCCATTTAACCTGTTCTTACTTCCCATTCCTTTAGGTTTGGACTCAGCAGGATCGTCAGTGCATCCTCAATACTTTAGCGCAGTTATTGCTGGATAAAGAATGTACTTTATTGATCGGCCGCCAAGTTCGGCCCATCCTGCTGGATTTGTTGGAAAGAAATGCAGAAGCTATTAAAGCTGGTGGCCAGATCAACCATGATCGGCATGAAAGGCTGTGTGTAGCAATGAGCAAGCTGGTTGCTGACCACCCTGATGTTTTGCCGTGAGTAACGAGATGTCAATGTTTGAATTTAGGAAGGGTTGCAACCCGCCCCTGGAGGCGAGGGTAACTCAGGTTCTTGTTAAAAGATCCCTTGGGATGGATTAGAGAGGACACTGACCGACTGGTGTTTTAATATATAAGTATATGCTGTTTACTTTAGAACAATTTGGTTGCAATGGAAAGGAGATATGTATCTGTTTTGGTTATTAGCTGTAGAAATATAGCAATATATAAGCATAAAAAATAACACTTGAGAAAATGTATGAGGGAAAAGAAAGAAAGGATAAGAATAGAAAGATATCACTACCCACGGATCCAGCGGCGAGACTTGGTTGTTGCAGTTTCAGTGTCCATTGGTCCACGCGATGGTTGAAGCATTGATCCATCGGGAGATGGGGGAAAGTCCACAGAACATAAAATTTGTTGGGTTAATAAACGCTCAGGTTCAGGTGGGAATGCCCAGGTACCCACCCTGGTGGGTGGGAGTTTTACACTGTGCTGCAACACTGTGGATCGTGCCCTGTTCTCTGGTGGAAGTTGCTAAAAGTGAGTCTGGGGGCGCTTCGGGGATCTTTGATTTATGACTCCTCCTAAGACATGACAGCTGCCTCTAATGTAGTTGAGCCAGTTATGCCACATCATAAGGGATGAAAACCTTCGGTGGGAATGTCCCGGTACTTCCCCCGAGGGGAGTTTTCACACCTGAGCCAATTGTGTAAGGGAGGACATTGTCATGATAAAAAGCATTATCCCACTTTGCAGGATTAGTTTTTTATCGGCCTCTTCCAGATGTGGCCCAAACCCCAGCTTGTAGCCCCCGGTGGTGGGTGCTCACCCCCTCTGCCCCCGGGCTCTGACCCTGCACCTCCTCAGCAAAGCACTGCTGCTTTTGCAAATGGCAGATTGTTTGAGTCATTAACCATTAACATTGCAGTTAACATTTCATCCAGGCAATGTGTGCTTGTTAGTGTTCCCTGGTTGAAGACAGGTGGTGTCAGGATTTGAATTGTCTCCCACAATAACAGATGTGTTTTGAATGGAAAGAATTATTTAGTAAATACAAGTCTCAAACACAGTTTATTTTAGTTGAATCGTGTTGTAAGATGCAATGTAACTTTCATCTATGATCTGGAGAAAAGCAAACCAGCTGCCATGAAAATAGTTCACAACCAAAATCTCTGAGTTTAAGGTTAGACCTCTTGGCCAGTAGAATATAAAGTTACATAAGAAGAAATCAGTCTTACTTTTTCAATAAACAAGAGCAATCAAAGAGTTTTCACCAAAGGCAGTACTGTTTCCCCTTGATAATTAGGTAATGATTTCTAGTAAGGTAAAGTCTCTGTTGTCAGCTGATTGCTGAAGTGGTTGTTTCCCACGTGTGGACAAAGTTAGTTATAGGCCTTAGTTCTTAGTACCGTCAGTTACTGTCTTAGTAACTCTGTGCCCTGATATTTTTGTTAGTGTCTGGTTTTCCTTCTTCTGACTTGGATGTCTGTGTTCCATCTCTTTCTCTCTCTCTCTCTTCTGAAGATTTGCTTTAAGATACTTTAAAACTACATCACCAGTTTTCCAGAGGCTTTTCCTGGAGAGCTCAGATGCAAACACAGTGCGATATGGGCGCAGACGAATGAAGTTACGGGACCTCATGGAGGCAGCCTACAGATTTTTACAAAAGGAGCAATCAGTTTTCCGGGAACTATGGGACTGGAGTGTGTGTATTCCACTCTTGAGGAGTCATGACACTTTAGTCCGTTGGTAAGTTAAAACCTCCAAATCTCCTTCATCGAATAAATGTATTTGTGTCTTCAATTGTAATTAGCAGTGTTCACTTTCAATAGAAAGCATCTTCAAATAATACCAGAAATCCGTACCAATGGTATCTGTACTTGTACTTCTTAACTGGCCTTCTGAAAGCTATGGTGATCTATCACAAAGTGAATTTTAGGCTAGTAGTGCTTAAAACTGTGGTCTAGCGAATCTTTCCGAATAAGTTCAGTTTGCCCAAGTTGGTTCTTTTTTCTGTTGTTCGTATACAGAGTTCTCAGCGTCTGTAAAACTCGTCTTATTTAAGCTGCGCTTCCTATTGGCCCTGTTACAGGCTTTGTGTGGGATTTTGGTCCAATGTTTTATGTTAGGTGTCTGCCTGCAGGGCTTCAACCTAATCACATGCTCTACCTTATTTATGTCAGTGGTAGTATTGATAGTGCCTTTTATTTTGAAAAAGATCCCTAATAGTGTTCACTTTTTAAAATGTATCTTCCGAATTATGTTAGTAACACATAAATTAAGTAAGGTGTATAATTTAGGAAGGGCAGAACCAAGAGTGTTATCAAATCTGTCAGTCATTTATGAAGCTCTTCAAAATTACATACTTAGTCTCAGAAAAAGAGAGAGAACTTGTAATTCATTGACCAGAATTGGTTTACCTGGTGTTCAGCCAGTAGTCTTAAGTAAGTGAATGAGCTGACTTTCAAACTTTGTTCTGAAACAATCTTCTTCTGCCCGCTCTTCCTTCCCCTCCATCACACTCACTGAACAAAACTTTGTTCTTGGAAATTAAAAACAGTGTTATAATAAATGAAAAACATTATATAAAATGTTCCTTTGTTGCAAGACAGCTTTATGTAGTCACGACTTGGGAGTTGTTATCTTTTTTAGGCACTCAGAATTGATTTCATTGCATTAGGTTTACTTTAAAAATAGCATGAAATGCAATTTTGGAAGGGAAGTGGTAGGAGAAAAAAAATTGGGCAAAGATGACCTCAGTTCCTTGTCTCATATGTTAACCTTCATTTACTTAGGAAAATGCATTTCGTTGTTATATTTCTGCTGACGATTCAGTTCTTCAGAGAAATGTTAGCTAATTGGTGTATAAATTAGAACTGCCGTGATAGAATTGCTTTCCTCAGTTCTGAGATATTTGTCTAATCTGAAAGAACGTTAAGCAAAGTGCTAAAACAATTTCCATGGATAAAGTTTTCTGTGCGTTTTTCCAAACTTGATGTTTCGGTATGCAGTTGACAGTTGTCGAACTACATTTCTTAAGACTGTTTTGACACATTTTGTTCTAAATATAATTTTTAGGTATACTTCAAACTGTCTTGCTCTGGTTACATGCATGAATGATGAGCATAAGTTATCTTTCCTGAAGAAGATATTCAATCCTGAGGAGCTGATACATTTCAGACTAAAGTAAGAACTTTTAAAATCTTGACCACAATTTATTTTTCTTTATGGCTTTCAGCTGAATTAATAAACATGGGTTTCACAGGTTGCTAGAAGAATCTCAGCTGCAGAATGTGGAAAAAGCCCTAGTTTTGGCTAATCCAGACTCCTTGTTTTGGCAAAAGGAGAAAGAACTGCGCTATACACAAGGACACGTTGTGTCGGGTGACCTCTCTGCACATGTAGTAGCTGTCTGTGGCATTGTGCTGCCTAGACTACAGCATGTTTCTGAAGAGCAGGTATGTAATCCACTGTTAAATCAATACATTTTTGTTTTAGGAATTTCTAAGTACAGTGAACTGACTTTATTTCCTGATTAGATGGTATTGAGAAACTACGGGTAATCTGTGTATCTTTGTCTTTCTCAGTGTGTGCTGTAAACTAGTGTTGCATAATACAGACACCACAACGAAGCTCTGCAGTGGAGTGAAGCAGTGAAGGAACAATAGTGCTGTTCATTCTACCTTCATGTAGCAGTTTGTACAATCATACTACAGGAGAATATTCAACCTTTGGTAGTAACTCCAGTCTCAGGGTGACAATCCATAGGTGACTAAAGCCAGGATCTTTAGGGAGGGACAGCTCCTTTTACTTAATTGACAGAGGTTTTTTTATGCTATACAGGCATCTTATATGCAGCCTTGCTCCAAACATATGCTCAGTTCTTCTCTGAAAAGAAAACAAGGCTGCTATTTAAACTCTTCCAGAAGGCAGAGAAAGGGGAAAGGAAGTGAACAAGAATTTACTGTCACCACTTGAGAAAGTGTAATGCAGACTATACTGCCTTACAATTTTGGGAAGCCCACCAAAGACATAAATGTATTTAAACAAACAGTATTTAACCTTTTTTCTTTTAAATTGCTATTTAACTTAAGCTGTTCAGGTCCCTCATTGTAGCTACTGCCAGTATTCCTGACTGTTATTCTCCTTTAGATACAAGTTTCAGCTCTTAGCTGACTTTTTTTGTTTAATTTTGTAACAGTGATCTACAACAGGACAAAGAAATGAATGAAGACTACCACTGTCTATAATTAAGTAGCAGAAGCAAGGAAAGAGGATTTTTCCTCCAACTTCCTCTTCTTCCCCCACCCTGTTTTTTTCCCCACTTCTGTTTTTGAATTCACTGTTTTCTAGCCTTTTGGGATTTTTTTATAGGATTGAGAGAGTGGTTTGAAATTCACTGTAGGAGGGGAAACTGTAGAACTGTTTAAGGAGATTCTTACTCCCATGGCAGCATCACAGCTGCTGCAGCTGTGCTGAAGCCAGGCCATGCTATAGACTGGATTACTGAAAGAATACTCGTTATCTATGAGGGAGGAGAGAACTTCCCTGTAAAGAATGCTTTTATTTTTTTAATAGCCACAGGTATTCCACTGATCTGGCCTACAGTGTAGTTCCAGTTACAGTAGGGAGGTTCCAGTGATAGCTTAGGAGGTCTGATGAAGACATAGGAGCAAACTGTGAGGGGAAGCAGGTTCTCTTGTTTCCAGAGAAGTACATCAAGCTGTATCTGAAAAAAAGGTCAGACTTAAATACAAGACACTTGTTCTAATGCTCTGATTTCTTTCCTCTGAGCCTTTTGGCACAAAGCACTGGTTTTTGTGCCATGTATTGATATGTGACTGTAAGAGAATATTTGGAAACTATCTGTAGCATTGATTAATTACCATTCAGTAAAGTGCATTCATTTACTTTTGAATAAAATGAAAATGTTATGGAATATACCTTTTTTTTTTTCATTCACTGAGTTTAATGATCTTGTACTTTGGCCTCTAGGGAAAGAAGTAAATACTCATATTCATTCATTTAATATTCATCTTTGCATCATTTGAATGCAACTGCTATTTGAGTTGTCCTGTGATTTGGACCCATTCTGATGACTGAATTTCACTAATATTGCAAATTGTATTTGATTGACATGAGTTATGACTGAATAGTTACTATGCCTGTACTGACAGCATGGTGTGAATTCCCCTTGGGATCAAGTTATATATATACTTTTCATTAAGTGTTTCACCTATAATAGGTTTTGGATGAAATCTGTTTTAGTATCTGTCAATAAATACAACTTTAGACTCCTTTATTTTATTAGATATGCTGATCTGCAGGCCAAAATTTTTCTTGTTGTTAGACTCACTTTCCTAATTGTTCTGTGTTGTACAACTGTAAGAAAAGTAATTTCAGTGTAGTAACCCAAATTTTATGTTTGAACAGGAAAATAACACCAGCAGTTTTGTTTTGGTTGAATCTGCCTTCACAAATCTTCAAAACCTTGCTATTGCTGTAGCATATCAGACTCCTGTTTTATTAGAAGGACCAATAGGATGTGGCAAAACTTCTTTAATTGAATATTTAGCAGCTGTTACAGGAAGAGCAAAACCTCCTCATATTTTGAAAGTTCAGCTTGGAGATCAAACTGATAGTAAGGTAACTGATGGATTTGTTTTATGGTTGGACTGTGAGACAAAACTTTTACTTAAAGCATGGACTTTATTTTCTAATAATACAGTGTTTTCACTCAAGGACCCTACAGTGCCCAGCTCTTTAGTACTAGTCTTACTATTGATGAGAATGAATAAATAAACAAACAAGAAAAAGAAGTTATTTTCCAGTAGGTTTTAAATTCTTTGCATAATTGTGCTGAACCTGTGTCATCCAAATTATGTTTTATCAGGGTTTTTCTATGTGGAAGAGCTCTATTGATTTTTTTAATTAAAAAAAAAATTGATTTGTATTGGAAAAAGCAGGATTCCGGTGCCAAAGGTTGTATGAACACTTTTATTTCCGTTTAAGTGAGCTAATGTCAGTTCAATCTGATGCCATTTTTTGTGATAAAGGTGAGATAAAGTAAGATACTGGGATGTTGAGGTGATTTGCAGTTACATAATAGCGATTAAGCTCTAGCTCTAGATAATTTCATGTACTTCTTGTTTTGCATATAGAATTTTGGAGCTTGAGTTGATTTATGTTGTTTGGCACAATTTATTTTTAGTTTTCAAAGGTGGTTAGTATCTACAAGAAGTTATTACAAGGTTTTTATTAGCATGCATAAGCACCTTCTTTGCTTGCATGGAACACCTGTTTTCACCATCTCACAACTGTATCTTCTCATATACAAGACTAAGACCGTCATATTTAAGAAAAAGTGATGAAGTTCAAGGTATAAAATATGTAGTAGTAAAATCATACTCAAATTTTTAACCAATGCTTAAATATTGAAGTTACAGTTTGAGAGAAAAGCAAAGCTTTGGCTGGATTTTACCTTTGAATAGCTTGCTTTGTAGTTCCTTTTACTACCTTAGTCACAGACTTTTCAAAAACATAAAATAAAGTTCGGTGTAACCCTAGACCCCTAGTTTTCTGTGTTGCTTTAGATTGCTTGTAAATTAGGGTGCCCCAGCTCCTAAATTCACTTCCAATTACCTGGTTTGTTTTAATTACTACGTTTCAGTTAAATTGCCACTGGAGCGGGGGAAACTTTTCTTCTTAATTAAAAGAAGTGCAATGCTGGGCACGGGTTGCCAGACAGATTGTTTAGTAAGGTGGAGGCAAAGCATCACTTATGTCCAACTTTGGTCATATTTGCCATCCTTTTCCCTGGGGATGTAGTGCCCAGGACCCTAATGTGCCAGTTGTTTCTGTCACAGACGCTGCTGGGCATGTATCGATGCACTGATGTACCAGGGGAGTTTGTGTGGCAGCCTGGGACCTTGACACAAGCCGTGACCAAGGGTCACTGGATACTTCTGGAGGATATTGATTATGCTCCTCTCGATGTGGTATGTAGCTTTATGTTTGTTTTAAGGTGGTCTTGATGCCCATGATGGCAGTTTTGGGAGTCTCGTCACCAGGGTTCTGTACCAGCACACTGAAAATGCTGCTGCTTTGAAAGGGGTTGGAAAGAATTCACCTGTCTTTGGTCACTTAAATTGCACACCTCATTAGTTTTTGTCCATGTTTCAGAGTACTGATGACCCTACCACTGATACCACATTTCACTCTGAAAACTGGAATTGACACTGATAATGAGCTGTTAATATGTCTATTTAATAATGTTTTGGTGTTTGAAACCAAATGTGGCCCTGAACACCACAGAATATTGTCAATGTATGAGGCTGATGCTGTTAATAAGATTTTTAGGGGAATTGTTTTGTTGTATGGGGCTTTTTTTTTCTTTCCACATTTCTTACATATTAAAAATGTGCTGTTGCACTAATCATCATAAGTTTTCACAGATTTCCCGGTTTTTTGGCTCCAGAACAACTAGTTAAGTCAGTCATCCTTGCCTTTTGAAGTAATGGCTACTGAAAACAAGTAATTTGCAAGAATGGTGTGATAGAGATGCTTTGCTGTGTAGGTCTGCTGGACATTCTGCTGGTGGTTTCCTTTCATACCCGTTCCGTAAAGCATCCTTTGTGTGACTGAATCACCTCTCAGTTTGTTCATTAGGTTCTAGGCTGCTGATACTAGAAATAGAAATAGGAAATTTATAAGAAAGCAAATGAATACTGCTCGTATGTACAGACAGTTCACTGCTAGGGGGTCATGCACGTATTTGCTTCTGTGGACTCAACTCATTGCATTCATGATGAGCATACCCTGAGCAGTATCCTGCATTCTTCAAATCCCTTTCTTCAGGTCCTCCCTGCAGGCATCCTGTCTGCTTTCTCCATATCAAAGGATCTCTGTGTGCTTCCCTCTGTGCTGAGGGATTGGTGTGGTCATGCCTCCCTTTTTTCTTTCCACCACCATTACTGTCCTTCTCCGAGGAAGGGTAGATTATTTAAATAGATACTAAACTCTCCCGGGGGTAGCAGTGTATACACTGAAAAAGATTGATGTTTGAGAATGACATCTTTGAGATACAGGTCATCTTTGTTCAGGGAGGTAAAGAAAATAAAGCTTCTGATGTGGAAGTGTCTAATAAGTAATTTGATAATGTAAAAAATAAATAGTTTTGATTTGGACTTGCAGTGTAAAGGCTGTCATTTCCATTCTCTTATCATTAAATTTGAATACAGGAGAAAAAAAAGGTAAGTAAACATTACACCAGTGACTTCCACTGCTGATTAAAATTGCTGGGGACTCTGCAGTTCCTGTTAGCATCACTTGGAAGTGCAGTCTGTGGGAATGGCAGTTGCTGGTAGTGTAATGGTGCTCCGTGGCATTGCTCCAGCATCTCTAGTGCGAAGTGAGTGTGGATGGTTGTGCTGTCTGTTAGTGTCACCAAAAAAAAATTATAAATTTTCTTTTTCTCCAGATCTCTGTGCTGATTCCTCTTTTGGAGAAAAGAGAGTTACTGATTCCTGGTCGTGGTGACTGTTTAAAAGTAGCACCAGGGTTCCAGTTTTTTGCAACCAGAAGGTAGGTTTGTAAACTTAAATGAGATTGAGAGCACAGATATCTTATTTTTAAGTCCAAGGTACTTTTAAGTGCAAGATACTTGTGTAGAAGCATTTTAGCAATTTCCAATTAACAAGCAGTAGAAGCCATAGAAGCTGTTTTCAAATGTTTTACAATTTATTTCAAAGCCTTTAACACATTTTCCTGTTTTTGCCTTTCTTCTGTAAATTAGTTCTTTTCTTCTGATCTATTTTTTCTGGAATTGAGTCTTTTGTATTCAACTCTTTCGGTTGCCTCATTTCCTAATAATTTTTATTTCTGTATGCATGGTTGTCATGGTTTAACCTTAGTCATCAACTAAACACCACACAGGCGCTGGCTCACTCCCCTGCAGCAGGATGGGGGAGAGAGTTGGAAGGGTAAAAGTGGGAAAACTCATAGGTTGAGATAGAGTTTAGGTAAAGCAAAATATTTCCACACAAACACAAGAGACAAACCCTATCACTCCGAGCATCCCCACCCTTCCTTCTTCTTCCCACAGCTTTATATGCTAAGCACGACCCCATCTGATGGGGAATATCCTGGTGGTCAGTTGGGATCAGCTGTCCTGGCTGTGTCCCTCCCCAGCTCCCTGTGTACCCTCACCCTCCTCTCTGCTGGGGTGGGCTGAGAAGCAGAAAAGGCCTTGACTCTGTGGAAGCCCTGCTCAGGGTAACTAAAGACATCCTTGTATTATCAGCACTGTTGTGGTCACAAATGCAAAACACAGCCCCATGCCAGCTATTATGAAGAAATTTGACTATCCCAGCCAAAACGAGCACATCAGCGAACAGTTTGTATAGCAGCAAATTATAGTTTTCATTGGGCTAGTTAGAGTAGATTCCCTAAATCTGTTGCAGTTTACAGCTGGGAAACAGTATTTAACAATAGAAACTAAACACAGTACAACAAAGGAGAAAAAACCAGCAAAAACCCACCAGAAAACAAAAGCCAAACCACAACCCCAAACCTAATGCTTTGCATGTGCAAGGCTACTTCCACAGTGGGTAAAAACACATGGCTAAATAGTTATTTCTCCAGAAAAAAAAACAAGGGGAATGAAATGTATAATGGGAAGAGCTGAGTCTGTAGGAGGGGAAGAATAATTGTGAAACACTGTGGAGGGGACAGGGCTGGAGGTGCTTTTCCTGCATCTCTGCACTAAGATCACAGATCCTTTAGGATATTTCACAGGCCACTTCTGTCAGGTTTCTCTCTTTACAGAGGATTCTGTATGTTGCTTCTGATAGACAACTGACAGTTAAGTCTTTCTGAAAGTATCTCTGTGGAGATTTTGCATTATAGGCAGAAAAACACTGCCATAATAGGTAATTTGGGAAGCATGGATAGGGGAGGTGGGGTACGTGACAGGACAGTGACAAACAGTGTCATTTTGGCCTGCTGCATTGTGCTGTAGCAGCTCTATGTAACGTGTTCTCTGACACCCAGAAATGCCCTGAAAATGCTGAATTCTTCAGCCACGCACAGCAAGCTGTGTTTCTTCATGTTGTTCTGATTTAGGATATTCAGCTGTGGTGGAGGTTGGTACAGGCAGCAAAGCAGCCATGCTGCTCTTCTGGACAAATACTGGACCAAAATACATCTGGATAACATGAGCAAAGGAGAACTCAAGGAGGTATGGGGTGTGTTGCTCCATTGTGGCATGTGAATAATTGTTTCAACTTAGGGTAATAAATGTTTTTCAGTAGTTGATTGAATCCTTATTTTTATCTTCAAGTTTCACAATAGACCCTTATAATTTCAGCTTTGTGCTGCCAATTTTGAAGTAAACAGGCAGTTTTTCAGGAAAATTTGAAGTGAATTGAACAAAGATTCCTGGAACTTGCCTTGACAGACACAATTCTCCTTTGTGTGGGTCTAAGAATCAAGTTGCTTAGCCACTTACTAGCCCACAGAGACTTGAAAGAAGAGAGAAATAGTAAAAAAGAAAATTGAGCTTACTCTAATTCTGAGTTCTAAGCTTTGAACTGAAAAATAATTGGTCAGTTATCAATTAAAAATAAGTGCTTCTATTAACATCTTTCTTTTGTTAGCATCTCTGGGAAGTGTTTGCTTCTTCAGAAGATTAAAGCAGCCCAGGGCTCATACGGAAATAGAATTCTCTGGAGATTGTCCTTGTGATACAGAGCTCAGAACAGGATCTGATTCTAAAAGACCCTTGGCTGAGGGAAAAGGTAGTGAATAGCATCTAGCAGAAGAGTTGAGGAGAAAGTTCTGAATTTCCTAGAATGAAGAAGATAGTTTTTTCAGTAGAATTCATTCACTCCTTTGGACTCGTTAAACAGCAAGCACAATTATTAGGTGGCCTAAATATCTGTGTGGTTTTTTTCCTTTCTTGTCATTTGTCAGCTAATTATTAGGAATGGGGCAAGAACAACTATCAAAACTTTATGAAAAAACAAAACTTGAGTGCTTGATGTGTCACTTACCACTAGGTTCTTCTTTTTCTGCAACTTTGTAGTTTAAGTCACAAAAATGTATAAATTAAGCGTTAAGATTCCATAGTAGTAATAGAAGAGATAGTGTTAGAGAACAGCTACCTGCTTGCCTTGAAAACAGATGTTTTCATGTTCTTCTTAGTCTTAAAAGTCAGTCTGGCAGGGTAGGACCAGTTTTCCTGGCCTGTATCTGTGAAAAGTAATTTTGGGAAGCAATATTTTGGTTGGCCAGCTTTAATGGAGATAACTGAGCTGAAAGGAAACAACAGAAGGAGAGTTATCCCCCTTAAAGTTCCTTTGTCAGCACAGTGAATAGACAATTTGAATGCTCAAATGAATTTAGTCATAAAAAGAAGGGTGGGAGATAAGGACTTCTGTAAACAGTTGTAAAGTTGTGTGGTCATGGTTTGGCTTCAGATAGGATTGAATGTACTTTTTGTTCTTTCTGTTGGTATGTGTGCAAATGTATTAATTGAATTGGAGTAGAGTTGAGTTGGCAAAGTTAATTTTGTCATCAAAATCAGTGTCATGGTTGTCATAATAACTTGTATTTTCTTCAGATAAGAGATTGCAGGAGAGCAGTTTCATGTAGCTTTGCTAGCTAAAGTATATATTGAGTCTCCTGGTAAAAACTGGGCTGCTGTTGGTTTCTTTCCAGTGCAGGTGGATTTTTTGTTTTGTTGTTTCATTTAATTTCAACTTCTTTTTTTTGTTTCTCCTTTCAGGTCCTCCAGAGGAGATACCCCAACCTTGCTCTTGTGACAGATCACTTGCTAGACATTTTCATTGACCTTGCAGGAGACAAGTATCAGGCACCAGAAAACAGTGCTGCTGGCTCCAGTCACATACCAGAAGCAGCATCAGAATCAAGATCAGAACATAAGAAACCAAATCTGGAAGGACGAGAACTATCTCTAAGGTTCTCTTTTCTTATACGTTTATTGGAAGTCAGCTAGCTAGAAAGACAGAAGGGTTTATTTTTGTTATTTTTCTTATTTTTTAAAAATAATTGCAAAAGCTTGAATAATTAAACTGGAATTTTTTAAAAACTGGAAAGGTACATTTTTTATTTTAAAATAATGATTAATGTATCATTTCAAGAAACTCATTCTGGTTTATTTAAACTTCCTATTTGCTATAATTACTTTTTGGGGGGTGTGTGGGAATGTGTAGGTTTTGTTATATGCAGTGCTTAGTTGGTATCCGGCTGTATGAATTTATTGTTAATTATTGTTAACACAAGATATCAGTACTAGTTAAGAACTGGAAGGTGCTGTATAATGTTCTCTCAGTAGCTGGAAGATAACGTTTTCAGCAACTGAGTATATCATCTAGATTATTTCATACTGGACACTCTCAGCATTATAACTTAAGGTGACTGAAAACAACTGTATCTGTAATGTACTGTTAATTTCAGAAATTCTGTGATGAAATGTAGCTTGATGCTGAGTTATTTCTTCCTCTCATTCCACATGTCAGTTCTACTCATCTGGAATTTCTGTAACCAGTAGTGCTTTGTGAATTAGTTAGTAAATAACTGGTGTGGGTAGTACCTAGTATTTTTGTGGAGCATAAGAATGTCAGTATTTTCTAGAACAAAGTTTCCTATTCTTGCCTTTTGGAAGATCTTCTTGTTGATAAGGCATCTGTATCTTGAAATCAAGTGGGGGGTTTATACCTTTCTGGATTCTTTAACACCTTTCAGTTTTATAGTTGCATTATGATTTAATGGAGTATGTATTACGTGTTTATAAGCAACACTGGTCTTTGTGCTCAGCTGCTCCTCAGAATTATTGTCCTCTTTATGTCTTCCCATGTACGATTTGCACAACTACACATGTAACTGCCAGAAAATGATGCCATGACCTAAGCTGAACATGAAAGAAGGTGCTGTGTATTTTGGCATGTTTGTACCAAATCTTTTTGGTTTTTCTTTTTAGAGACCTGCTGAATTGGTGCAGCAGGATTGCTTACAACTTTGACAGTAATTCTTCAACCACAGCAGTGAATATTTTTCAGGAGGTGCGGTAAGACTTGATCCAGAAATTGATTACCCAAATTCTGGCATTGTCTCATAAAATACTCTCTTTGGGAATGTGAGATGGGAATTTGTTTAGTTTTGTTTGAAGCAATTGGACTGTAGTTGGAATGTTTGTGATCTCTCTGATCAGAAGCTTTTGTTTCTACTAGGAAAGTTATTTGCAGTAAGGTGCTAAAAGACTTTACTGCTGTCATACAAACAGCATGGTGCAAAATAATTTTAACTGATAACAAGCTGGGATTGCATACGACTGAGACCTTTCTTTTTCTTGTAACATGAGGCTGCTTTTCTGCTTTCCTATTCGTCAGTTTACAGTCCAGGTTGGGAATGTTTTGGGTGTGCATCAGTCAGAGGCAGTTTTGAGATGTGAGATCTTACCATGTTACTGCCTTCTCCATTTTGGTCCATTCGTCTGAATACAGCTTTTGTGACTGGGCAGTGAAAAGTTTTTGCTTTTGGTAGAAACCCACTACATTACAGATTTTAGAAGTCCTTCTTAAATCTTTTTGAACTCCATTGTTTGACTTGATCTAAGGACAGTGAAATAGTTTTATTTACAGTGGTTGGATTGGATTTGGGCCCATTTAGATTAAGACGGTGCTTGTCAGATAAAATCATACAAAACTACAAGAAGTTGGTTTTCCCCTTGACAGGCATTGGACTGTTTCACAGCCATGTTGTCCAACCAAGGGAGCAGACAGAAAATGGCAAAAGTTATAGGAAGTTACCTAAACATTTCAAAAAAAAAGGTATGTTGTGTTATAATTAACATGATCTTTATTGGTAGTATTCTGTTGCTTGCAGTTTTTCTATATTTAACTGAAATATGTTACACTATTTTTTATTTAAAATTACGCCCACCTCTCTGTCCCAAACAGTTCTCTTTGCTTTCTCTTCCATCCCAGGATCTGTTTTTCTCCTGTTTTATATTCAGCTGCATTTTTTTTTTCTCTGAAAGTTCCAGGGAACCTGTTTTAGAGCAAATGGCCTCATGATGCAAAAGAAGGATTGCACGGCTGGAAAAGCACAGCTGCCTAAGCACATGATACCACTAGGTGCACAGGGTAGTAAAGAACATGTTTTTCCTGAGGTGGTTTACAGTGAACCTTAATCATTTAAACAGAGAGATCAGAGAGAAACCTGATCTTTGCTGCTACTTGTTCTGTGCTCGCTGATTACAAAATCAGCTGCCTCTGGAGCTCTATAAATGACAGAATTATACTAAATCATTTCTTTGTCAACTATTTCTGACTGTAGAAGTCTGCAAAGCAAATTCCCTCCTGTAAGTTGACAGGTGGATCCCTGAAACTTCTGTGGATTTCTGTCTTTGTCCTTCTTTGCGTTATTTCATTACAGGAATATATCATTCCCTGCAAGTGGCAAAATATCCTTCTTTACTCAAAGGGAGTTTTTTAAGGGAGGTTGGTTGTTTATTGTTAAAATAACAGTTCAAGTATGGTGAATGTAAAAACCATGGAAGTAGGTGAAATAGAAACACAGTGGCAAAGACTGTTACCAAGTCATTAAGTTGTAAATTGTTTGTACAGATAAAAACACTTCTGAGGTCCTTCACTATTTAGGTGATGAGTATTTAAGCCTGCAAAATATAGAATTTTACCATTGAAAATTAGCTTGCTGCAAAGTAATACTGGTAGCATAGCGTGGGTGTTCTTAGTGTGATATAAGCAGCATTAGTATTGGAAATGATGCTTTTTTCACAGGTGGAGTTCTTCTGTGAACTCTATAAACCAGAAATTTCAATAAGGGAACAAGAAGTCTCTGTCGGAAGAGTGCATCTTGTGAAGAAGCAGAACCAGGCTCTCACTGTACAGAGGTAAAATACCCTGTAGTTTCCATGTGAATCAAAATTTTAATTTGTGGTGGAATAGAATAGACTGCAAGTCACAGGGTTAAGAAAAATGGAAATTGGGTATTCTCACTCTCGTGAAAGGAACGTGAGAGTTCTTTCCCTTGCAGTCTTAGTTTTACCTTGTGTATGTATCTTTAAGAGTGTCTGCATCATGCTTCTGGCAGCCAAAGCCATGGAGATTTCCAGTTTCTTTGAACTAGAGTGTCTTCAAAGCAGTGTGGATCCACAGCTGATATTAAAAGATTTTGGTGGATCTACCTTTGTAAAGGGAGATTTTTGTAGTATGTGTGGCTAACTCCATTGGCCAGGAAGTTATTTGGAAACCCTGAATTTTTAGGTTGTATCTTGAGAAAAATAAGCATCTTAGAAGGATATCTTAGAACTATTTCTTTTCAGACCTTTATTGAAAAAAAAAAAATCCTAAATCAAACCACTCCACTAAAAAAATGGTGAATGTAAAATTGGAATGAGCTCCTTGATAAACCTTCGTTTTGAGTAACTTTCTTTGTTTTTCCAGGGCAAAACATACCTTTGCTGCCACACGTCCATCTGCAGTATTGATTGAACAGCTTGCAGTGTGCGTTGTCAAAGGAGAGCCTGTGCTTTTGGTCGGTGAAACAGGAACTGGCAAAACCTCAACAGTTCAGTACCTAGCTCACATTACAGGTAAATAATATGTGAAAATTTTGACTTACACGAAGATAATTTGAAAAACAGCAAATGAACAAACCCACAAGTTGATGGCACTTTCTATTTCTGTTTCAAGGACACCGTTTGAGGGTTGTCAACATGAACCAACAAAGTGACACAGCAGATCTCTTAGGGGGGTGAGTCACTGGCCACTGTTCTGTCTGTTCTGCGTAACAAATGGGCAGCATCTGTTTCGTAGTAGGATAAATGTCTTACTAAACAAGTTTGCATGCAGAAACCTTCTTGTCCTTGCTGAAGCACGGAGCAGTTTCACTGAATGGTGTGCAGAGCTGTATGTGATGAAGTTATTCAAAGCCATATTTTTTAATGTCTTATATGATGGCTAAGCTGTTCCAATATAAATCTGATGTAATATTCACTGGACATATTTTTTGCTACTATTACAAATATTTTGCTTATCAGGGTGTTCCTGTCTTTACAAAATTGCCCCATGAGGGGCATTTAAATATGTGCAATTTGACTTAGTTCATTAGTTGAGTGGGAAACTTAGGAAAGAAGGGTTCATCCATGCAGCATGTTGTCGTTTCAAGTAACGGGTTTGGGGGTTGTTTTCTTGTTTAAGTTCACAGGTAACTCTGTATCACATAAGTAATTACTCTCTTGCTTTTCTTCAGTTACAAGCCTGTAGATAACAAGCTGATCTGGCTCCCTCTGCGAGAGTCTTTTGAAGAGCTCTTCTCTCAGACATTCTCTAGGAAGAAAAATCAAACGTTCTTGGGACACATTCAGACTTGCTACAGGCAGAAACGTTGGCATGATCTGCTAAAACTAATGCAACATATTCATAAATCTGCTATTAATAAAGAAGTAAAAGAAAATGCATCTGGTAAGACTTCAGATGGATCAGTCACACATTAGTGTTAAACCACTGCAGAGGGTAGATAAATATTGGTGACTTTTGTTCTTTTAATTTGGGTTTGTTTGAGGTTTAGGGTTTTTTTCTTCCCCCAATATTACATCATTTTTTCTGGTTTTGAGAAATGCAATGTCAGCATTGCAGCAAGACATTCAGAACTCTGTTAGAATAGTGGTTTGGTTTTGTTTTGGTGGCTTTTTTTTCCTTTTTCTAACTCATCTCTGCTGTTAGCTATGTCCGACAGTGTGGAGGTTGACTTGTGTGCCCTATGGTACCCTTGACATCTGCTCTCCACTCAGCACTTGTTTGCTGTGCTGGTGAGCAGTCCTGGTTGCTTGTGTGTCAGTCTTCTATGTGAATGCATTCATACTTTCAGTCCTGGAGCTGCTTATGTCTCACAAATATGTCCTGTTTAAAAAACAAAACGACAACAACAAAAAACCCAAACCCTAAGTAATAACTGTTTTAGGGCAGTAATGCTTTTAAGAGCCTGCTTTTGCCTTGGTTTCTCTGTCAGTGATGCTGACTTGCCTAGTGCTTTATTTTGTTCCACTGTGGTTTTGTCTCCAAATAAGTTTTTCTTGTTTTATACTTCACAACCCATTTTGGGGCTGAGGCGATGTTGATACTTTGTCTTGCATGGAGTTGTTTCTGGTTCTAGACCAGCAGAACAACTGAAGTTGTAGCTTTCATTCAGTTTGGGCTAAATAAAATTAATTATGAACTTTATCTCCACTCTTCTTTTAACTGGTTCTTCTGAATATGCAGATATTAAAATAAATGCCCACAAATGTAAAAAAAAGAGTTTAAAGACCACTTATGGCAAGAATTGACAATCCTAAAATAAAGACAAGCTGAAATCTGTAACTTGCAAAGTTACTTAAGGAATTTTGTAGCTGTATGTAGCTCTGGTAGTGATTTTAAACAAATAACTGGAATCAGTGCTATAGTAAATAATGTTGTAACTGGTAAGCAACAGTGTGTTTATTGATACTGAAGTGTTCATTGTTAATCTGTTCTGTCATAAGGGTTACAAATTTGGATTTTTTTTTTTTTGACATGTCTCTTTCTGTCTCTGGAAATTGGAGAGTGGTTAACAGTCATGCTGGAATGAAGTGCTGTATATGTTTTTGTTCCTCATCTAGGAATGGATAGCACATTTTCTGAGCACTATGCACATATGGGTACAGTTAAATTTAAAAAACAAGAAACCACACACATAACCAAAACAACAAGATTAAATTTTTTTTTTATTTGTGGTGTGTCATCTGCAGGACTTGAATGTGTTAGTTGCTCAGGCTTGCTTTTGTATCTCTGTGCTTGAAACAGCTTGAATAAAATACTGTTGTCAGACTTTTTTTTATGGTATTGTTCTGATGGTAAAACCTTATATTTGTTTTGCTTGCAGGCTTACCACTGAAGGAAAAGTGGGAGGCATTTGGTCTTAAACTGAATCATGCTCATCAACAGATGAAAATGACAGAAAATGCTCTTCTCTTTGCATTTGTTGAGGTATTTAGAGATTTGCATTTTGATACTAGGAGGAATAAGGAGACCTTGCAATCAGTATTATATAAATAGCTTCCTGGCAAGAACCTTGCTGTGAAGTTAAATGCGTTCCATGACAACTCATGAAACAAAGTGTGCAGCTTCAAGGAGGCAGTGTTTAGATGGGCAGTGGGAGAATGGTTTGTGGTAGCACATTAAATCAGTGCTGGATAATAGGAACTAGGACTGGTATGATAAAAGAGTGTCAGTATGTCATACCTTCTTTTCAACTGTATCAGATTAGAAAAAACTTCTCAACCAGTCTCTAGTAGGTCGTGCTTCTGTCTAGGGATTCCTGTGAAAGATTTAATATTAAGAATCTGTTCTTTATCTAGATCTGATTTTTTCAAAACATTTCAAACCATTCAAACATTTCAAAACATAGTATTCTCTAAATTTCCTTACTGTGATTAGGAGAAACTGTGAGGTTTATGCATGCTTGTTCCTTATCACCCTGTTAGTCTGAATATATGTGCTCAAATTTCATGTAAAGTGTGTAAAATGTTGATCAGTCCTCTATAAAAATATTTTTTAATAGTTGGAGAACCTTTGACTTAAATACATAGTCATAGTTTTAATTAATATGGTACAGATTCCTTAGGAGCATAGTATTGCTTGTGTCTTTGGATTAACTGTCTTTATTCTAATGTGGTGTCAGTGGTAGGTTTCACCAACAGGCAGCATTGCACAAATTAGAGATCTTAAATCTGTTACATTTGAACCACTCAAACTGGTGTCTGATAAAATGGTATGATAACTGTCTGACTTCTGTGACTGGTAAAATAATTGCTGTTTCTGAGAGAGAGCAGTAAAACCACTATTGCTATAAAAGGTCTGAAATTGCCATTTGTCTAATCAAGCCAGAGATTGCACACCAGGTATTTCCAGTATCTGAATGCTTCAGCTGATACATCATTGCTGGCAACATGATTAAGAAATTGATATTATTTTTAGGGTACTCTGGCACAAGCAGTAAAAAAAGGAGAGTGGATTTTATTGGATGAGATTAACTTGGCTGCAGCAGAGACATTGGAGTGCCTGAGTGGTTTATTGGAAGGATCATCTGGGTCACTGGTGTTACTAGACAGAGGAGACACAGGTACTGTTTCTATGCTTGCTTATGCTATAATTTGGTATCCAGCTGAGTTCCCTATCCATCCTATGTAGCTCAGAATGAGCTAACTTACCATTAAAATGAATGTGTGCAAAAGAGAGCGATGTGCTCTTTTGTGGGCTTCACACTTCCTTGCAAGAAGTCCAGAACACTGGTGTGTTCTCAACAGCACCACAGGGGCTGCTGTGTAGGAAGTTAACTCCTCTTACAGATATAGAGATAAAAAAATGCAGTTGCTGAATGCTGCTGTCAAGAGCTTCAGACAGAGGCACATGTGTGAGCATCCCAGGCTGGATTTTCTTCCTGGCCAGGGGAAGCATTGGCTATTGTTCTGAAAGAGACATAAGAGTTCCAAGTTTAGGGCTTACATGATTTTTGAAACGTTCTGTGTTGTTAAAACATCTTGCTACCCACAAAAAAGTCAGGGTTTCACTTGCCTGTGGCTGTTGTGAAGATGCAGGTGCTTCTGAGAAAATCATGTGGGGTTATTCTCTGAAAATTTTTGATGCTGGCATTTTTAAGAAAATTTAGTAATGCAGCGATAGAAAGTTGCCTTAGATAAAATATACCTTATTTAATGTAACAAATATCCTGTGTTTATCATGAGCCTTATGTCTTTTTTTTCTGTTTTACTTTAGAGCCTCTTGTCCGTCACCCTGATTTTCGCTTGTTTGCATGCATGAATCCAGCTACAGATGTTGGAAAGAGAAATCTCCCTCTAGGAATAAGAAACAGGTAGGAAATAATGATTCTGGGACTAAATAGTCACTGTCTTTTTCAGAGTTTAATTAGTTTCAGGAGTTAACCAGTGAAGAATGCCTTATCTGAAGCCTGAGGATACAAGTCTGAACTCAAATTTAGTGCCTGTGAGAGATGCTTTCCACATTATGGTGAAGGTTTTTTATGAAATAGAATCAGCAAAATACTTTGGTGAAGCAGCTGAGCTGCGAGCAAATGGTCTAGCAGTAGTGTAGAGTACTGTCAGTGGAGGCAGGAAATGATTATTCTTCACAATTAAGCTGTCAGCACCTGGGAATGCTACTGCAGCAGTTTATGTTCCTGATGGGAGTAACAAAGACAAGTAAGTGCTTTTTGTCTGTTTAGCAGCCTTTCTCTTGATAACTCAGAAGTGTTGGTGATCCTTGCAAAGAGCTGCATATCCAGTGCTGTTCACTCAAAAGGAAGGTGGTTTGCATGGTGGCACAGATGCGTGATACTCAAAATATTTGATGTGTGGTCTTAAAACATGTAAGCTGTGGCGAGGAGATTGGAATTGTGGCAGATCCATCCTTTAGTACCATCTACCTATTCCTGTATGCACGGATGTCCTGCTTGATGCAGCTTCCCTCATGAGTGCCAGAAGTTGCATGTATAGACCCTTCCCAGATTCATGAGCACTGGACAAGACTGTAGAGATGTACCACCTATGTGTAACTAGTCATCTGTACTTATTAGTGGCAAAGCAAGGTTTTATTGCTATTGGCTGTCTTGCAGAATAGTGAAAGGAAAGAAAGTGGGTGTAATACAGAAGAAAGGGGAGTCCAACATCAGCATAACTTGCTAAGTTTAAATGAATTTATATTTCTATTTGTCAAAAATACCTACTACTATTTGTCAGAAATAGTCAGTACTTCGTTGTTTAGGTTATAACATTTGGGTATCTATTGGAAATTGCTTAAAATTGTAATTTAGGTCACATTGTCCACTTTCAGTCTAAGAAGTTAAACTAATTCAAATAAATTACTTGAAAGTATTAGTAATACCTTGTTTTTCAACTGCTCTGGTTCTTGAGTCTGTCTGTAGGTTTGACAATCGATAGGTCTATAGCTTTAACAATCCGTATTCTGGTACTTAAATATTTAAAATGTTTCATGCCATGAGATTTATATATAACATGATTTTTCAATATGGTTCTTCAGTGTTACAGATTGATTTGATTCTTTCAGGTTTACTGAACTTTATGTAGAAGAATTGAGAAATGAAGGAGACTTGCAGGTTCTTATAATGGATTATCTGAGAAGCTTGAATGTGAACAAAAGCACAGTACAAGGAATTGTGAAGTAAGTTGACTGTAATATCTTAAAATTCTTGATGAAGTAAGTCACAAAAAGAAAGTATGTAACTGTAGCCTGTGTCTAGACTGCTTTGGGAAACACTAATGCTCCCCATGCAGCAGTTGTCATAGCTTTAGGAAACAGAAGAGCATAGACATCCGTCTTGATTCTGAAGGTTTCTGTACTTGTGGGAAGGATATTTTTATTTTATTTTTTTTAAATTCAGAATTGTTTTCTTGGTGACACCAGTTAAAAAGTATTGTTGTTTCAGTCCTCTTTCACATCTGAGAGACTAAAATGGTTTGGTTCTGTAGATCATACCAAAGAAAGTCTTGTGTGTTTGTCTAGAGTTACCTTTCTTTCCCCTGGTGTAAGGTGAACTATCTCACTTCTAGTGTAGAATATTTGGAGTTTATACTCACTCTCTGTATATCAAGCTCTGTCAAAAATATAGTTCTAAAAATACTCTGTTGCTTTGCTTCACTGACTGTACAGATGGCAGAGCTTGGCATGGCTTTCCTAACCTGGAGCTTTTAAGAAAAGTCACTGCTAATTACCACTTGGGGATAAACTGAGGTGTTCATACTTGGAGTTTATTTTGGAGCAGTGGTCTGATCAGTAACAGCTCTATGTAACTTTGTTTTTGCAGCTTTTATTTGTCTGTGAGAAAGGAAGCAGAAACGAAGTTGGTGGATGGAACTGGCCACAGACCTCACTACAGTCTCCGTACCCTGTGCAGGGCATTGAGATTTGCAGCTTCTAATCCGTGTGGCAGCATAGCACGCTCCCTGTATGAGGTGATCACCTGTGCTAGCATTCGTTTCAGTGTGTACTCACTACAAAGGTTGTTTGGGTAAAAGATAATCCTCTCTTAAGTTCGGTATTAAGCAGAAATTGTTCTTTAATCTGTATCTTTTTCCTTATTTTTCATGTTTATCACTGAAAATAATTCTTCTTCTTAGGGCTTCTGTTTGAGTTTCCTGACGCAGCTTGACAGAGGTTCTCACCCAGTGGTTCAAAAGCTAATTTGCCAGTATATAGTCTCTGGCAACATCAAAAGCCTTCTCAAGCAGGTAGGCAACTAAGATTATGAAGAGCTGTCTGGTATTTAAAGTAGAATTTATTTTGAGTTGTCTCTCCTTTTTTTCTCTAAATTTCCTTCTTGCAGTTCTGTTTTTCATTTTATAAAGATAAGAACTAGAAAAAATTAATACCATTCCTTTGTAGTTTTTCACTTTGCTTGAATGTTCGTATGTTAGCTTGTTTATTTGTAAATTTGAAAAAATATGGAAGCCTGAATAACTAAAGCACTGTGGAATGTGGGCAGCTTAATGCAGTGGCTCCAGCTGTAAAGCTTTCACAGACTTTGAGGAGCTTTCTCAGGCTTTATATTTTTAGACTCTGGCTGCAGAACATATGGATATGAAGAAGCATCTGTGCTTTGTTTCTTATGGGAAAGGAAGAATGTCACTAGTGCTGGGAACCCAGCATGGGTTTGCATGGGGGATGGGGAAGCCAGTTTAAGAAATGGGTATTTGTTTCAAAATAAACCCTTTCATGCTGGAAAATATGTATGAGTATAAAAAGATTAAAGCAGAGTTCCTGCTTGAAAATGCCCTTCAAAATTCAGTGCTAGGGCTCTTGAGACATTTTTATCTTCATGGCACTGGCAAAAATTCCTGCTTCATGACCCTGAAATAATCTGGTCAGGTTTTTCCTGTAATTTGCATTCTATGACAAGGGGACAGTGCTTACTGCAGGACTGCTCAGGGATTAATTTAAAATTACTTTAGAGCATATGTAGCAGTGGTGTAACAGTAGTTGTTTTCATTAGCAAATTGAAAGTCGTTTGTGTAATCTTTTATTTCTGTCATGTCTCCTTAGCAAATACCAAAACCCCAAAGAGGGAGTTTTATACTTATAGAAGGATACTGGATTTCAGCTGGGGACAAAGAACCTGCAGTAGATGAGAGTTATGTGCTCACCCCTTCAGTTAAACTTAATCTGAAAGACATTGTCAGGGTTGTGTCTGCAGGGTAAGCGTTTCAAGTTTTTAATTAAAAAATAGAAGTTAAATATGTTTCTTTAAGCCTTGAGTGTTGATGCCCCTCTAAGTCTTTGTTGTTTGGATGAATAATGTCTATTTTCCTTCTACTTTACAGTTAACTTTTCATTATAGAGTGACTTGAAACTTATACATATGTTTCTTGTTTCCTTAAGCCATCTTACTGCCATACCTAGTTTTATTTAAATTCTGATCTAGACATTTGCAGTCAGAATAACCTGCTTATTTCACACTGCCATGAAAAGCTTCATGGGTAGCTGTTAGGACTTGGGAGTAAAGTTATTTGTATTTCCCTGTTAGTGTGTGATCTTGGATACCCTGAGTGAGTGAAGTGGTGGTGTTTTGGTAATGTGGTTTAATAATGTTGTCTTCTTGTGTGTGAGAAAGACATGGCTCGTGCTCCTAACCCACTTTTGGTCATGGCTTTTAGGACTCATCCAGTACTGATTCAAGGAGAGACCTCTGTTGGTAAAACCAGTTTAATTCGCTGGTTGGCTGCTGCTACTGGGAATCATTGTGTAAGGATTAACAACCATGAGCATACTGATATCCAAGAATATATTGGCTGTTACACATCCGATGCCTCTGGAAAGCTGGTATTTAAGGAAGGTAAGTGAGCATGTTCTATATACTCCAAATTCCTGTCTCATTTCAGTGGCTGGAGTTGTTTTATCTTCTTTTCTGCTTGTCTGGTCCATTACAATGGAGACATGACCTGTCAGAAAGTGAGTAGTTGCACTTAATTGATACTCACTTACATGAATTTAAGTGAATGCTGAAGTGTTCATGTCTCTCTCAGTATGCTTATCCTGTTGGACCTAAAGAAGATAAGTCAGCAATTTAAACAACACTGCTGCTTCCTTCTCTGGATTAGTGTTTATCCTGAACGAAAATGGGTTGCTAAAAGTGTCTGAGTGCATGCTTCTGTTGGATTTGCTTTATAAGATTTTAACTAGGAATTTTTCTGTTCCCCTCAAGGCATTCTCATAGATGCAATGAGAAAGGGCTACTGGATCGTTCTAGATGAATTGAATTTGGCTCCCACTGATGTTCTGGAGGCTCTCAACCGCTTGTTGGATGATAACAGAGAGCTGTTCATTACTGAGACTCAGGAAGTTGTCAGAGCTCACCCTCGCTTCATGCTGTTTGCCACACAGAACCCTCCAGGTCTCTATGGTGGCAGAAAGGTCTGTATGATCTATTCCTTTGGGTAGCTAAGACTTTAGGGAATCAATCTCTCTCATACATAAAGTTTGATGTGAAAACATTTTGATGTGTAGCATCATGAATCTCTCAAGAGGGAGGGAGTTGAGGTGGCTGTGGACTGTCAGTACAGCTGGGTTCTGTTTAGGTGAATTGCTTCGTTTCACAGATACAGAATTTCTAATTGATTTTAGGTAGTTGAGATTTAAGTGATTTACTGAACTGGAGTTCATGTATATTATACTTGACTCAGCATTTCTTGTCCAAGAGCACTGGAAAAGAGAATCTACTTAGGCCATAGAAGTTCATTTTGTACTGGTTTTTGTCTGGGATAGGTAATTTTCTTTGTAGTGACTGGTATCATGCTGTGTTGTGGATTTGTGATCAAAACAGTGTTGATAGCACATGGATGTCTTAGTTATTGCTGGGCAGTGCTTGCACAGATTCAAGGCCTTTTCTGCTTCTCACGCTGCCCCACCTACTTGTGGAGTAGGTTGGGAGTGCAGGAGAAGCTGTGAGGGGACCCAGCTGGGACAGCTGACCCCAGCTGACCAAAGGGATGTTCCATGTCACATGGCATTGTGCTCAGCAGTCAAAACTGCGGGGAGGAGGAGGAAGAGGGGGGTGTTCAGTGTTTGTTTCCCTAAATAACACTGGTATGTGATGAAGCCCTTATTTCTTGGAGGTGGCTGAATACCTGCCTATTGATGTGAAGTGGTGAATTCCTAATTTTGCTTTGCTTACACACGTACCTTTTGCTTTACTTACAAAACTGTCTTTGTCTTAGCCTAAAAGTTTTACCACTTTTACCCTTCCATTTCTCCCATTGTAGGGAGACTGAGCTTGTGGCTTTGCAATACTTAGCTACCTATGCCCTTAAACCACACAATCCATTTTAAAGCTTTTGCCCTCACCCAGACCGTCTCTTATGCATTCTTTCAACATTGATGTGTATGTGTTAATTTGTATGCTGTAACACTATCCATATTTCCTGTGGACGTGTAGGGGAAGATCTGTGAGCAATATCAAAGGAAAACGTTCAAGCAGTAGTGTGGTCTCATGTTTTAGGTTTTGTCCAGAGCCTTCAGAAATCGTTTTGTGGAGCTGCATTTTGATGAACTGCCAAGTGCTGAACTGGAAACCATCCTGCACAAGCGATGCAGTTTGCCACCTTCTTACTGCAGCAAGCTTGTCAAAGTCATGTTAGACCTGCAAGTATGGGAGTCTTTCTTCTTTTAGTTTGACAAATGCAAACATATTTCAAAGTAACATGTACAAAGTAATAGAAATTCCTTTGGGGGGAAGGTATTGTTAGCTGATGGATATTTAAAATCCTAAACCATGGAGAGAATCCACCAAGGTACTAATTTCAGTGTTTAAGACAAAGAATAGGGAAGATGATGTCAGATTTGAGAGAAAGCTAGGAGGAAAGAAAAAAGAAAAGACCAGACACCTTGGGATTTGATGTGCAGAATTATCCCTTTCTCTGGAGCCAAAGTACAGTATTGGATTTGTAGGTGTCTTTGGGTCATGTGAAATTTAGTATTATTTTTAAGCAGTAATTTTGGATATGTTGGGACACTCCTGTATTCAACAGGCATTTGACACTTAGTATGTGGCTAAAACTACCTAGTATTTAAAAACAATTAAAGCGGCATGAACTGGATTTTGTTTTATTCCAGGTACTTATTTTATTCTTAGTTGGGTTTTTTTTTTAAAATATTATTACCTCAATTATTTTGTTCTTGGTGCTCATCGAATACCTGCCTCAAAGGAGTTAGTCTTTAGGAGCTGTGACTCTACTAGACTTCTTTTTTTCTGTTGTTATTAGTAGAATTTTCTTGTTGCAGTGTCACTGCAGAGAGTGTTGGTTAGCTTTGCTTGAAGTATTTGGACAGGTTCATGAAAAGATAGCTCACATTTTGTTCTTCTGACAGTCCTACCGCAGAGGTTCGACGGTGTTTGCCGGGAAGCATGGGTTCATCACCCTGCGGGATCTGTTCCGCTGGGCTGAAAGGTACAGGTTGGCAGAACAGCTGCAGAAGGAGTATGACTGGCTTCAGCACTTAGCAAATGATGGTGAGCTCTGCTGCCCCAGCTTTTTTAAGTGTCTGTAGAATCACTTTTCAGCCCCACTTCTTAAGTGTAAATTTTTGTTGCTGATTACCCAGGTAGTAATTGCTTTCTCTCTTCCTCTGTTTTGCAGGTTTTATGCTTCTGGCAGGCAGAGTCAGGAAACAGGAGGAGGTGGATGTTATTCAAAATGTCATTGAAAAACACTTCAAGAAAAAGATATATCCTGAGTGTCTCTTCTCAGGGGAAAGTGTCAAAAAGCTGCTGGGTGAGTTTCCTAGGGGGATCCTACTGGTACATCTCTAGATGTGACTGAAGCTGATGGATTGCTTTCTGTTGTGCAGCTAAGTCTTCCACATGGATGTCAGTGATGGAGAGAGATTTTAACCATGTTGTCTGGACTCAAGGGATGAGGAGACTTGCCATTTTGGTGGGACGAGCCCTGGAGTTTGGTGAACCAGTACTGCTGGTGGGAGACACTGGGTAATCTTGCTTCTTATGACTTGTTGGTAGCGCTGCACTGGCTGCTGAGTTGGACACAAAATGATTGTGTGGGCCTCACTACTGCTTTGATCTGATTTGAGCCTCTCTCATGGCAGACTTGCAGCTGCTGTTTTTGACAGTTCGTTTTTGAGGGGAAGCAATTGCATCTCGTTTAACCCAAGTCTTTAATGGGTTTATTTGCATTGTGTAACTACACAGAAGTTATATAAAAGTAGTAAAATGAAAGTGAGCTGACTTCTGTCCCCATCTTTACAAGGTGCCCTGTAGAATCTCAGTGTGCCTCACTGGAGTGGCTGCTTTTGGGGTATTGTGGCATTTTTCTCTTTGAGAACACATTCAATTTACATGTTCTAAGAGCTTGATTATAGCCTTGCTACCACTTCTCCACCTCATGTGCTGTAGAGGAAGTCATGGAAGTAGATACTGTCTGCTCTTGTGCTGGTTATAAATTTATAGACTAAATTTTTGTGGAAGAGAAGGAAAGAAAAATGCAAGAAAAGAGAGAAGGAAAATTTACTTGGGTAGTAAATGAAAACTAGATACTCAGCAATTTATTCCCTCAGACTTAGGCTTGGTCTGGACATGTAGCATTTCCAGTTCAGTGAAATGTTAGGCTGGTTGGGTATCTGTAAGGGCAAGCTGAAATAAATTTGACTTTGAACGTGCAGAAATCCATCAATGCAGGCATTGATTTAAATTAAATTAAACACCTCTTGTGCAAGTCAGCAACAGTTGTGCCAAAAATGGCTTCACTTTGCATACATTTCTTTCAAGGAAAGGAGCAGAAGAAAATTTGCACGTTGGGTCTTTGCCTCATAGCTCTTCAATGAAAGTATGAATCCTGTCCAAAATGAGCTGATTGTTTGATTTTGCTTCTTCTTTTAATTCATTCTTTTCAATTAAATTACTTTGTTGCAGGTGTGGTAAAACTACCATTTGTCAGATCTTTGCAGCATTAGCAAATCAGAAGCTGTACTCAGTGAATTGCCACCTGCATATGGAGACATCAGACTTCCTGGGAGGGCTGCGACCAGTCAGGCAGAGGTCCAAAGACCAGGTTTGTCTTTCACCAGTCATAGCCTGGAGGGTGCGACCGTGGAATTGCATAGTAGTGGTTCTGACTTACTCACTTCCTTTTCCATTTCTTAGGAGGAATCTGATGGTTCTCGACTCTTCGAGTGGTGTGATGGACCCCTTGTTTTAGCAATGAAAGAGGAGGGTTTTTTCCTCCTTGATGAGATTTCTTTAGCTGATGATTCTGTACTAGAGCGACTTAACAGGTATGTCTTAAACGTGGTAGTACCAAGCATCCTCAGTGTGCCTGTTCATTATCCAAACATGAGTGGGGTAAATCTGACTTCTTTTACGCCCACTTGTTTCCTGGCTTAGGTGAGCTGCTCTCTTGCTGAAAAGCACAATGGTACAGATAAAACTTAAAAGTAAAATCTCTACTTTACCATCTGCAGTATTAATGTTTTCAGCCTGTCAGCGAGCTCTTGAAATTATGCATTTTGTCAATTCCCAGGAACAAAATCTAGTTATTCCGTGTGTGTGTGTGTGTGTGTAAAAAAAACCAACCCCAAAACAACTAAAATAAAAATTTAACTTCATTATCTGTTTGCAGCAGTTTCCCTCATTTTAGTCTTTTCTGTTACTCATTATATCAGGTAAAGGAAAGTTTATCGAGGCCAATTAATGTGATTTTCATTTTTAAGTGACCTCTTGAAGTGTGGAACAAAATTTAAAACAAGCAATTTTTTTAACCTTTTCTCTAGTGTTCTTGAAGCTGAAAAAACACTGGTACTTGCTGAAAAAGGTGGTCAAGATGATGAGGAGAATGAAGTAGAACTATTAGTTGCAGGAAAGAAATTCCGTATCCTTGCAACCATGAACCCTGGAGGTGACTTTGGGAAAAAAGAGGTAAATGTCAAAACATCTGCATGCATCGTGCTGCAGTACAGCATGCATCTTCTGATCTTACTGATCATTAGGTGGTTGGAGGTGCTATGCAAAAATGTGTCATGCCAGTTCTGGCATTCAGTGCTTTCTAGTTGGCATCTGCTTCATCACTCTGAAGGAGGATTGGGGTGAATCTGTTTTCTGCCACTTCTGTGGGCTGTCACTTTGGCATTATAAATGACTACTCAGCAAAATGTCAGAGGAAGCTTCAGGCCTCTCAATACTCTACTTAGGCTTGATACATAGAATACTTCAAGTACAGGAGCTGTGACTTGTGAAGCAAGTAAATCCAGCTCTCTGGGGTAGTACAAAGTTGCATAACAGATTTTTCTCCCTAGTGCTATTCAGACAGTGATGGTCATCTTGTGTTTCTTGGTGAACAATGAACATCACATCCCAAAAGGTCTTTTTCATTAAATGAAAAAAATGGTTTCTGAAGTTGAGAATTAAGTAATTTAAAACATGTTAAAAAAAACCCATAAGGCAACAAAACCCTACAACTTTTAAGCAGTGTTGGAAGCTAGGTCTGTGAAAAAGAACCAGAAGCTCTTTTACTCAAAACAAGATGGGTACTCCATGTAAAGTGGTTTCTGGAGTAGAGAACCACTCATTGTGAAGCCATGTGTTTAAACAGGATTTATTTCTGCATTGCATTTGTGCTAGTAATTTTTGCTTGACCAATTCAGCCAAGGAAGAGAGAAATTAGAAAAATAAGTTGTAATTGGAGGCAAATTTCCATGTGGTGGTTTTCTTCTGTAAGCAAAGGGAGATTACAGAACCATTGTTTGATACATGATGTCCTAGAATGAAATGGAGCTTTGGTGCTTGCAAACCAGCTCAATTTCTTCCCATAATACTTTGAACTTTCTTTCCCACCCATTTCCTGCATTGATACCACTACTAGAAGTCTTAAAAATCCTCCTTCTTTCAAAGATTTTTTTACAAAGTGTCTCTGTCAAAATTAGAAGGAAAGGTCTATCTTGTTCACTTTATTTATTGTTTACAAGTGCAGTGACTACAAGGCTGTTAACTGAGCCTTAAGGAAGATGATGTAATGAATCTTTAATTGCTCTGTCACTCTGCTTGTTTGCAGCTTTCCCCTGCCCTGCGCAACAGATTTACAGAAATATGGTGTCCACAGAGCAATGGCCGGGAGGATTTGATACAGATTGTAAAACACAATCTTCATGCAGGATTGTCTCTGGGTGCAATAAACCACGAGGGTAGGTATTTCTGTGTGTTGGTATTCAAATATTGCTAAGAAAATGAGGAGTTTGGAGGCTGCCAACCTTTCTTCAGAATTTATACTGTGAGCCTTTTTCTGCTACGTTTTTCCCTGAGGACAGTATGATATATTTTGGACTTTGTTCTTCCCTCACTGTGTATGTTATATGTCTAGCCAGAAGTTCAAGCCTGTGTTTACTTCACCATCCACGTAGCTGAACTATCCCCAGCCCTTCAGTGTCCAACTTGGTTTTAATGTAGAGTGTTGGAAGAACAGGCACTTCACTTTCTGCCAGCAGCTTCACTGTTAGTATTAGTCACCTGATTCTGTCTTGTTACCTGAATTTAAAAGGATCTGTAAGGACAGCTCAGGCATGAACTTACTCTTCTGTTACTCTGTTACTAGGATGTAGAGTACCCATCCACGTTGCTCATGCAGCTGTACCTACTTTAGAGATGTTTTTACAACAGTGTAGCAGATGTGACCAAAAGAATTATTTTATAACTCAAATTTATTTGGGTTTTATTTTTGTTTTTACATTCTTTTTAGGGGCAGACATAGCAGAGCTCATGATGGACTTTGTTGAATGGCTGACTAATCAAGAGTTTGGTCGCCAGTGTATTCTCAGTGTGAGAGATGTCTTGGCCTGGGTTAATTTTATGAATGTCATGCTAGAGGATGAGTCGAGTTCTGCCAAGGGATGCAGCCGCCGTAATATTTCTCCAGTGATGTCTTTTATCCATGCTGCATGTTTGGTGTATATTGATGGAATAGGATCAGGTAGGTCTTCTCTGATCATTTGGTAGCAGAAAATACGAAACTGTATTTGTATTAATATTTTTTAGTCAAATGCGAACAAAATGCTTTGGGGCAGCATGGGACTCTTCTGGGAGAAGTTTTTACTTCCATTTAACAATCTCCTGTATGTCATGTGCCTTTTCTGTGTTTCAGTGGCAAGAGTTTGAGTGCTACAGCAAGCTAAAGTAAATCAGAGGGATTAATAATGTTACAAAGGCTAGCACACAAGTAAAGAAAACCTGTGTTTTTTATTGAGTCTTCTGAGCTGATACAGTACTTAAGCACATGAGCACATATTAATCTCTCCATCCCCTACACCACATGTCAGCATCTGTCTGTGCTGGCCTGTACCACGCACATAGCTGAGAATGCATCTCTGAGTGTTTGGCTGCTGGCCCAGCTGATAAATAGTAGATAAAGAAGAGGAGGAAAAGTGAAAGGCACAAGAAATGCCAGAAAAGAAGGCCTGGGGGGGCCCACGGCAAGGGATCAGAGTGATTGTGGTGGCAGAAGAACGGGAGTTGGAAATATGGTGCCCTTAGTTCTGCTGCTCACAGAACAATCTGCCCATGGTAAATAGTACTGAGAGCACTGTCAAGCAAAAACATTAAAATGTAAACCTGCATGCACATGAAGGGATCAAGTTTCTTGTCATAAGATGAATGTGCCTAGTTATGTTTTGAAGCACACTTAACTTTTCTAATGACAGGTACAACATCCTGCTCAGCTGATACGGCTTTATTAGCTCGTGAGAAATGCCTGACGTTCTTAAGTGAGAAAATGAGTCAATTCTTTGAGCTGACTGATTATCAGAAGAATGAACTAAAGATTTATGACAGAACAAAGGAAAAAGAGTTCGTATGGATGGACAACTTTGTGGGAATTCACCCATTTTTTATTCCAAGAGGCAAGAGACTGTGGGAGTGGGTGGACATTTATTCTGTGATTTATATTTTCAGTATTGTTATTGACTAAATCTAAGTAGGATACCCGAACCATCACACAACAATTTACTGGTTCTTCAGCCGTAGAAAAAAGCCTTTTCTGCCTCCAAGTGTGTAAATGGCAACTCAGTCACATTTATTAAGGAGACACATCTGTTCATTCCCTTTTTTCATTTCTTCTTAATGGTTAATGGCCTAATTTTCATAGGCTATTTTTTGGTGTAACAAAGCTTTTTTTAATTTTGAGTTGTGATTTTCTGTCACTTTTGCATGCTCAGAATGCCTGTTAACTTCCACTAACTAAAGCTGCAGCTTATCCTGGCCCTTGAGCAAAGCATGGAAAGCAGGGGTCCTGAGTACAAAGCTAAACACAATGGAGGTTAATGCCCTGCCTTGCTCTAGGCTCTCAAAGGTTTGCTACAATTTTTGCAAAATTATTTAGTCCCTGGATTTCAGTTCCTCATGGGACAAATTAATGCAAACGGAATTAACAAAACACTGCTTCTTATCCTTGAAGTACAGTGACAGGACTAAAAAGTGATGAAAGTGAGCTTTCTAACTCAGCTGGTTAGTTTTTAGCACATGGACTTATGTGTTCCTAATGCTGTATTAATTGTTCATATTTGAACTTCCTGGCGTTCCTGGATTGTGTTAGTCATGCATAAAATTGTACAAAATAATGCCTTTTCATAAGTTGCTTAGAGTTCCCCTGTGCTGATTAGATCACAAAAGGAATCTCTTTGGATCCCTTTCATACTAAACAGGTATCAAGATGTGCAGGATGCCTTGGTGATTAATATCTTGTATACCTGAGCAATGCTGTATTACACATTTGGGGAGCTATACTGGCTGGAATTTGGCAGACAAGCTCTGTGCTCTCTCCCCACTGTATGCCATAATAACAGTAAAGAAAAAGCAAAGTTTTAATTAAGGGAGTGTTCCTTCACAGAACTGGCAGTGTATGGAATAGATTAATATGTTACTCTGGAGCATGACTGAGTCGTATCCCTCAGTGTCAATTTTTCAAGACCCGCTTTTGATTTTTAGATCCACGTGCCTGACGTGCAAAAACAGATTTATGTTTTTTCAGGGATAGATGTCTAGTTTTAAGTCATGAACCAGGACGTATTGAAGTTTCATGCAAAATAAATAATATATCCATATGCTTTTTTCGCAAAATTCACTATAAATGTGTGGAGATGGGCTGAGATGCAGCTATGGGTCAAACAAAGCATATGTGCCTCGTCTCTGAGAATGGCATACAAGCTGGATCTCCATTGCTTGCTGCACTGAGATCAGCAACTTACAGACACAGTGAGCTCATTCAGAGGCACACTGTCAGCACCTCCACCATAAACATTCTGGTCTAATTGTTTTCTGGTTTACTTTTCCTTTGTTTTAGGCCCTGTTCTCCAGAGGAGCAACATGACAGATTATGCTTTAAATGCTGGGACTACAGCAGTGAATGCACAAAGACTGTTAAGAGCCCTACAGCTTAACAAACCTATTTTGTTGGAGGGCTCACCAGGAGTGGGCAAGACCAGCCTAGTCGCTGCCCTGGCAAAAGCCTCAGGAAACTGTCTTGTTCGAATCAACCTGTCTGAGCAAACGGTAGAATAAACTATTATCTTCATTACTCTGTGTTTATGGCAGGGTAGAAGCCTTGTGTAACTTTTAAAGTGCAGTTCTCTTTAGCTTTGGCCCTGTGTCTGACATGTCAATTTTTCCTTCTTGGTCTCAAGATAAAACTGAATGGGAGGGGGAGCCAGACAGAGCAGTAAGCTTCTGTGAGTGAGTGCCAATTCCCAGATACTTCTGCTCTTTTCAGGTGAAGTCATGCATATCTTTGTCTACTGTGTTTTGCCTGGCTTCTGCAACATTACTTGAAAAGAGCTTTAAGGCTTTTTAGCTTTTCTGTTCCAATTTAAATTTTTGTTGTTAAATATAGTAGCTGGTCAGTGGAGTCCTAGAATGGAAAAGCTCTTAGCATTTTGCAATTACTGACAATTTTTAAATAGACCTAAGGTGTGGGTTTTAAAAGGGAAGGGAGAAAATGTAAGTAAAGTTAACAAATGCTGTTTATGAACTTCAGTTAAATTTTGTAGTTCCTCAACTCGCGCATTCTGTTCTTTACTCCCACAGGATGTGACAGATTTATTTGGGACAGACTTGCCTGTTGAAGGTGGGAAGGGAGGAGAATTTGCCTGGCGTGACGGACCACTCTTAGCAGCATTAAAGGCTGGACACTGGATTGTATTAGATGAGGTAAATTCAGGTTTAGGGGACAAATAAAATGGAATGTTCTAGAAGAGGAAATTTGGTGATTTGGCTTGTGGAATAAATACCTTTGGATGACAATGACCTCCCTTCATGGAGGTGATGACTAGGTTTCTTTGAGACAAGAGGACAAGGGTTGAATCCCAGCTTGAATTACTGCAGAAAACCAAGGAGAGGCTTGATTTACATTTGAAAGTTTTTAGGGAAGAGTGTCAACAGAAGTTTTGATACAAGTGTTCTTAAATGGATACTCTTTCAGATATAGGTGTTTTTCTGGGACTACCACACTGTGCTGGTTACTGGTTTAATTGAGATGGAGAAGAGTTCCATCTTGCCAGTATAAGCTATCCTGCCACTGCAGGTTTGTTCATGTACCGTGTAGCAAGTGCTTTCAAACATGTATGTGCACAGATCTGCCTGCTTGGCAGTATGCATTCTAATTACTTTACAGTGCAAAATCTTAAATTCTTTAGCCCCTTGTACACCTTCTTTCCTCCCTCATTGTGAAGAATGCCACTTTAAACAACCACTGTAATTAAATAGCTGAGACTGCCTTAATTTAAAAAAAACAAACAAAATGCTCTGAGTACCACAAATGTATGAATGTAAATTCAGAAGAAACATCTTGAACATGCAGCTTTTACGATGGAGAATTGTTTTGTTCTCACAGTGAAAAAACACAGTACAAATAACAAGTGAACATAAGGGTTAGTTGCTCCAGTGTAATAACAGTGTAGCTGGTGGTAATAATATGTGTTAGTTCTAGACAAGCAATGAAATGAAATTTTACCTTCTATATATCCCAGATTATTAAACTGGAGATTATGCAAAAATGTTTAGTGGAGCATTAATATTGTATTCTTATTTCTTTCCTCAGTTGAATCTGGCTTCTCAGTCTGTGTTAGAGGGGCTAAATGCATGCTTTGACCACAGAGCTGAGATTTATGTTCCAGAACTGGGAATGAATTTTCATGTACAGCACAAGACGACTAAGATTTTTGGATGCCAGAATCCGTACAGACAAGGAGGTGGAAGGAAAGGTCTCCCCAAGTCCTTTCTTAATAGATTTACACAGGCAAGCTTATTTGTTTGGTTTAAACTACATCATGATCCTGTCTTGTAGGTTTCTGACTGTATAAACACTCTGAATTCTCTTGATTTTGTAGGTGTATGTTGATCCACTGTCAGCAGAAGATATGAAGTTTATTGCGAGTACATTGTTTCCTGCTATTGAGAAAACTATTATTGCTAAAATGGTTGCTTTCAATAACAAGGTAAATATATTTTAATTTCTTTACGTAGAAGTAGGCAGAATGCAGTAAGACTAGAAAAAAATTAGGTCTCATGTTATATTTCCAAGCATTTTTATAGAGAAGTGTGTGGGTAAAAGAAGAGGGATAAAAACATATGCAGAAGAAGGTAAAGAACACCACTAAACCTGGTGTCTGAATTCTTGTACCACGACAATCAGATGGTTGGTTGATACCTGATGAGGCACTGGTTTTCACAGAAGATAAAACATATATACACAGGAGAAAGTAGTATTCTCTGATCTTGGGTAAAATCTCTTGTGTCAGTATCTTACTGTATATTCATTTATAAGAGTGCAAGAGTAAACTGGAAAATTGAGGTGAGTGTTAAAAAAATAGTAGAGAAGAGACAAACTAAATCAAGCTTTAGTTCCTAACATATCTTCAGCAAAGTAAATTCAGCCTGCTCTTTCAGTTGTCTCTGTCTTGTAAGCAGGACCAAGGCAGAAGCTCAGTCGAGGTTTTTAAAAAAATATTTGAGGAGCAGCTTGTGGGTGGAATAAAAGATTATTTTTTTTAATTGCTACTTTTTTTTTCCCAGATTGAAAAAGAAGTAATGGCTGAAAAGAAGTGGGGACAGAAAGGAGGACCCTGGGAGTTCAACTTACGTGATCTTTTCCGCTGGTGCCAGCTTATGCTTGTTGATCAGTCACCAGGATGTTATGATCCAGGCCAGCATGTGTTTTTGGTATATGGAGAAAGAATGAGAACCAGAGAAGACAAAGAAAAGGTGAGCCATGGGTTCTTCTTCCTTGCTCTTCAGATGGCCAGCAAGTATTTATAGAAATCCAAGTAGACATCTCCAATTTGAAGATTCCTTGCTACTCATTCATAGTCATTTATCTCTTAAAAAAGAAAAATAGGTTTGTTTGGGGTTTTGAGGTTTGATATAGATATCTGCTCCCCTTGCTGTTTGAAATACCAGTTTAATTAGTGTAAAAGCAGACAGCTGATGTAAATGAAGACAAGTAGAATAACCAAGGACTTAAAGTAAAACAACATATTCTTGTGTGATTTTGTATTGAATAATACGTTTGCCACCTACTTATCCCTCTCTTGCTTAGAAATCCTGTGCTTTTGTTTAATTTCACAGCATTTAAATTGTATTAAACTGAAGGTTGGTCAGATTATAAAACTGCAGTTACTGGCTGTACGTGACTGGATATTTCCTCATGGGTTTACTTTCCCCTCACTGTAACATTGTTATATTTTTCTGTGTTACCAAAGAGCTTATTTATGAAGTGAATTCCATCCCAGTCCTTTCTAAAGAGAAACATTGCTTACAGTATTTCAAGTCTCAGGAAACTGTGATTAATGAAAAGGTTGCTGTGGGCAGCTCACACTCGCGTTGCTTGCTCACTTCGATGCTGCACTTACATGAGCTTGTGATTTACTCTGTTAGTTACTGTCATACAGCTATAGAGCTGAGGGAAAGATACTTCTGGTCTAAATCTTTAGAAGTGAATATTTGGAACACTGGATAACTTGAACTGATAAGTCTCTTTTTTGCTCTTTTAACTGTTCTAGGTTATTTCTGTATTTAGAGACATTTTTGGCCAGGAGGTCAATGTGTATACAGGAACCAGGGAGTTCCACATCAATCCATATAATGTTCAGGTAAACTACTGACAAGGGATTTTGTGAGGGGATAGGGAAGGAAACAACTCGCACAGCTAAACTCCCGTTTGCCTCTGTCTGCCATCCCTTTCAGATTGGTTATTCAGTTCTTTCTCGTGGCAACTATATTCCTCATTCTGGCAGAACTCTCTCGCTTCTGCATCATTCACTGCAGTCCCTGGAGTCCGTAATGAAGTGTGTGCACATGAGCTGGATGGTGATGCTGGTGGGCCCGGCAGCTGTCGGCAAAACCAGTCTGGTGGAGCTGTTGGCCCATCTCACCGGCCATCGGCTGAAAATCATGGCGATGAGCAGCGCGATGGACACGACTGAGCTCCTGGGTGGATTTGAGCAGGTAAATACTGGTTTGGTAATGTGGCAGTGTTTGTCCTTCCCACCTAATGGTGGCCAGTCTGCTGTGAGGTCAGTGTTTGTAAATGCAGCCTTGGCACCACGGTCTTCAGCATGAACTGACTGCCTAATGGCCTGTTTGCAGGTTGATATCAACAGGCCATGGCAGCGCCTCTTGGAAAAGGTGGAGAATGCCGTGAGCACACTCGTAAGGGACAGTCTACTCCTGGCAGAACTTTGTGCAGATGATGCTGAACTCCTGCTGCGTGCTTGGAGCAATTTCATCCTGAATTACAAACCCAAATCTCTGGGGGAAGGAGGTGGAACTGTCACAGCTGAACTAGTGAGCAAACTGGAGGGAATACTTGTACTTACCCAGCGACTAAACAACAAAATAAACTCTTACACAAAGGCAGGTATGTATGGTGGGCAGTTTGAAACACTGAAATTCTCCTGTTCTGAGCTACTCAACATATGGTGCAATATAAGCTCTTACCTTGTATTCCTAAGAAAGGGAACTTGGATACACTATTCTTACATTTGTACTTGGAAGCACTGATCAGCTGAGCTTCACAAATGTCAGCAGAATAATGTATGAGTTGGTTTTCCTTCTTTTTTTAATCATTGTTTAAAAGAAGGCATTAATACTCATCAAATTTCATCTAATGGGGGAGAAGGGATGCAGAAAAGTACCTGTTTAGGGAGTAAAGTGTCAAGCTGTTTTATATTTCTTTGTGCTTGCAAACTTTTTCTGTTCACATGGATTTTGCCTGTGGGAGGCTACTGAAGAGCTGGAGCCTCTGCTGTTATGTTCCCCTAAAAAGTAGGAAGCATATATGTTTATTAACAAAATAACTACTATTTTTTCTTGAATGGAATTGGAAGCTGCTTCATTAATGTATATCTCAGTGTAAGATGTATTTCCTTTCAGAGTTTGCTCACCTGGTAGAAGAGTTCCGGCGTTTCAAGCTGCAGCAGGCCCAGGCTGCTGACTGCAACAGCCATGGCACTTTTGAGTGGGTGGATGGGATGTTGGTTCAGGCCCTGCAGTCTGGAGACTGGCTCTTAATGGACAATGTTAATTTCTGCAAGTAAGAGATTTTAATGGCCTTGTTTCAGTGAATCTTTTGACCTCCCCAGCTGACTTTGCCCCTTACTGTGTGGTTCACAACTTAATATTTTGCATGTGAGAATACACAGGAGCAATAACTTAGATTTTCTGAAAGAGTATCTTCCTTCTCAGACAGCTTACACTCGATAGTTTTCCTGTTACCTAATGAAGTAATTAACTGTTTGGCTTTTGCTTAAGATCAGTACTATTTTGATTTCAGATCAGAATTTGGTACCTTTTTATGACCACATGAATTTGTTTTGAATGTAGCCCCTCTGTGCTGGACCGCTTGAATGCTTTGCTTGAACCAGGAGGTGTTCTGACCATGAGTGAGAGAGGTGTCATAGATGGCTCAATTCCTACAATAACTCCTCATCCAAACTTCAGGTACTTTGCATTTCTACTTTTTTTCTTCAGGTTTTTTTTTACCTTTGTCAAATAGGTTTAGAATAAAAAAGTCATCAGTGAGCCAGTCTTTTGGTATTTTGAATGCTGTTCAGTTTGCCATGTAATGTAGTGACACTGTCTAGCAAGGAAGAAAACTGCACTGCGGTGAGCATACGAAAGCTTAAGAGGCTTTGCTTTATATCCTTGTTGCAACACAAGCACAGGAAAATTCATAGCAGTGTGCCTCTGCCTTGATTTTGCATTTCTAATTTAGGATTTCAGCACTTCCCTGTCTCACTGTAATGGAGTTGAGGATACATGCATTGAGGATGGTGAGGTCTTTAGATATGCTGGTTATGAAAGCTGGTATATGGGCATAATAACTTTCTTCCCAGCTTTTTCCATCCCATCTATAAATCTGAGTTGCCTGCAGTGACAGAACTTAAAAAAGCCCCAACAAACCACCCAAACAGACAGTCTATTCTCTCAGACCTGAAGCAGTCTCTGGGGAAGATGGGAGGAGAACATAACAGGATTCTGTGTAATTCCTACCTTTTATAAATCCATGACAGGGGTATTGGGACTGATACGCCCTGGTTCCTCTGAATTGGAAACATTTTTGACTTTTCAGAAACCTGTTTTCACTGCATTATATCTTAGAAGTAATTTTTCCTCCTTGCTTTTAAGAGGTGTCTATTGATAGTATAAACTACTTGGATGTTGGATACTTTGGTTTTTAAATAGCACAGATTTAATTGAAGCTGTTGCTAAGAATTTTAAAAGTCTTTATAGCTCAGAGGCATAGTTTAACTTTGTAAATGGGCAAACGATAAAACAGACATAACTCAGGTAATAATGAATTAAAAGTCATGCAGAATATCTGTGTCTAATTGCAAAATATAACTATTCATACAGATTTCTCATTTAAATTCAGTTACTGTCTCTGGCTTTCTAGATATCATGTCCTCATTTTTAAGAAGATGAATTTACTTTATGTAGAAGCAGATTTGGTAGTTCCAGAGTGATAGTTTAAGGACCTAAGTTACATGTTGAGAATTTAAGGCAGTGGAAATGGATGATTGTTGTAGGTCCCTTCCAAGATGATTTATTCTTTTCTAATATCCAACAGGCTCTTCCTTTCTATGGATCCAGTTCACGGGGAAATATCCAGAGCCATGCGGAATCGCGGGATTGAAATTTACATTCCTGGGGAGACTGATGGAAATGTATTGGACAGTCTGGATTTGAAGTTGCTCCTGCATGGTTTGGGTTTAGTTGGAGACAGCGTCTGTGATGCACTTCTGGCTGTGCATTCAGAAACCAAGGCAGCAATAGCAGGTAAAAAAAAGTCTGCTCGGTTTCTTTTTGGCAACATGGGCTCATTACATACATATGGATGAAGTATTTAGTATTAAACCCTGGTTATTTTATTGTGTTATGTGCTGATATAAGCAAGCGCATAAAACTATAATCAGGTACTTTTGGATTGGTTTTTTGCATTCCCAGGAAGTAGGCCCAAGTCGTGAAAAAGAGGTAACTACAGTGCTTTGTTCAGGATACATCAGGCACTGGCACGTGTCTGTTGTCCCTTGCTATAGGGAAGGCAATATATTCTAAGTGAAAATCAGCAAAATAGAGGGTGTGCACAAGTTGTTCTTTGTAGCTGAGTTTCATTCACCTCAGCTTCGATGTCTTACTTTGAGCTGGTCATCTGTTATTTACAGTCTTGTCATTTTGTCTTACCAGCCTTGGGAAGAATCCATTCAGCTTTCAGGACAGCAGGATATATTTGTTTTGTGTCATGGCACCTGAAGTGGTGTGTGTCAGATTAAAGGGCTGACAGTTGCTAAACATTCATATCACCCTAATTGCTGTGTATCTTTCAGGTTCTGTGTCATCTTTGTCACCTTTGCTTCAGGCTGCTGTGTTAATTGTGCAGCAGATACAAAGAGGCCTTGGATTAGCAAAGTCTTTTTACAGAGCCTGTTGGGAAGTGTATGGCCGCTCACAACAACTGCAGATTAACCAAAAGGTAAGAGTCCTGCATTTGAAAGCTTTTCTTAGATCAACTAGATGAGTGAAAAATGTAACTTCATGAGGCTAGTGTTTGAGATCCTCTGCTTCCTAAGTGCCTGAGCAAGAGATTGATGAAGATGGTGCTCTCGGAGAGATGAACCAAACAATATCCTGTTCGGGCTCTGAGGCTTGTAGTTTGTAACAGCTTCAGCTGAGACTTTGGGATGTTCCTACCGATGCATCTGTAGCCTGTAACACTGAGCATACTGTCATCTGTAGACACATTCGCTTTCCTGTTTCAAACTGTCCAGTGTAGTATTTCACTTCTAGTAGGAATGTTTTGGTACTTGTATTATGTATGTTATACAGCGTTTGTAGAAGATTTGGTCTATAATAATTTCATAATAATCACATGTAGTGAAAGAGTTTCCTGAGCTATTGGGCTTGAATACATGTTTGAATATGACTCTAAACTGCTTTTTGGTTGTTTGTTGTAGCTTGTGTTAGAATTGGTTACGAGGCATGCTTCCTCTCTGGCTTCCCCTGACACTTGGGGTGAGTCCTTGCTAGCAGTGGGACTGTGGCCAGACTCCCTGCCTTCGGGTCTGTTTGCAGCTGAAGACTCGCTCCTTTCCACAGTCCGGAGGGATGGACAGGTCCTGATGTATTGTCTGCACAGGCTAAACCTCAGAAACTGCAGGTAGGCAGGAAACATTATTTTTGTCTAGTAAGTAAGAAACAGTATATGTGAACTATTCATGGCATGTCATTGTTCATTGCAAAATTCTGTCTTCATCAAATTGTGCACCTAGAGACTGTGATTGTCATACTCTGTAACTGTGTTCCTGTTACCTTTCTATACAATCACTGCAAATGAAAGTTTAATTATTTACTGCTTTATTCTTATATCTTCAAAATACATTCAAAATGCTTGACTCTTTAATCTTCCAAAAGTGCATTTGACTTATTTTGGGAGTTGTTTGGAGTAAGCATTTAGCAGAAAATGTGAATGCAAACACTGGGTTTAGTAGGTAGTAAGAGCCCCAGAATCTTTTCCTTCAGTTTCCTTCTAAGCTTTAAAAAACCTGAGCATTGAACTAGTTTAAAGTATACTAATGATTCTGGATTTCCTGTTTTCTTGTAATGAATTTTTCATCAGTAATTTTAGGTCCAGTAGCTTCAGGTAGAAACACAAATTTCCTCTTCTGACAGACCTGTCTGAAAGAAGCAGAGGCCCCTGTGCAGGGGGTATACGAAAGATTTTTTTTAATGGTTTCTTGTGCAGTATAGCTGTTAATTTTTACAACAATGGTGCAAAAACTTCCTTTCTGCCTTCTTTGCTTAGTAACATACTCTGGACAGATACTGTCATTCTCTTCCAGTGAAAGAACAAGCTGTAGAAGTTGGTACTAAGATGCAATGTTGAAATTGTGAAACCTTAGCAACATGCTTTGTTGTTTGCTATTTTGCTTGTTTGTTTTTAATCAGACACGTCCTTTCCTGCCTTGGCCTTTTTTAATTTAACTTTGCATATCATTCTGGTGCACAAATCAATTAGAATCTCTCAGTGAGATTCTGTGCATATTCACTTGGGGTAGTGCATGAATTTTTGGCAACAGTGAGCTCCTAATTGTAGACACCCCCAATGGATCTGAAGTTGGAAACTGGTTTTAAAGCTAAGTAATGGAGGAAAGATCACTGCATTGCTACACTGATGCCTAAAGATGGTTGCATAGTTTGACCTGCAAAATACATTCTTTCCTGGATCTGGCAGTTTGAGCCCTTAATTGCTGGACGTCTTTGTGTTTCAGAGCACTACCAGTGACTCTGCAAGATCTTAAGAAAGTTGTGCAGTCCACTAATCCTGAGAGTCTCAAGTTCGGTGCTGTTGAGATAGATGCAAACTGGATGGATGAAGTGGAAGTTCTTCAGGCTTCAGTGAAATTGTTCATAGAAAAAGCCACCAATCAAGATTGGAAATTAAGAGTTAAATGGCTTAACTCCCTAGCCAAAAATCTGCCACAGGTGCTTGGTATGTAATAATTTAACTTTGTTTTGTCTAAGGGCTGAGCTGTTAAGTTTTTGCATATCGTAAGTCTTCTATGGAAACATCCAGACCATTCAAATTATCTGAGTTATGAAGACTCTCAACTATCCACACTAATTCAAGGGCATGGATGCCCCAGGGAGGGACAAAAACAAGTTGTGCATTTTAGGGAAATAAGGAGACTTCGGGCTAAACATTATCCTTTATTATTTAAACTTGTGTAACTTGTGCCACTTCTAAATTAGATATTTTTGGATCAGTCTTGGTCTATGTAAGCAAATATGCCTTTTCACTCTTTTTTTTTAGTGATAGTGAAAGCAGTCAGAGCCTTCTGTGTATTTGGTGTTAAAATACAAATGCTTGGAAAGCCAAGAAACTGCAGAACTGAGATTTCCTGAAGCAGTGTTGTCTGAACATTCAGGATAATAGCTGAGATGAGCTATTCACTTGATTACAGTATTAATTGCATTAAACTCATGGAGCATTTAGACAGGCATTAGTCCAAATAATTCACATATTTAACTTTCTTCTATGGTCTGTAATCTCAGACTGTCCCTATATCAGTGGGATTGCTTCCCCTTTATTCTGCTGTCTTTTTAGTCAGGTAGGTCTGTAAAGTAGAAAATACCTAAAAAATTACTTTAATGAAAAGTATGTTTTTTCTTTTTTTAATTGTAAAGAAAATATCCCCCCTCCCCAAGCAGATGTATTGAGAGGAAAATTTGAAGGTATGAACTCATGGATTTTCACAAACCATACTTTAATAGCATACATGTAGTATCACCAGTTCAGCTAGAACTCCTTATTGGATTTATGTCTTTAGCCGTGACATTCTGGTGCTTTTAAGACCTTTTGGAGCTAATACAAAATATGATCAACCAGCATATCCAGAGTGCATGCACAGATTTGATTCAGTCTGCTTGTGCTTGCTCAGTTGAAGCTATTTTTCTTGATTTGTGCTAAATGCTTTTTTATGCCCATGTTCTCCCCTTTTCACCTGCAGATTCAGTGCGAATTCAACTGGAAGCAGGTGCTGTAGCCCTTGGTTGTTTTTATGCCAGTCCCCTCTCATCTGGAGTCAGTAACATGATCAAGTTGCTACAGCCAACTATGACAGGTACTTCTGAAAAAGATGGATGTAAGACATTGCTTCCTTTATTTGTTCTCTGAACACACTGCAACCCTTCTTAGGAAATGTATGTAGCAAAACAAAGGCTCAATTCTAAATATATGTTGCTTTTGTCATAAAAGAAAGTACAATGAAGAAATAAAAACAAAAAAAGAAATTACAACAAATACAAACATTATTGCTGTCTAGAACAGCAAATATGGCAATTAAATGCATTCTTCGTATTCAAGTTACGTATTAGTGCTCTGCCCATGAGTCCTGGCTGTGTATCTGTGACTCAGATGTATTCCTACAGCTCTGAGTGATGTTCTGAAGAGTGATTCAAACATTCACTGCCTTTTTGACTTGATAGTTTAGGCACCCTGGTTTTTTCTCCCCAGGATTTGTGTTAGCCCATCTGAAACCCACATTTTGGCCTATAATTTTCCCTTGATGTTTTCTGAGGAGCTCAGGCCTGTGGCTTCATTTCTGAGCTTGTTAGGTGCATGAAAGCTACATGCAGTGACACTGGACTTTTTATGGATGGTCTTGGGTATATTGCCTGGACTGTGAGCTGGACTTCAGTTTCCAAGCTGTGTTTGGGTGCTCTAACCCCTGTTTAGTTTATTGTCACTGTTCTGTTTTACAGAACCTGCAGTCAGCTTTAATGCTTTTCTGTTTGCATATCTGAAGTGAGAGAGTTTGACTGCCTTCCTCCTAGGCTGCTTCTCTCTTTCCCTAATGTTCTTGCACAGGCAGGGAAATCAAGAAAAGCACTGAGTAATGTTTCACTGCTGTCCTGTCTTGTCTGCCTTTCCAGATGAACATGTGATGCCTCTGGACCCAAGATGGAATATGCAGTTTTTGGAGATCATTAGAAATTCCGTGAACTTTGATACAGAAATGGAACATGCAGACCAGCTTCTTATCCTTTTGAAGTCTGCAGCAAATCGGTGGGTTACAAAAAAACACTTCTAAAGAGTGCCCAATGCCTGTAATCAGTGCTGAGTAAACACTTGCAGTGTCTGCCAAGTGTGTTTTTAGGTTTTGATTGATGTGATCCAAAATACCAGGCAGAGGTTTTGTACAGGTATTTAAATTCTCTGCTTCTGTTTTCTGTAGATGCATACTAAACACAATCACTTAATATAGGGAGCAGAGCTCCCAGAATTCCATACAGGCTGCAGTACTTCAAGGACAAACCAGAACTGTGGGATAAAGCATTAGAGAGGCAGAAGCAGCAGTGTGAAATCTCTGACAAAACTTAATAGTTGCCCTGCTTTAGCATTTGGACTGTTTTTCCTAACGAGATTAAAAAGTACAGAGATTCTGAAGTTGAAGTGTAAGGAAGCAGCTGCTCACATATCCTACAGGCCATGGTGTTGCACCTGTTTAGTAGGTCACTGGTTTTTCCTTCCTGGTGAAGTCAGGAGTCTGCTCCTTGTGAAGCTTGCTTCTACAGAAACCATATTCAAGCAATTATCTGTGCTGCACCTGGTTCTTCTTCCATAATACAGTGAATATATTATGTCACTTTGTAGTTCAAACGTCACATTGTAGTTCACCATTCTCATAAGGCCAAGAATTAAAACAGTACTGGATTGGTAACAACTTTATTTTTACTTCAGGGCAGTGTTATTTCTTGACCGAGAAAAAAGAAGTTACGTTGAGAAGAGTTTGATTGCCAGCAAGAAGCCAAGAAACAGTGTCTTAAGAATGTCTCTAGATTTCCACAAAAGTGGGTTGATTTTTGCTGTTCCTTTTGGTTCTGTAGTCAATTTGAAATATGGTTAATTTTCATTGTTATGAAATGTGTACTTCAAACATGGCGTGCAAAGAAAGAATATGTGAATGTAAAGCAGTCAAATGAGGACTAGTGTGGTATCTAACGCATTCTTCTTAAATTAGATATACCCTAGGCTACACTATGGCCTGCCTCTATGAGGTAATGAGTGCATATGATTTTGCTCTTAATTAACCAAACTTTAGGGTAAGAGTGGAGAGAAGTTGGAATAGCATTCTGTCTTTAGCTAATAAGAATAACCAAGTTCTTCAGATTATGTAAGTAGGAAGTTTTACTTCTAAAACAAAGGGTAAAATTTAGTGATGAGGTTAGTGTGCTGCATTGATCAAGGAATCCCTCATTACGGGTTTTTTTTTAATACATCTGTAAAATGCATAGAGGTAGAGAATTGTGCAAATAATGAAGGACTACTTTTATTGCCTAAATTCTTGGATCTCTTCAGGTTGTGGTTTTTTTCTCAGTCATAGAGAGGTTCTAGTGATCAGTGGCCTTATGTGTCATGTGATGTGGCTGGAATATTCAGTCCCTGCCTTTCTTTCCCTCTTCCCCAAACATCAGATCCAGGAAGTTACAACTGTCTTCCTCATGGAATCGTGGTCAACCTTGCTGCTTTCTTTGAACTTTGGGATGCATTTGCACTTCACTGCGTGAAATCTACTCAGGTGGCCTTAAGTGACGATGACATGCATGATGTGAGTAGATGTTCTTTAGTACATTTAGGGAAGTTAAGTGAAGTGAGATTGTATGCAGAACACTATTTTTAGTTTCAGGGACCATGAAATTAATTGCAGTCCTTCTGTTTGTATTTAGAATAGGACTAACAGTAGGCAAATGATCATGCTTGTTTCAGTAGCTGTATTTGTGCCCTCTAATACCTGCTTAGGATGGCATGAACTGTGCTGTAGAAGTGGCTGTTTCTCTCTACTGATGATAAAGGGAGTATCCACATCTATCTGCCATAAGAACATCTGAACCTGGACAGCTGACATGCAGAGGCCACAGGGGTGGTTCACTTCTCCCTCTCCCTTTTCAGACCATGAATATAATTTTGCTGAAATCTTGACCTTGTAGACTTGGTGCAGGGATTGGTTGGTTTTGGCTGGTGTAGTTCCACCTGCCAGTGTGGTATTTTTAGAGAACTTGCAATTGAGTCCTGGTTGTGTAGCACTAAATACAAAGCACTGTGGGACTCTGAAGTTAATACATGGTGGTGGTTTTGCTTTTTCTCTTGCTTGACGTACAAAGTATTCTAAGTATGGTGTAGCCTGCAGCAGTGGTAACACTGTAACCTCCTTGGCTTGTTAGGTTTTACACTGCTGGCTGTGGCGGGACCGGCTCTGGGCAGTCTCTGACACTGTCACAGCGGACTCGGCAGGGTTGTCACTTCTGGCTCTGCACTGGCACTGGGTTATGAAACACCTAATTGACAGAATTCCTCAGACGCTTATTGGATCAGACCAGAACAAGTGAGTGGCTTTGTTTGGTGGCTTTTGATTTCTGTTACATGGCCGTATAAATTACTCTTCTCTTTAGTGTTACAGCTAATTAGCATTGTTTGGATTAGTGTCCCAAGTCACGTTCCACTAGTGATGCAAATAACAATGTATTAGTTAGCTGTTCATTTTTAAATTTATGTTTCCTAGCGCTGTGCTTCTGCGTGCTCAAATGATCATCTAGAATTTTTACCCCCTTAGTGAAAGGATAAGAGATTTTCTTGTGCATCCTTTTGCCTTATTTCTCAAACTTCCATTAACTGTATGGGCTTTTTTTCCCCTCTGTCCCTCCCTTTTTTTTTTCTTTTCCCTCTACAAGGATTTCCAGGGAAATTCAATCTGTTTCACAGCAGATTCAGAGCTGTTTGGTCAATCCTGCTGGTATTTCAGCCAATATGAAGATACTGCAGAAGTCTCTAGGAAGACCCCTTCCTTTTAAGGTATCAATACTCTGTTTGCAAAAGATCTGTATTTCCAGCAATGTCCAGATAGGCTTTAATATATTTACAGCACTTGCTTTCCAGGACAGCAAAAACACATTTCTTTTGTGTTTGTTAGATTGATTAAAAAGAAAGTTTCAGCATATGTTAGTGTACATGTCTTTTGAGAAATATATCAGTTATCCAGATAGCATTTCTACTATTAATTATGCTATGTATAGAAAATATTTATTTAATACAGAGGGGTGCCTTTGCATAAAAATATTACTCCTTGCTCTGTTTTGGAGACTTGTGAATACCAATGTGCCACTTGCTTATTTAGTGAACATACGTGTATTTAGAACAGCCTGTGCACTTCCTTTTATACAGGATAGGGTAGGGCTGCCTTATGACTTCACAAAACAAGTCCTCTTAACTTTGATGGTTTTGGAGTTTTCCCTTAAAATACTTCAGAATTTGTTGTAATTCAATTTTAAAAAGCAATCTTTCAGTAAATTTTCTAAAGAATACAAGTCCCTGTTTAAAAGCAATGCACAAATGGTCATGTGCACTCATGTTGGTGACTAGTAGTTAGACCTAGGTTTTTATGAACTTATCTTTCAAGGATACTTAGCTATCAAAAAATGCACATGGTTACTTAGTGAACCTCTGCAGAACATTCAGTGCTTACTAAGAATCTGGAGCAATCCAAATGTATTTAAGCATCCAAATGTGTCTAATGTATCTAAGCATCCAAATCTATTTAAATTGCAGGTGTAAACTGCAATTTCTTGTAAGGGACAGTAGCTCCTGGGTTTTTTTTATTATTTCATTTATTTATTGCCCTTGATTTAGGTAAGTTGCCATGTTGAAGTATTACTTGTCTGCATAATCTATGTAGTTTCTTTATGAATGGAAAAAACCCTAACTTGACAAGGGGGAATTGTGGTCACCTGTTTCAGTTTCTGTCTTCCTGCTGTATTGAGTTGGGCTACTAAAGATTGTTGTTAAGCTGTTGTTTCAGGCTGGTTTATATATACTTGTACTTTAGTTGTGTGCACATGAATTTGAAATCTTAGTTTTGACTGCAGTCACAAATCTTGTTTGTGGTTTTGTTAGTTCTCCTGAAAGAAACTGTCCTTTTCACATTTCCAGGATAAACTGGGCATGGAATGTTTTTCTCAGTTAAAAGCTCTCAGCAAAGCACTGAACACGTTGGAGCTAAGATTGGCCTGTGGAGAAAGTAGATGGCAGGAAAAAATGTGCTGCATGAAAATAGCTGCTACAGGAGTGAGGATGAAGAAAGCATTGCTGCAAGCTGATGGCCTGATAATAAGAGCCAATCATTTAGAAGATGTTTGTCTGGGTAGGTACACTTGTGAAGAGCCCAGCAGGATGGTTTCTGCCAGCTCCATTCTTCCATACACAGGTGGAAAGTATGTTAAATGTTCACTGACAAGAAACATAGTACATGCATTTATGTGCATCTTACATTCTGTCAAACAGGTCAACTACAGGTGTTTCTGAAAGCTCTGCATTCACAGCTGAAAGCAGAAGGAGTCACATATAGTTATTCAGAAGAAAGGCTTCCTGAAGACACCATCTCCAACCAGTTAGACCCTGCCTTGCTAAACCAGCTCTGCAGTCAGGTTCAGCTGTGGCCTGCAATGGAATACATAGGGGTGCTCTGGCAGTACAAACTGACAGCAGATTTCATGGCCAAGGCTTGTGCAAGAAGGTAAGAAGAAGGTTGGAGAAAGAGAAATCCTATAGTCTTTTCATGAGATTCAGAATCCCTAGCTAGAAGCTGTAACTTTGGTTCTTTACATGTGCATGTAAATCTGTGTGTATGTATTTGTAATTTATATACAGCTCTGTGTATGTGCATATATATCTAGGCAGCACAAAAATATGTCTATTAGGAATCAACAGAAGATATTTATCACCAGATTGCTGGGGGCTGCTGCAGAAAAACTGGATTAGACCTGGAGATGGAAGAAGTAGACTAGCATGCATGTAAACTATACACACCTAGAATCATAGTTTAAATTAACATTACTATTTTAAGAAGTGTTAGTGTTGTTTTAAGGGGCCAAGTGTATATATTTTTAGTCTGGTTTACCATTCCTTAAAAGAAAGCTATTCATTAAGGGATTTCAGTGAAAGTAATTTTTTGTGTAATGACAGTCTTAGAATCACTGGTTCGCTCTTGAATTCAGCAAAGTTCTGTTTTTACACAAAAGCTATAAAGCTAGAAAATGGTTTGTCCCCGAATGTATTGTATGTTTTGCTCAACATGGAGCTTATAGCTACAGGAGATTCCACTTTTTCCCCTTTTTCTTGTGTTTGGATTTTGTCAGCTTCGAAAGGTTCAAGTGTTTTGAGTATTATTTGAGTGCTTGTTCTTCTCCAACATTGAAATGCTGTCATTTTAACCTTTAGGTGACTTTGCTTGCCATCTCAATTTGTTTTACTATGCAAATGATTTATTTCATGTGCCCCGCTTAAGCATTGCTTAGGTTGTATTTTTTTTTACCTGCTACAGGAATAATTGCAGTCAAGAATTAAGCATGCATTCAGATCTAGCTCAGTTTATAGCTTTTTCTCTGAAGTTGACACCAGCTGCTTCTCACCAGCTCTCTGGACTGTGGCACTTGTTACACCTTAATGAAGTAAGAGTACATTTTATTTTAATTTAATCAAATCCTTAGTTTAATTAATCTTGCAGAAGTTTTCATAGGTTCTTTAAAATATATCACTAAGATTTTTGGCATGCAGTTTTTCTACCTCTGCCTGACAAAAACCATTCCTTCTTTTAACAAGAAAGGTTATTAACTGCGAGCCTTGAGAAAATGTAATTAAAATACAATGTTGAAAGATAAAATACAACAAAGTCTTAAATAACACAGTTCTGTATGATTTAGTTTGGTAGTATTGTTCCATACATGCATCTGTGACCTAATGGAAAACGGGAAATTTGTTTTGATGGCAGGTGCCAGCCTGGTTGTAGCTATGTATTCAAAGTAATTTTACACTGAAAAATGCTTTCCTCTGTTCCCATGCCACTAAAATTTTCCAGGTCTGTTGCAAATCAAACAGACTGATAAAGCTACTTGATGCATTTCTGTAGAGCATTTAATTACTCTGGTTAATATTTTTGATACAATGGTTGTGTTCCCACAAAGCACAGTAAAACCTGAGTTCACTTTAAATGCTTCAGAGCAGAGTTTTGGGTGGCTTTACCAGTTTCATGCCTCTGCACCCTCATGTACTGTAACAAAAGGTTGCACAGTCATAGACTAGGGGCTGTATTCTAACAGCTTGCTCTGTAATCATGCTGCATATTTCACAGATGTGAGACAGTGCTGACATCAGGCAGTGTACTCTTAGTTGAGGAGATGCAAGGAAGTACTATGTGAATTTGAAAGGATCTTGGAGAGTATCTTATACTAGCCCTACTGAAAAGCAGAATCCTCTTTCTTTGTACGTGTGTGTGCTTAATTCTCCTTTGCTCCCCGTACATTATTCTCACCTCTAGGTTTTTGTTTCTCCTTAGATATCCCCTGAAGAAATGTCTCTTCTGTCATCTCAGCTAGTTCATGCTGTGTTAGCATCCTTTTGGAGCAGTACCTTCACTACGGACCCAGACTACTGGTTGACTTGGAGGCCACTGCCTGCAACAGAGGAAAACAGCTTCTCTAAATCCCATGTGAACCGTTCTATGAAGGTTTGCCTCTTCTGACCTAATTGAACTCTAGGCTGAATGCTCTTGTTGACTAATTGAGCAGTTTTCTAAGGCAATATTGTAAGTTCTAGCATAGTCAATGCAAGTTGCATCTGAACAATCTAACTCTTAATCTCTTAATTTAGGGCCCAGGCATTTTGACCCGAGCTGTTTTCTCAAAGTGCTTCTTTGAAATTCTAACTAGCAGCAGCAAGACAAGCCAGTGGGATGTGAGTGGGCTTCCTGTCCTGTCATCATCCCATGTAACACTGGGAGAATGGATGGAGAGAGCACAGCAGCTTCACAAAGTCAGCACAGCACTGTGGACCAACCTGGCAGTCTCTTCAGTTGCAGATTTTAGGTATTAAGACCTCTCTTCCACATATATGTTATTTAAATCAAGCACGTTACAGAAGTTTGCTTACTGTGTGTAAAACTTTTTCTCATTCCTTTCCCTCCAGACACACAGATGCTAGACTGCAAGGAATAATGCTAAGCAGACAACTCTCTGCCCTGGTAGATCTGGTTCCAGTGGATCTGCAAGAAGAATTTTTGGAGTGCTGTGAGAAGCTCTACCTCAGGGATCCTGTTGCATACGAGTACCTTCTCAAGATACTTGGAAACATTACTGATCAGGAGTTACTTCCTAAAGAATTCCTGTTTCTTCTGCTCACTTGCTTGCATCAGTTCTATGGGGAAGGGCTTCAAGACTTACCAGAGACAGCTTGGCGAGGAAGCCTCTGGGTGATCATTGGCTTGGTGCAGATCCAGATGTGGCTTCCGCAGACCAGGTTTGATCCAGCTGTTAAAAGAGAATACAAACTCAAGTACTCAAAAGAAGAGGTGAGTATGAAGCCAAGTTGGCTTTTACCTTTATTATGTATAAAATCAATGCAGAGGAGTTTGGCTTGGGGGTCCTTGGGGAAATATTTGGTCATGATTTTTAAATTACACAGTTAGAACTTCTTTTAATGTCCAAGAAGTTGATATACCTACTTGGTTACTAAAATCAGAACTGCTGTGAATGGTTTATTCTTTCCTTTTTAGTTATACCAGCTGGAGTGTGAATGGAAAACACATGATTTTTCATCCCAGCTGCATACAGGAAAAAGTATTGAAGATGAAACAGTCAGCAACTATATTCATCCCCATATCAGGTAACACCCAGGCCCTGAACCCATCTCCTCTAGACTGGACGTGTCATCTGTGTGCTCAGGCTCTGAAGCTTTTCTCCGAAGCGTTACAATTTTTCTCTCTTTCTGTAGAAACAAGAGTTGCTGGTTTTACAGTATCAATTTACATATTGAGGTGGTAGAGAAAAATATTGAAGCTATGCTCTCTACTTGCAGTAAGGAATTGTCTGTACACTTTGTACTGCTCTAAATAGAGCAATTAAAGCAGTGACCGTCATATATTGATAAAGTTGAAACCATGCCCAGAAGTAAAAATAATGCCATACATTTAAATTACAGTACTTTTGTTAAAATGTGACAATGTTATCAGTCAGTTGAAATGAGATGAATTGTTTATCTATCACTGTAGTTCCTCAAGGCCGTTATACATGCCAGTGCTATTTTGCAAAGTTCTTCACCTGGTATTACTGGGGAGAAATTTCCATGTGTGTATTTTAGCAATAACCTTTGCCTATGTTGCTGTGGATGAATTAAATTTCTTACCACATAGAGTACACTGTTGACATTCAGAATCTGTAGCCGCTCTTACTTTGTTTGGGGCTTCTTGTGGTTCTTTTTTATCTGAGGAACTTGAGGAGGAAATTTTAAGCAAAGTGAGCTTTCTCTATTGTGCAGCCTTCTGGGTGTGTTCCTTGTACATGGAGATAAAAACTGTCTATTATTCACAATTTTCCACTTTTAATAGGAACTTTTTATTTCATTATTACACACATAGAGGATCTGCTAGTTCCATGCTACTGCCTAAAGAGAGTGATAATCACTGAAAGCAGATGCTGAATGGCTGAGTTTTATCAATTGCATTACTTTTTTCTTAATGCTCACAGAGCTGTCAGGTAGCAAGAAAAAAGGAATTGAAGTTTGTTGAAGTGGCAGGGAGAGAAGAAATCTAGACCTGTGTGCTGTATGGCTGTCCCTTGTTTTTTCCCTATTTGCTGTTTCACACAAACCAGCAGAGTATTTCTGATTAATCTTCCTCTGTAGCTAACTGTTAGAGCTATTTGAACAAGTTTGTATGAACCACATTTCTATGTCACACTGGTCAATGTTATTTCTTAACAGGCTGTTGCATGAAAGAATGCAAAGGTTGAAGGAGCAAATAAGCAGCCTTTCTAGAAGGAAGGCCTTCAGGCCTCCGGCTCCACTGTATGATTGCTTATACCAGGAGGCTCACCAGTACATCAACAGCATAGCACGGGTCTCCTCAGTCCAAGACCTTCTAGCCCGCTTTCTGCAGTTCCTCCGTGGAGAGAGACCTAAATCACCACAGGCTGTACAGAACCTGTTAAATGAAGAAGCATCATGGCAGCAGTCACACCATCAGTTTAGAAAACACCTGGCAGAGGAGTACGCTGCGTTCCCTGATGCCATCATTCCGCTCCAAGCTGCCATCGTGCAGCTGCAGCATGGCATGCGGTTAGTGGCTTCTGAAGCGTGTGCAGTGCTGCAGAACTTTGTGTGCCCAGCTGATCTCACCAACCTCCTCACTTCTTTGTTGGCATTTCCTTCTGTTGGCCGTGCCTTTCCCACTTACTTCGCTCGGGCAGAAATTTTATGCTCAGTGAATTCAGTTGGAGTACTTAATGGACTTAAAAAGTTCTCTCTGAAGCACTCTGAAGGAGGATCTGAGGGAGCTGAGCAGCCGTGCCCAACTCTGGAACAGCTCCTGGTGAATGCTTTGTTGCATCTTCAGTGCCATGTACTGTCCAGAGGAGAGATGGACCCCAAATCTCTGCAGCTCTTCAGACATCTGTGTCGGGTAAGCTCTGGATGCCCATAACTGGGATTCTTGCACTGAACTTGTCCCCTGTGGTAGACATGGATCTCTTAAAACAGGTCTAGAGGAGAGCCACTGAAATCAGAGGGCTGGAACACTTCTCTTGTGAAGAAAAGCTGGCAGAGTTGGGGTTGTTCAGCTGGGGGAAGAGATGTCTCCATGGAGATCTGGTTGTGACTTTTCAGTATATAAAAGGGGTTTATAAAAAGGACAGAGGGAGACTTTTTACCAGGGCTCATAGGACAAGGCGTAACAGTTTTAAACTGAAAGAGGGTAAATCTAGATCAGATGTGAAAATAATTGTTTTAAAATGTGGATGGTGAGAACAGGTTGTCCAGAGAAATTGTGGATGCTGCAATGCTGAAAGTGTTTGAGAGTGATAGGATTGGGCTTTGAGCAACCTGGTGTAGTGGAAGATGTCCCTGCCCATGGCAGAGGGATTGGATTAGATGATCTTTAGAGGTCCTTATCTTGATAATCATTAGTATGGTGTTCTTTAAAATTTTCTCATTTTTTCCCAATTAGTTGTAAAAGATAATCTAAAATACTGGATTAACTTGTTTGGCTTTATCAAGGCATAAAACGATAGCCTGTAGTGACTACCAAAGATTTTATTTATATAAGAAAAACCCCAAACAACAAAACCCAAAAGTGGGCACACACCAAAAAAAACAAAAAACAAAAAACCAAACAAACAAAAAAAAAGGCAAAAAAACCCCCAAAAAACAAACAAACAAAAAAAACCACCACCACACCCAACCGAAAAACACTCCAAAGCAAACTTTGTAGAGAGGTTTTTTATAAAATGTTTAAGAAAGGAGACTTGGTCAAGTACTCTGTTGCATATTGTTGTCTTTGCATTTACCTCATTAGCTGGTTAAGCGGGCAACTCATAAATCTTAGATGTCTTTGATTTCTACTGTTGTAGACCATAGAGGAGGGAAAAGCCAAGCAAAATAGCTGCTGCTCCATTGCTGGAACAGGAGATGATTTTGAACATTAACTTGTGTATAAGCATCCTGCTTTGTGTTTCCTTAGGCAATTGTAAATGAATGGGATGAACAGGAGCGCCGTGCCCAAGAGCAGGAGGCAATGGAACGCAGCCTGTACAGATACAGGAGTAAAACTCACGGCAAAGGACGGAGCGAGGAGGAAGAGGAAGAAGAAGAATTTAGAAGGAGATTTCCTTTTCATGAGAAGGTAATAACTGTAACCCTGTAAAGAAACAGAAAAATTGCATCTGAAGTTGCTCCTGAAAATGTATGCTATAAATGACATGAGGAATGAAGCAGTTTTTCCCTCAATCGAAAGCCAGATGGGGGTAGATTCTGATAGGTATTAAGTTATGCGCTTGTGGTTGATTTTATCTTCTGATTGAAAAAAGTTCTTGGGATTAATTTCCAGGCTTGAACTGTACTGTGGTTTGGGTGAATAATCCCATGTTATATAACTGAATGATAATGTGGTTACTTGTAAAAATCAGGAATTTTATTAATTTATCAAGTAAGGTCATCTGAGGTTCCACTACCTGTGGAGAAGGCTGATCTCCTTGATTAAAAAAAGCAGTTGGGACAGAACAGTTCAGGTCATCAAGTGACCACACAGTGTTGGGGTGGTTTATCAGCAGACACAGCTGCTGCTGCTTTTTCTGAAAAGGGGTTTAGTGGGCAGCAGCTCAGGGATCACTGTACTGCACTCTTGCCTGCTGTAGTTATGCCCTGAAATGTTCTGTACACCAGTGTTCTGTTTCAGACTGGCCGTCTGTCTGTATGGTACCAGCTGCAAATCATTAGCACGTTGTTGCAATGCTGAAAAAAAAGCAAAAGAGGAGAGGAGGCACTAAAGGAAGAAATTAAAATTTACTTTTGATTATTATGTCATTTGCAGGACTTTGAAGATATCACAGCTCAGCCAAGCCTAGAAGAAAAAATGGAAACTGAAGATCCAGTGGAAGACCAGCTGGAAGTTGACAAAGCCCGTTTGTCCAAGAGCTCTATGCAAACAGTAATGAAGGTTCATCAACAGTTGTGCTTAAACTTTGCTCGATCCCTGTGGTATCAACAGAGTTTGCCTTCTCATCAAGCCAAGCATTATTTCAGTACATTTATTTCCTGCTATCAGACTGGTGCATGCCTGGTGTCACAATTCTATCCTTTAATTGGTAAGACCACTAGCAGTATTTCAGCTATGCAGGTTTAGATTTGTAATGATTTGTCTCAAAATAATTGCATTACAGGCCATGAAACACACCTATCATGGTGAAAATGCACAAACCTGAATTTTCTTTTTCCAGAGAATTTGCCCCGTGTTCAGAATTGTCTTGTGGAATGCTTTGAATTTTATTCTTTTATGCATTTTTTAAATTCCATTTTGTAATAGAGAAGACCAACACAATTTAAAAATGCATTGAATACTGAGTGAGATTTTGATCACAGGGATCTACATAGTCCTGTGGAAGATAAAGCACTTGAGGAAATTTTGCAGAAGTAAATTTTGCAATGAAGTTCATAAAATAATTGATTTAAATTTAGCATATGTATATAGTTAAAAAGAAAAAAGATTTTGTTTTTTTTTTTTTTTCCCACCCTGAATTTTGGAAAACTTGATGTGTCAATTGTTTTACCAATCTGTGAGAACTCAAAATCATCACTTTTCAAAGCAGAGCTATATATTTCAGTTCTGGTCTAAGAAATGCATGTGTGCAATTAAAATGAAGCAGACAAGGGCTGCTGTTTCTACAGTGCCTTACTTTTGTGTTTGCCTGAGATGTAATGTATGTGAGAGGTTTTTTGTGTTGGATTACTTTTCCGCAGAGCCTTGCTACTAGTTCTATAGTAATATCTCTGTATGTAAATTTACATACAGAGGAACTGTGTTCTTCTGACAGGATCACAGCCCACATGTAGGATGATGGTTGTACTTTTATAGAAAATTTAGATAAAATAGAGAATGTAAACGCTAAGTATATCTCATGTTCTATACTCCTTCTCATTGTTCCAGTGGTATGGTATTATATCCTCATAAAAGATAACATGCTAAATCTTGGGATACAGGGGGAAAAAAGCCCCAACTTTATTCAACTGAAAAAGAGAATTAATATAATGTGTGATGTCTTCCTTACTTGCTTCCTAGGTGCTGAAATGAATGATAGTCTTTTGGGAAGCCAACTTCTGCTTAGCACTCTTCTTCGCAATACCTTTTTTGAGGAAGTAGCTTCAGATCTTGTGCTGCAGCAAGATGGCCCATATGACTTCTACCAGCATCCCAATATTCAGCAAGTCCGACAGTGCCAACCTGTACTTGACAATTTTGCTAAAGAAATAAATGGGCTACTGCAGGAATGGCCAGAGCATCCTGTACTTGTGCAGGTAAAAACACCTCAACAAATGTGTGGGGGAAACTGGAGCATTTTAAGATCGCATTTATGTGTAAATACATGTATCGATATGCATAGACATGTACATACACATTCATATGCTTGCCTTGATGTTGTCTGTATTACTTATGCAGATGTTTTGAAGTCATACCTGTTTATTCGTAAGAGGTATAGGTATTATTAGCTGTTCTATTTTAGGTCTAGAATACCACTTAACATTATTGAATGTTAAGTGGTATTCTGCCACCTCTGAACTTAGAGCTTTAAGCAATCTTCAGTCTGCCATAGCTCAAAGATCCCTGAGGTTTTGCTGTTTCTGCTCCTGTTTTTTCCAAAGTTCTTTCTTTCATAATGCTTTAGAATAATTATTTTTAGTCCCTTGTATGGGACCTATGTGGTCCCCAGGTTACATTTCTTAGAGTAATGTAGAAACTCAGATTCTATAGGAACTCTTTGCATTAGGTCATTTGTGCTCCCTTCCCTGAGTGTGTTGGCCTTACTGAAGTCCTAGTAAGCTTTTACTAGATTGAGAAAGCAGTTTAAAAATGTAAAAAAAAAAAGAATTCTTATCTCTTGCAGGGGTTGGTTGTGCTTATAGAAATTAACTCAATCTCATGGCTTCTTCTGTTGAAAGTGCTTTTGTTTTTATTCTGCAGCTATTAGTTGTGATGGACAGAATCCGGAGTTTTCCACTTTCTAGTCCTCTCTCAAAGTTCCTGAATGGCTTGGAAATTCTTCTTGCAAAGGCACAGGTAAGAAAAAGGCTAAGGAAAAGTTTGTCTTCTCTTTTATGCTTCCTTACCTATATTTGGTACCATGTTACAAACACAGTACATGAAAGCTGTCTGCTTGACAGATTTGGGGAAGTGAACTTGCTCCATGCTGAAAGTTTCAGGAGCAAGAACCCAGTAATCCAGAGTAATGCAATGAGTCTTGCCAGGCAGCAACTAATTTCTGGCTTTGTGTAAAGGGGAACTTTTCTTTTCCAGGACTGGGAGGAAAATGCTAGTCGAGCCTTGTCCTTGCGGAAGCATCTTGATCTGGTCACACAACTGATTATTCAGTGGCGTAGACTGGAGTTGAAGTAAGAACTGTCCTTCCATGCTGCTTTTCCTTAGATACTGTAAGCTTTTCATCTCCACATGGAGGCACATTCCACTACAGAATTGCCTTAATCGTGGAACACGCTTCTGTGTGTCTGTCGTAGTGAAAATGTGGGGGGAAAAGAAACCACCAACGAGGATCTGTAGTGGCTCAGAATGAGCAGATCCAGGCCGTGGTGACCCTATGTATTTGCCTCTGGAGAAGTAGAAGCAATATTTTCCATATGCTCTCCTGTTTTCATCTTAGGGTTTCCTGACCCTGCAAGGTTTTTTCTGTTTAATAACCATCATTAAATTGTGCTTAAAAGTTACTGTCCAGTCTCGTGTTTAAGACCATGTAAAATTTTTATAGCCACAGTATGTCCCAATCAGGAATTCTACAAGTCCACCTCGGTTTCTGAGAAAGGAAACTTTTGAATCTGCCTCTGATGGATTTTGCTTTACCATCCCTTCTTTTCTTCTCACATATTTAATAATGTTGCCAAAACAATGATCCTCAGGAGTTGATGTATGTATGCTTATATGTATGTACGCAATGTATGTATATAAGCTTACGTGCAGTTTCTTTCATCCTGTTAAATTTTCCATTAGTTTAACAGAAACAGAAAACAAGTTTTTGTTGTTTTGACCCCAAACTACCCCTGATATTTTTGATTGTCTCTCTTATTGTTTCTAGTTGCTGGTCAGTAAGTTTGGACAATATTATGAAGCAGCATGTGGAGAAATCCACAAAGCACTGGTTCTCAATCTATCAGATGATTGAGAAGTATGTTCAAGAACAGACAGAGGGAAATACAGAAGGTAAGTGCTGGCCCTAAAATGAATGTGTGATGCAGTTCTAGTAATTACTAAGGATATATGATTAAGGTCCTAAATGCCAGAATTTGACAATGCACTTTCAGGCATAGTTCTTTGCCCTACAGTAAATTCCATGACTGTGTAGGGTCTTCCATATGGAGTGACCTTTGTATGTATTTCTGAAACCACTTGTGGCTCAAAGGGCCAGTGTTGCGATGTAAAGAAAAGATGTCTGTAAAAGCATCTAAAAGAAAGTAGAATCATGATAGCTGTACGTTGTCATGCACACACAAACATTTCAAACGAATTTGGAGGGTAGGAGGTCTCCATCTGTAACTGGAAAAGGCACCTCGGTTTTTTGAGCTGCAGAAAGCATAATTCATATCCCAGCTGTACTGCTTTTAACATTCTGTATAAAGCCTAAAGAATTCTTAGAGTAAGTAGGTTTTGGTACGTACTGTTCTTAGCAAATCTGTCCACATGTGTTCGTGTTACATAAAATAGGGAAATGAGGGGCAGTATCTTGCCTCCCCCAAATTCAATGGAATTGTAAAGATGAAAGCAGTATCCTCTGGCTTGAGGCCGAGTTTCCAATCTCGTGACTACTTAATACGCTTGATGAGCTTCAGATCCTTAGCTTATGTTACGTCTTCAAGAGGACAACATGTCCTCTTCCATAGGTAATATTCCAAAGACACTGTATTCTCTACCAGACTCTTCTGATCTGTTTCTGTCCTCATGACTTTGAGGAGTTAAGAAACTGGCAGTGACTAATTTGTAGTAGGGATCATCATGACTGAAAAAGACATTCATTTATTCATAGAAAATTGCAAGTATTCTGTAAATACTCAGTGGACTCTGAAACTGGACATATAACTGACCTTCTCAGTCGTACCTTAATGCTGCCTCTTGTTCCATGTCCTTTCTTCCAGTGTAGCGTTTGTTGGTTTTACTTACTATTAAATCAGATTTCTTCCCCTTTCTGCCCCTATCCTATTTTGTTTTGAACTTTTCCTAATCGAGATTCAATATTTAGTTGAAAGTTTAGAAAGAGCAGACAACAATTTTCACGTAGATCTTCCAGGTTTTTTTTTCTTTTCTCTCACTTTCTTTCTCAATTTCTGGCACAATGTTCAGGAACTGAGCAAATGGATCTGAAACCGCTGGTCAGCACCTTACAGGCTTTCATTGAAGGCTCTACTCTGGGAGAGTTTCATGCACGGCTCCAAGCACTATTGGTTTTCCACTGCCATGTCTTGCTGTTGCCTCAAGTAGTTGAAAAGGGTAAGTTTGTTAGCATTATCTGTGTTTTCTGTTCAGCAATCTGGCCATCAAGTGTTCCAGACTTTCCAAACAGGTCACTAAGCTCCTAAATAGAACACAAGCCAATGGTGCTGTTGTACTGTTTTCCTGTTGGTCAATTTACCCCATCTTCTGGTGTTGCTTAGCTTCCAAAAAGAGCAGGGGTGCATTTATTGTAATGGTACTGAAGAATATCCTCTTGTAAAAGAAGGATGATAATGATGATTATTATTGTTATTATTATTATCTGTCCCTTCTCCCTTCCAGACGTTCTGTGCAGCATCCTGTGGAATCTATACAATTACTACAAGCAGTTTTCAGAATGTGTTGAGGCCAAAATCACTGAACTTCGTCAACCCATAGAAAAGGAACTTAAGGTAAAAGGAAACTTGGCTCGGACAATGTATTGGTCTAATCAAAGGAATAGTGGAGCAGATACAATTTGAATTTGTCTATAATAGCTCTGACCACTGAAATCTGTACTAAACTTCACATTTTCTTTGGCAAGAATTTATTTTTGAGCTGGCGGAGGAGTTGATTGAAGGCTTTAATGTTTGATCAGTCCCATGAAGGTTTCTACCCAGTGGTGAAGCCCCTTTCGATTTCACAACGTTTGGCTATGCAGCAGTTTTTATGCAGTGCAAACACATATATTAATAAGAGTCAGATGCCCGCGCAATAATTTGCTCACCTACTAAAATGTCTTGCATTTTAAGACTAGCAGATCATCATAGCTTATTAGGTTTAAAGATCATCTTTGATAAGGAAATACTTCATTTTATTTACATAAGTAATCCCATTGATTATTCATTTTCCCGATAGGAATTTGTGAAGATTTCCAGGTGGAATGATGTCAGCTTCTGGGCTATAAAGCAATCAGTTGAAAAAATACGCAGGTAAGCCAGAACTTTAAATTAAGCTCCCTATTTTGAACCTTCCTTCTAGATGGTTTCTCTGTGATGTTGCATTTGAATGCAGAAATGTTTCTTCTGCTCATAACACAGTGGAAACACTTATTTCCAGCAGCTGGGACATTTCCAGGATTACAAAACCCAGTAACATTTTTGCTTTCATTTGGTAATTAGAACCCTCTTTAAATTCATGAAGAAGTTTGAAGTTGTTCTGGATGAGCCATGTCAGCCTGCCTTGGTGGAAATTGGTAAGGAAGAGCAGCTGGACTGCATGCAAAAGCAAGAAGAATCTGACGACAAAGAAACCAAAATTCAGAGGCTAAACAACACATTAAGAAAGGTTCTGTCTGCTAGAACAGATGTTACCAAGGTGACTGAATGAGTTATTATAAGTGTGGGAAGAATATTTTCTCTATTCTCATGTATATGTTGCTTTTCACTGATTTATGCAGGAAAATCTTATGTAAGTGTCAAATCTGTTGACTATATCATAAACTTTTTTGGTCTTACTTGTGTTCAGTGTTATGCAACACTGCAGATGGGTGGGAATGCAGCATGGAATGACAAGCATGATCTGTACTGATCTGGCACTATATCTGCTCTAATACAGAGATGGGGCAGTTACACATTTCATCTCCAATTTGCTGACGTATTGTCTGCAGCAATTTGTTACTTCTCTATTAGTACAGTAAAATAGCCTGGGAGTTTATATTATTATTTTTTTCTAAACAAGGGCCCAAATAATCATGTAGCTGTGGGGTTTGTGTGTATATAAGCTCTGGTTAAATATTAAATCACTTTTGGCTTGGATACTGATAGGGGAATGCACTACATTGTCATATGTTTGCTGTTGACTGACAGTTTCTGTACTGTGAAGGTTTGCCTTGGACAAGCTGAGGCATGGTAAATCCTGCTCCAAAGAGTCTCAGTTTAGTATGTCTCTAATTAATTTGCCCAGCTCAGAGAGGAAGTCAGCTAAATTTCTTCCTGAAATAGATTCCTATTCATATAATTAGTTTTTATTAACAAGATGCAAGGAGACAGTCATAACTCATCAGAATTTGGTGGTGAGTGGGAAATGCTGAGTTACCCTCAGCTTTGTTCAGTTTCTTCAGACCAGGAGCAGGGCTGGTCTTGCTCATGTCCTGTACAGGAGAGTAGAGCAAGGAGGCAGAAATGTAATGCAAATCTAACGTGTTTCATTGATTGAGGGTTTGGTTTGTTGATTGGTGATTTGTAAGCCTGTTATTGATAGTTAACGGGATATTGGTTCCACTTCTTGCAGTTTCATGTTGTCTTCATTCCTTAAAGAAGATGCATGCAAACATAAATTGAACAAAAGGATTAGCTTTGGATGTGCTGAGGAATTAATTCCGTTATTTAAGAGTTTCTACTTGCACATGGATTTTGTTGTTCTTTAAGAACAAAATTCATGTCTAGTGGAAAGTAAGTGAGGGTATTCTAAATCAGTAGTGCCCTCAGGGTGTCAGGTGAGGTTAATGCCGTTAAACTTGGAAGGCAGAGGAAGCTGACCTGAAGCAATGATTACCGTTTTCATGGAGGTAATGACAAACACCTAAGACAGTAAGATCACAGCATCTTCCATTTGGTTGACTATTTTCAAAACTAATGTCTGCCTGACATACATGTATTACGATTTTTCTGAAGTGGTGGTGCTGAAGTGATCAGAGTCACATGAGCATGTTTGGAATTTCAGATGAATGCAGAATTTAGCCCTTTCTTAAAAGTGATTTACTCTTAGTGATCAGATGAGAGCTTTGAATATGTGTGTATCATTTTCTTTCATTTTTTTTTTTTCAGAGGGCACTCCCAGAATGTCAGGGTGGCATTGCATTTCATACAGAATCTCTTCAGTATCGCCTGTCTAAGCTGACCAAAAAAATGAAAAAAATGTGTACAGCAGTTACAGAAAACAATTCATTCTTAAGCCTGGTGGAAAATCTCGACCAGTTCACAGGTTAGGTTTTCTTGTGATTTCCATACCACAATTGACCTCTATAACATTAATGGAACAAATCAGGCAAAGTGCAGTATAGTTGTCTTCCTAGAGTGTCTTCCCACAGCTGCTTTGTGTACGTTAAGTTTTCAATCTCTTACCTTTGTCTGCTGTCTTCTGTACAGGTGGTGTTATTGTTTCTGTATCTGAACTTCAAAATTTAACGTTTGATCAGACTGCAACTAAGGAGAAACAGAAATCAGAGGCAAAGCATATTCAGATGCAAAAGCAACGGGCTTTGTCAGATCTATTTAAAAGCCTTGCTAAAACAGGTGAGCTTTGAATAAAAAAGGGCTTGGGTTAAAAGTACAGAGTTCTTGAGCATTTTACTATCTTTGCCTATATATCTAAACCCACCGTAATACGATGTCAGGTAACACCTTTACCTTTCTCATTCATCAGCCTTTTCATGTCTTAAAAATGATCTCTAACTCAGCTTTCTTAAAGGACATGGGGCAGTGAAAAGTCCTTAATGCACCCAGGTCTGTTAGTTTTACTTCAGCTCTGATGTTCAGCTCAAGATAGCTCAGCTACAATGTGGTCTTACATTACGAAACTTGCAGCATGTTCCAAGACTTGTTGAAAAAAGAACATTTGATATCTTACTACCAATTGTACGAGTGACAGTTTTCATATAAAAAATGAGGGCATCAAAGGATGTGTGCTCAAATGCTGTTCCAGGTTTGTCGTACCGGAAAGGTCTGTCTTGGTCCCGTTCCAAAGACTACCAGGAAGTTCTCTACCTTCGTCCGCTGGACTTGTGCAGTGCATTGGCTGCAGCGAGTCGTACACATGAACTGGATGCCACGTATGTACACAGGACTTTGTACCCTCAGGTTGTGTGAATTGCAGCTGTGATATATAGAATTTATTGCTTGTTGATTTAGACTGGGATTTCTGGATGGTAGTTCATTTAGGATTTTGCATATTCCGTTCCTCCCATTACTTCTCAGTTTGGTACGTACAACTGAGCAAGGATTTGGGGGGTTTTTTGTCTTTCTTTCTTTTTTTTTTTTTTTTAATTTGCACTTTAGCAACTGTACCCTCAGTCTCATTATTTCCATGAATTAGATTTCAGTTAGCCCTCCACTGTCCAGCCTTGCCCAGGATGCTTTGCTAGCATTATATTAGATTGTAAACTGCTAATGATTTTATTGAAGGTGAACTGTGATTTCATTGTTTTGTCTTCATTAAATAATGGGATATTTAAGGAGAAAATACATCAGCTTCAAAGTGGTCATTAGTGGAAGAACTTTCTTAGAGGAAAGATGTTTTTTCAGATTTTAAAAATTGTTTTTCTGTCAACAAGTGCTTTTTTTGCTATTGGGACATGCTGGCTATTGTCCTTCTAGCATGTAAGGGCTTAGTTTATGATACCTTGCATCAGGGCACAAAAGAAAAGCTTCTGTATGAAGCTGGATTTAGTTGCATTGGGGGAAGAAAAACAGTATCACTATTTAAGCATTAAATGGTATTCAAAGATAGAGATCTGGCTGCTATTGCTTAGGGTTTCCTTAGAATATATTTTAAAAATTAAATGTTTTCTTAAGACTAGGATATTTTTAGAGAACATCGATCTTGAAATTCTTCATTCATTTTCAAAACAGCAAATCTCAGGCAAAACTGTTGGGTTGAAGAGCTGACCTGGTGGCTCCAGCATGCCGAGGTACTTTTTAATACCAGACTTCTTTGTGCTCTGCCAGGTTGCTGACAGAGATTTCTTTCGCCTGGGATGGGTGCCAGAAGTACTTCTATCGGTCACTTGCACGTCACTCTCGGCTCCAGACAGCATTGTTAGCACCTGCCAAGGTAAAAACAGCAAAGTAAAAACAGAATCTTAATTCTGCTAACTTCATTTTACCATCTTGGACGGAAATTTCCTAGTAGTAAAAAGGTGATGGGAGATAATGCTGTGTAATACGACACTAAATATGACACTTTTGTACCACTCATTAAATGCAGTGTGTTAAAACCTGCTGTTTTATGAAGGGACAAAATCAGTTTAGGGAAAGAAGTTAGTGATCTGCTCAGCGTACAGTGTCTTTCATCCCATCAGATCCCAAATTACTACTTGTTGTACATGAAGAAACTCATGAAATGCTGAATCCAAACTTGTAAGGAAAATAAACCCAACATTATTTGGTATTCTTGAAGAAATCAGCTGATACTTAAAATTGGGCATAAGTGAAGTCTGTGTCCAACACAATAAGTGCCAATGTATTTCTTCATTTAAAGATTGGTCTAAAATCAGTAGAAGAGACAAATGAGCTCTGCCAAACCAGAACCACTTTTCCAGCATTTCAAAAATGGATCTCTTCCAGATGTTCTTCCTCTCGCTATGGTTTACCCCTTGTTTTACAACATGATCTTACCAAAGTCACACCTGATGTTGGATACAATTAGTGGAACGTGACTGTGATCAGTTATGCTCTGTGTTGTGAGCATTTATTCTGAGCTTTACGATGTGATTCCTGCTAATTAAAGGAGTGAAAGTAATAGCCAGTATATTTGGTAAAATAAATGGAATGGTTTTAGCAATGGTCATGAATGTAAAGTATTTAGGCTGGTATCTCTTCAGATTTTAATCAGATTTAGGTAAGATTTAATACTGGAACTAAATTCCTGATACAAATTGCTGCAGTGGAGTGACATGTAATGTGACTGTTGCAGAAGTTACTTGAAAGTCAGATTTGCATGCAGGATATATGGAAGACGCAGAAAAGATGAAGAAGGGGAAACTGTAATAATTGTAACTCTAGTCTGCATATTAAGACTTGTTCAATTAAACCATAATCTTTCTGCCTGCTCAGTTTAATGGAGGCACAGAGAATGCTGTTGTCTGATTGTTCATCTAACTGTTCCCTCCCACTTTTTCTGTCTCTGTTTTGTTCAGGATATTGGACTGGGTAGCATTGAACGATGCAGAGGGTTCACTGCACACCTCATGCAGATGCTTGTGAGACAGAGGCGATCTCTTACTGCGCTGACAGAACAGTGGATCTTACTGAGGTATTTTCCATCTTCCAACGTTTAAATGTTGGCAGGAAGTTTTGACAGTAAGCAAATCAGTTCAAGAAAGATGGAAAATAAGATAGAAGAAAAAAACCAAATTTTTCCTCTGCTTCCCTTTATTTCTCCTCCTCTCAATTAAGCCTAGATAGAAAAAATTTAAATTTATCCTGTCACTGCAGCCAGTATATTGGAATCAAAATAATTTTGTAAAACAAGTTAGGCATATATGTGAAATAATTCCCAAAGTTAATTACACAGTTAAACCATTAAACTTACAGATTGTTATGTCTCTCACTTGGTATTGGCCTAAGTTAATTTTGTTTACATTCAAGTTGTTGGCTTGACCTGGGGATATAAATGATAAATGATCTGGATGGTATCACTAGCCAAAATAAATAACAGCATCAACAGCTTACAACGAAAAATTCTAGAAAGGTGGGACATACTAGATGTCAAAACTGTGAAAAGGAAAGTATATGAGAATCTTTCTTACTTGATGTGATTTTTCATTCCATTGCTTAAATCATCAGAATCATTGCAAACACCACCTTTGTTGAGCATATTTATGCTCAGCACACTGTAATCCATAAAACCTTCTGAAGTCAGGTTAGGAGGTAGTAACCTTTGTACAGAGAAGGAATTCTGGACTGGAGATTACTGGTGCAAAATTTATTCTAACCCTAGGAAACTTGAAAAAAACCAAATTAAGAAAAAACCAACTAAACAAACTCCTCAGCTTTACAGTCACAGGAACAGTAAAACTTTCAGGACACTTATCTGCATTACTGTGACTTTCATAGCAAATCAGATTTCCAGGACTCTGTAGTATTTCATAATTCAGGGAGGGAAAAAATCACTAATTAAACTTAAAAAAACCGCCCCGTATTGTTTTAGTTTTTCCAGGAGAAGTTACTATCTAGACTTTTTAAAAAAAATTTATTTAGTTTAAGGTAGAGCTTTTAAAAAGGAAGTACAACATAAAACTCAAAAAGTGATTATAACTTTTCCTTCTTTGTTCTTAACTAGGAACCTCCTGAGTTGTATACAGGAGATAGATTCTAGGTTGACTGCTGACAGAGAATACAATGCAGCCTTTCCTCCTCAAGACAGTATTCAATGCTGGACAGACAGACTGCAGCAACTTTCCATGCAGTGTGTGATGGTTCTCGAGGAGCTGTCTTGGTTTATCCAGTGCTGCCCAAAAGAAGAGTCAACCAGGAGCAACAACAGTGAAAGGACCGATGCCAAACCCAATGTTTTTCAGAATTCAGTACCTGAAATGGGAAATGTTCTTCCGGGAATACCTGACCTGATTCCCTCAGATCTAAAACACTTGTCTCCAGTAACAATTGAGCAATTGCCTCCTGGATGTAGGATGCAAAATAAGGATGAGTTGTGGCTGCAGGTGGCTACACAACTGACTGCAATGATGGCAAATGTGAAGGCCATGAAAGCAGAAGTGGACAAAGTAAGACAACAGTCACGTGAGACCTCCTTTTATTCCTGGTGAGTTCTACACGTGAAGATCTCTTATGTTTTATGTTCAGACATAATATGTCTGAAGTCACTGTGAAAATTTTTGCCTATGCATATATTGAAAAGTGAGTTCAGATGCTCTTCAAATATTTTTCTGTTCATTTTTTTTGCAAAATGCAGTGCCTGACTCTCTAAAGAAATGTATGTCTTCTCCCACTCCCCTGACAAGTCAAAAAAATTTCCATCTCAGCTTCCCACTTTGTTTTTGGTCCCTCTGGATTTTATTCCCATAGCTCCTTAGCTAATGAGGTGGATCTCAAATAAAAATTTAATGCAGAAATTTTCATTTTATAAGAAAGTTGTAGCCTATTTCATAACAATCTTCTAATTTTCTCTCTGCTTCAAACGGTGTGAATATAAGCTTGTTGTCAAACCTTTTATTTAATAAATTCATGGTTGAGATATGCTGCCTCTCCCTTATCCATGCCCAAGAAAAGGTTTAATGTTAAATTGGATGTTTGTTCTTTTTTCAATATTATGGTATTTCTGTTGCAGGAGAGACTTTGAAGTTTGCACATCAGCTGTGAGTTGTTTGCTGGAAGTCTCAGCCCAGTTACAAAGCATAGAGTTCCTATTTCTTCCAAATGGGCAAGACAGGGAAGCTGCAAATCAGATGGCCCTAATCAAGAGCCTGAAGTATATTCAAGAAGAAGTTAATAACACATCTTCAGACTTCACAGCCTGGAGAACACAGCTTCTTGCTTCCGTGTCAAATTGCAGTGGTAAGGATAATTTTTCTCTACCCGATTTGTAACATTGGTAAAGACACAATTTATTAGTTTGCTTATTGCTGAAGGTGGCCTCGTGTTCCTTCTGATATCCAAAAACTTCACGAAATTCAAACTTGCAAAATTTAGTCCAGACTTTTATTTGTGCAGTATAATTTTTTTTTACCATCTCTGTTAGTGACGGATCTTGCACCAGTCATAGGTCAGGATTAGCAAGGAGATTTTGATAGAACTGTGTAATAAAAATTGCATAATGGTGTCATTGTCCTGGCATAAAGGAAACATAAGAACCTGTAATCTGATGTGTTTCCATGTAAAACTGCCTATGTTATGGTTCAAAAGGAAATCAACAGTCGGATGAAGAGTTTGTGGAGCAATTCTCAACGAAAGTGGAAACTGTTATCCATGCTGTTCTGTATGCTGTTCAGTGCTTGGTAGAGAGAAAACAGGAAGGTGGAAAAGAGGAAGAAAAATCTTCAGAGGAAAATGGTAAGTTTGTCAATATACTTGAGTGGGGAGCAGAAGAGTTTAAACAATGGAAACCTTAAAATTTCTTAAATTGTGTGTGTGTCAGAGGTACCAATGCACAAGGAAATTGCTATTTTAAGAGAGGTTGTGTTTTTAAACAGATAAGGTAGATATTTTTAGATTTCTTACTATAACATTTTTAGAATGTCTGACTTGATCTCCATTTTTTTAATGTATTTCAAACAAAGAGGATGCAGCCTTACTTGATGTGATTAAAGCCGGCCATATTACCAAACTTTTGGATGAAGATCTGAGCGCTGATTTGGAGTCTTTACATGTGCAGAAGGCAATTTTAGGTGTTTCAGAACTCCTGGAGATCCTGAAATCTTACAGGGAAGACTGCACTTCATATAAGTATAAGGTAAAATTGCTTTTTTCAAGAGTTTTTTGGCTTAGGAGTCTCTAGAGATTTGGAATTGTGAACTACTTTGGTGGTTAAACGTGCATTGCTTCTTCTTGCCCAGTGCCTTAGAATTAGGAGCATGTGAGAAACTGTGGACAAATAAAGGTAGTGCACTTCTGTAGTGCAAAAGCCAGACATTCCTGTAGTAAGAAGACAAAGTTTTAGTTCTTGTGAGAAATCTGGAAAAAGCTCCAGAAACATTAGAAATGGTACTTAAACTCACCTACTGATATTTCTGCTTTGAGCATCTCTTTTCAGTCACTATCATGACCCTCCCTGAGGTGCATGTCAGTAAGTACAAATGATGACTGACAGCTGTTTTTGTGTTTTAACTGCAGTTCTTCAACCAGTCCTGCTATTTGCTGGTGCGCCTAAAGCCCATGCTCTGCAAGTATTCAGACCTCATCCTGTTCTACCTCACCGTTTCACTGGCATCTCACAGGAGTACTGGAAAATTGCTTTCTGTTCTAACCAGCATTTTTACAGAGCTTGCCCTAAAGGTAAGTTATCAGAGGTAACAGTGGGTATATGGCAAGCATGTATTTAATGTGTAAAAGTCTTGAGTAGAAACTAAGCTGAAAGACGTAATTACTACTGAAGAAGATTTTGAGTTTGTTCGCCTTTGCAGGGGTTTTGTCTGCCGAAAGAGTTGCTTGAAGATGAAGCAGGAGAGGGAGCAACAGAGTTCCATGATTACGAGGACGGTGGTATTGGAGAAGGGGAAGGCAAGAAGGATGTGAGCGACAAAATAGAAAGTGAAGATCAGGCAAGTGTTTGGGGTTGTTCTTGTTTAATTGAAGTAGAACTGAAAAAGCTCTTGAAATCCATGAAGTGGATGTCTTGGGTAAAAGAAACACAGTTACCTTCAGTTTCTTATTCATTTTGGCTTTTATCTTTGCCTGTCAGCTTATAAATATTGTTGTGATGCTTAAGCTTTTACTATATAGGCAAGATCCATTGTAATTTTTGGCTTTACCAATGATTTAGATAGAAGACAGCTTTCGAAAGGGTGAAGAGAAGGAGAAAGAGGATCAAGATTCTAAACCAGACATTGAAGGAGAAGACAATGCAATTGAAATGTCTGAAGACTTTGAAGGAAAGATGCATGATGGAGAACGGGAGAAAAAAGGTTTGGTTCTTCCACTATGGCAAAGTTATAATAAAAGGTTATAGATCAGGCCAGGAATGGTTGATACTTTTCTATAACATGTGCATGAGTATCTTTTTCACCATATATCAATTAACTGAATGGGGTGATGAAATTAAGGTTTGAAGTATGATTGCTTATTTGTTTATAAAGTTTTAAAAAAATTAGCTTTCTCTCTTCTGTACTGAAACACATTCTGAACTGTGCACAGAAGATGAGGAAAATTCAGATGAAGAGGAGGAGTTGGATAAGCAGATGGGCAATCTTAATAATGCTGAAGCTGACGATAAACTAGATGAAAGGCTCTGGGGGGATGAAGATGATGATGATGATGATGATGAAGATGCTAGTAGTAAAACAGAAGAAACTGGACCAGGAATGGATGAGGTAATAAGGAAAGGGGTGGGGTAAAAAAGTATCAAAGGAATTGAACTCTGCTAACTTAATGTGACCTAGAATGGGAATTGCCTCTCTTATCCCTTAGAAAGGGATGATTTCAGGGGAATAAGTTTTGTTTAGTGTTGTCTTTTTTTTCTGTAGGAGATGATGTCTTGTCACTGAGACTTTGAAAAGCAAGTAACATAATTGACTTTCTTTTTGATTTATTAATAGGAGGATTCAGAGCTTGTTGCAAAAGATGACAATTTAAAGACAGGAAACAAGGATAATAAAAAACAGCCGCCCAAGAATGAGAAAAAAGAGCAACAGGAAGAGGACAGTGGAAATAAAGAGAAAATCCATGAACAAATTGATGAGGTAAAAATTATTTGGGCTACATGAAGTATCTTGCTGTTAAACCACATTCTGTTGCTCATATTATGTGTTTCTCAGAATTTGAAATGCTTTTTTTTTAGTAGTGAAGTACACTAAAAAAAAGTTCATTTCAGAGCTAAAAGTAAACCATACCGTATCCATTAAAATATACATTTATTTTATGATCAGTATTCCAGAAAGGATTTTTCTTTGCAGTACCCTGAACTTGTAATGGCTGCCAAAACAGGCTTTACACTGAATTGATGTTTTGATGGACAAAGCTTTAAAACTCGAATTCTGTTGTGTTTAGCAACAGAAACACCTTAGTATGCAAGAGTGCATTTAGCATCTCCAAGAGTGCATCTTCTCTTTAAAATGTTTCAACTAGGAAAATTGGCTTTTGAACACAAAACATGCTGGTTTTAAGTACCACCACAATTTATGTAAATGCATCTGCTGAAATTAATCTTTCTGCTCTTCATGCATGACTATGTGACCACTGGAAATCTACTTTTAACTGACCAGAATGTAATGTTGTGTCCAGTATTTCTCTTGCCCAGAGAATACAGTAGTATCTTATTTCTTACCTTTTCCTACCCTCCCACTTAGTACATGCCTGTTATGTTTTCGCCCATTCTTTTTGCTGACAGCGTGAATATGATGACAATGAAGTAGATCCTTATCATGGCCAGCAAGAAAAGGAGCCTGAAGTTGAACCTTTGGACCTTCCTGATAATTTGAATCTGCAGAGTAATGAGAAGAGTGATGATGAGGAGGATGAAGGTACAGCTGAAAATCTCTACATATTCCTAGATGAAAGCCACATGGAAATGGGGGGGACACTCAGATCATGAGCCCTTTTTGTCTACAGAAAAGAGAGAGGTGGTGGTAGGATTCTGTATAACCACCAAGAAGCTGCAAATTCATTTGTGTATCAAAATACCAACATACCAAATGCAGGCCAGACAAGAACTCAGCAGTACAACATTTTCCTTTACCTCCCTTTCATGCACACTGTGCAGCATGTTTTCTCATGTTACCCACTTGAGACAGCCTAACTTATGCTGGAATCTCATTATTTAATTGTCCAGTTGCCTTTGTGGTTTCATTTTTTTCTATTATACTTTCAAGTATTTGTACTCTTAAAAGTCAACTGACCCTCAGGAATATTAGGTTAAAAGAAGTTTAATAAGAATTCATTCTGCTGTATTCCTACTTAGAAAGGAATTGTGACTTAAAGGAATTATCTGGCTATAGAAAATCATAGATTCTGTGTATAGAACTCAGTATTTTATGGGTTTTTGATAGGCTGGGCAGTTTTATTCCAAATATCTCTAATATTCACTGTCTCTGTACTTCATTGAAAGTTTTATATACCTTTCTGATTTTTTTTTTTTTAATCCAGAAGAAGAGAATGATTTTGAAATAGACGAGAAACCTGTGGATTTAAATGAGGCAGAGAAGACAGAAGAACAGAAGGAAGAGGATACTGGTGAGACAGAAAGAGATGATCAAGATGCAAAAGCAGCTGAAGAAGGCATTTCTGAAGATAAAGAGGAGAAGGAAGATGAAGGAGATAAAGATGCTCATGATGAAGAAGAAAATGCAGGGAACACTGAGAATGCAGAAGAAGACGAAGAGTCACAACCACCTGACGAGAAAAAAAATGAATCTGCTGAAGATAAGGGAATCCCTAATGAAGACCAAGGCCTTCAACCTCAGGTAGAGTGTAATAAATAAAAGAATTAATTTTTTTTTCTTTGCCTTATACAAGATTCAAGAACTGGATGTGTTCTTAGATACTCTGAAACAAATTTGACATTGGCGAATACACTGTTAGTGAGACTCTTTATCAGGATAACAAGAGTTATGCTTTTTAAACAGGTGTTTCTGCTGTCTGTGTTCCTGTTGCCTCCTTGGCCTTGTGTTAGAATGGAATAGACTATTTCAGTTGGAAGGAACCTACAGTGATCATCTGGTCCAACTGTCTGGCCACTTCAGGGCTGACCAAAAATTTAAGCATATTCTTAAGCACATTGTCCAAATGCCTCTTAAACATTGACAGTTCTGGGGCATTGACCACCTCTCTAGGAAGTCTGTTCCAGTGTTTGACCACCCTCTCTGTAAAGAAGTAATGTTAAAGTCCTAATGACCATTCCAATGATCCTATCACTGGGTACCAGGGAGAAGAGATCAGCACCTCTCTCTCCATGTCCCCTTCTCAGGAAATTGTAGAGAGCAATGTAGGATCACCCTTCAGCCTCCTTCTCCAAACCAGACAAGCCCAAAGTCCTTAGCCACTCCACAGGACATTGCTTCCAGCCCTTGCACCACCTTTGTTGCCCTCCTCTGGACTTATTTCAGGACTTTCACATCCTTCATAACTTGTGGGTCCCAGAACTGCGCACAGCACTCAGGTGAGGCTGCACCAATGCTGAATGCAATGGATTCACCACCTCTTTTGACCAGCTGGTGTTGCTGTGTTTGATACACCTCAGGACAGTGATTATCCTCTGGGTTACCAGGGCTCAGTGCTCACTCACACTGAGCCTGCTGTGGGCCAGCATCCCCAGATCCCTTTGCAGGGCTGCTCCCCAACCACTCTTCTCCCAGTTGTGCCTAGCATTATTCCATTCTGAGTGCAGAATCCAGCATTTGGACCTGTTAAATTTCATCCCATTAATCATAGTCTATCATCAATCCCAGCCTATCTAAATCCCACTGCAAAGGCCTCTTGTCCCTCAAGAGAGCCCACAGCATCTCCCAGTTTGTATCATCAGCAAACCTGCTAACAGTGCATTCAACTCCTGCATCCAGGTTGTTGATTGAACAGGACTAGTCCTGGAGCTGGACTCTGAGGAACATCACTGGTGAGTGTCACCAGTCAGATGAAGCCCCATTCACTACAACCATGTGAGCCCTGCAATCCACCCAGCACACTGTGAATCCACTCATCCCACAGCTGGACAACTTGTCCAAATGGATGCTGTGAGGGACACTATCAAAAGCCTTACTAAAAATCCAGAAAAACTACATCCACTTCCTTCCCTTCATCTACCAGGTCGGTGACCTCCTCCTAGAAGGGTATAAAATTTAATAGGACTTTCGCTTTGTAACCCATCGTTCTGTGCCTGATGAGCTTATTCATCTTTAAGTGCCTTTCAATGACACACAGTCCTCAATGTTTTTAGAATGTTATAATAATCTGATGTTATTTCAGGAAGAGGAGGATAAAGAGAATTCAGAGATGGATGAACAGATCCCTGAGGCTGAGGAAAGAATGGAGCATGAAACACAAGGGCAAACTGGGCAAGAAAATCTGCAGAGTGACAGTGCTGTTGAGCTGGCTGGAGAGGCTTCAGAAAGAGACCAGTCTAAAGAGGTAAATTATGTGGAAGTGTCCAAGTTAAAAATGCTAAATTTGTGAATATGTTTTCTAGTTGAAATCAGGGAATTGCTGCCATAGTTTTTAAGAACTGTGTATAAGATCTTAGTTTATACCAGTTATAAATGCACTGAAAAAAACCTTCAAGACCATGTAGATACACCCTGCATTTTCACTGCTATAAAGGTAAGTTTAGGGTAATTGTTGAACTGCAGAAGTGGCTTGTTTGCTCTCCATAAGAATTATACTTGCAGTTATGAGCCATTGGTCATTCAGAACAGAATGTAGCAAAGCATTGCAATTGCATTGCATTTAACATCTGGAGTTCGCAGTCAGTAGTTGCTATTTTCATTACACTTGAAATTTATTTATTTTTTTTCTTTCAGGAAAGTGGAACTGGAGCTTCGAGTGCAAATCAGTCAGAAGGCCATGAATCCACACGCATGGCCCGGATGGCCTCTCAGAAGCAAAGCAGGAAAAATACACAGGTTCATCTCTTATTTTAAATTTCTGCTTAAATGTCTTAATATTAACCAGCAAATAGGCAGGACTCAGTTCCTCCTTGTTAGAACACTGTTCTCATTAGTGGTGGGTTACACCTCTCTTGAATTTCATGGTGTTAATTTGCTTTTTTCAGAGTTTCAAGAGGAAACCTGGCCAGGCAGACAATGAGCGCTCAATGGGAGATCACAATGAACACATCCACAAGCGACTCAGAACCATGGAATCCAGCAGTGAAGCAAAGCAGGATACAACTCAGCCTCAACAAAACGTGGAGGAGGCTGATGCATTTGAACATATTAAACAAGGCTCTGAACACTATGATGCGCAGACATATGGTACAGTGGTATTTCTGGGTGTAAAGAGCTGTCACTGCAGAATCAAGTTCTGAAACACTCATAATTTGCTGTAGTTTCCCCTGTTTGCTTTTTAAAGTTACATTCAACAGTACTTGCTTTGGTTAAAGATGCAGCACCATTTCACTACAATAAATGCTACTCTTTTGCAGTCAGACTCAAACGAACAGTAACACTTTTGAAAATACTGATTTGACTTATAAAAATGGATTTTATCTGAATAAATATCTTTACAATCTATTCTCTTCAAATCTTACTTCAGTTAATCAAGACAATGACATGACATAGCAGAGTGAAAGATAAAACAGGGGTTTGAGCCTCAGATCTCTTCTAAGTTCACTGAAACTGATACGCAGTGGCCTCAGAATGCAACATTTTTTTTAACTTGACTACTTCTCCTTCCACTTTCCTCTTGACAAGTGTTGTCTTTGTGCAGATGTAGCTAGCAAGGAGCAAGAGAAACCTATCATGCCTCCAGAAGAAAAGGAAGAAGGAGACTGTGAAGATGCAGCAATGGAAATGGAAATGCAGGACGAGGATCTCAGAGCAGTAGACACTGAGGAGCTGAAGCCAGAAAAAAAGAAGTCTACTGCCACTAAACCTGGTACATTAACTTAAAAAGCATTTTGAATATATGCTGATATGGATCTTAGATGTATATGTAGGTATTTAGATTTGCATGTAGTGGATGAGTTTCATAAGACTCATCTGTTGTAATATGTTTTGTAAGATTAAAATGCCTACTCTAAATTGATTCCTATGCAGCAGTAATCTTACTTCTGCCTAGTAACCAGCATTAGCCTTTGCTAAATTGATTGAGTGACAGAGGGGTTTGCTGCTTTCTTTCAAGTTAATGGTCTCTAATCTTTATCCACCACTTTGAAGAAATAAAAAGCAAACACTTCCCTGCTGTTCAACACAATGCCAGTTCACTTAATTAATTGGCATATAACAATGCATTCCAGTGTCACCACCATCAGCACCACATAACTCAACTGTTTTATGTATAACTTCTGGCAAAAAAAAACCCAAAAAAGCAAACCAGCAAGAAGTTGAGGAGCTGGCCTGAACAACATCAGGTGAGGTAGCACCAAACTCTCACTGCCTTCTTTCTTAAGTGGGAACGAAACTGAGCAGCTAACAGAAGTGGTTGGTAGTTGGTAGAGGAGAAGATAGGTCTGACCTGTCAGCCACACAGCCCCCACACACAAAATAAGCTAGATAGAAGTATCTCTTGCCAACTGCAACAGAAATTTAATTTTGATGAATCTGAGTTAAATGACACCATAGCGTGGATTTTGAACAGTTTTCTTCTTGAACAACACAGCATGGCTGAAGAGGGGAGACGAGTTTTACAAGCCTGCATTCTTGCCTCCCACTCCCATTTAATCACTTAAATCTCTTTCTAGACTCTTTTAGATTTATGGTACAGGTGTGCATGTAATCAGTCTACTTTTTTTTCCACATGGTTCTCTTAACTGTATGTTCTGAAAAACTAGAGTCTTTGAAACGTCTTCTACAATGTCATATTTTTTCTCCTTTAGAATATTTCCTAAGAAAAGAGTTGTTAAACAGCATAGTACAGTAGCAATAGTAATAGAACAAACTCTTTAGTCCGTTCCTTTATTTGTAAACTGATTTTTGATTTATAGAAAACTGTTGTGTTAAAAAATTAGAGAGTAAGAGATGAGCAAAGATTGCTTTATTTTAATGATGATTTTCTGACTGTTCTCAGATTATTTTATACCTCCTATCATTCTGTCAGAGAGGCTTTGAGAGTCAATAAATGTACTTCACCAGTGGCATTGTCAGGTGTTAAAGATCTCTTAACTACTCTTTTGTTTGTTTGGCAAGAAGGTTACAAGACAGAAAAGCAACTTGCATTAGGAAATTCATGGTTCTCTCTTCCAGTGAGTTGCAAGATGTATTCATCCCATTCCTAGAATTAAATGTCTTAAAATGTGGCACTTATGTTAAAAGAAAATTTTTAGGCTGCACTACAAAGCATATGAGATGCTCTGTAAAAAGAGTCAAGATACAATATTGCTTCTTGTATTATGTGTTATCCATGAAGTCAGTAATTAGTTTTGTGTTTGTAGGACCAGGTGACGTGGAGCCAGAGATCCAGACTTTTGACTCGGAGGATGTCAATGACTCTGCACCAGAAAAGCTACCAAAGGTGACTGAAGAGAAGCCAGAGAGAAGCAAGGACTCAACCATACACACAGCCCACCAGTTTCTGATGGACACTTCCCAGGTAGGATACCCAGTCTGTCTTCTTTCAGCTACAGTAGGAGAAACAGCTCATTTTACTTGACCTGTGTTAATGAAACTGAATGCAAAAAGCTAGAATTACTTTTTTTTCAACCAACTCAGTACCTTGATATTATTTAATAGCAGAATGAAAAGTAATGCACACATACTATTGTATATGCAGCTGAAAGATGCCTTTAAAATTATTAGTTCTACCCATCCTTAGCATGGAATCTTCTCACATAGTTTTTTTTTTTTAAAGCTTTTGTTTTTCTAACTGTAAAGAACTGTTCTGCTCAGATGACTCTGCAGATCAAATGCTTGGTTAAAGTGGAAAGCAATGGGCAAGGGTGTGTGGCCTGAAGATAACAAAAGGGTACATACAGAGGGACGAGAGAACTGCGCATCACTGCTTTAAAACATCACTGTGGAGAAAGAATCCACTTCAGTTAATTCATTACAATATACTACTTCTTTATAAAAGCTGACTGTAGGTACTGTAGAACCTTTTTGAACTTTCTATGAATGTCTCAATTAAAAAATTACCATGGCTTAGAAGATCCTAGGGCTTCATGTAACTCTCATGGTTTTCCAGTGCAAACTTCTGTGAAAAAGCACATTTTATCATAAAGACCTATGGCATAGAAGCAGTTGGTGGTGGATAGCCAGTTGATAAAGTAAAAATATTTTCAGTGTCTGGTCTTTTTAGAAGGATTGACCTTTCAATCATATAGTGTGGCGTCCTAAGTACACACTTGGAGGGTGCTATTTTACTGTTTCTACGCATAACACAGAAAGGATTGTGTGCTAGCTACATTGGGTATTTCTATCTTAATGCCAAGTGTTGCAGCTCTTTGGAAAAAGACTGCTGAATACAAGTGTTCTCCTGTTGTTAAAATAAATGTGGTTTTGAGGTTTGTAGGTTTTTTTTTCCAACTGGCATGCAAAATGTGAAACAGGAGAGGGAGCTCTTGCAGCACCATTTAAAGGGGAAGGAAAAGAGGCTGCTGGGGGAAAAGTGCGGCTTCTCAGCTTTCAGGGAAAGGAAGAAGAGAGAAATCCCCTCCGTGTATATTCTTTCTCCCTTCCTTAAACCTGCAGGTGACCAGTGGGACAGCTGCTGCTTCTTGAGAAATGACAAGTTACTGGGACTTCTGAGTTTGCAATCATAGGCTTATTTTCCTTAATCCATAAACCTGCAGGTTATGCAGACTGTGTACTGCTGTGTGGCTAAACTGGGGTTTTGTAAGTCAGGAACAGAGGTTGTCACTGGAGGCACAGTGAAAGTAAACGAAGTATCATAAAGCTTGGGTGTCCTTTAACAGAATGGCTTATCAAATAGTATTTGGTGCCAGGTAAGGAGGATCACATCATTCAATCTTCAAGTGGTTTGAATGAAGCTTTTAAAAATATATACTTTAGTGAGGTATACTATGTTTTCAAAGGTACTAGTTAGGTGTAGTGTTCAATAGTTTGGTCTCCATTATACTGTCATTAAATCTGGTGTTTGTAAAGATGATTTCACTGATATATCTTGAAATTTTGTGTTTTATTATATTCAGTGTCAGTACCATAGATGTTCCTAGCTGTGTTTCTATATTGATTATATCACATAGGGAGATATTTGTCGGAGAGGTATTTATCCTTCATATACATGGAAGCTATTAAAAACCATGGAGATTTAGAATCTTCCTTTAGATATTCAGGAATTTTTTTGTTTAAAATAATAAGAAAAATGCATTTATACTTTTTTAATAGTTTGCTATACTTTGGGGATCACCAGATGTGTAAACTTATTTTTCTGTCTCATAAAACTCATAATTCCACTTCTAGCACATCATTAGAGATCCTGAAGAGCTAAGAAAGGAACTTGAAAGGCAATTGGAAGCTTGGCAGACACAACAGCCTGGAACTCCAGAGGAGGTTTGTGACCTCATTTGAATATAAAACTGTCATAATAATCCTTCATTGCATTATTTCATCTTCTTTGACTGCTAAAACACTGAGGAATCCAAGCAGGCTGGACTCTAAATACTCAAAATCACATGATTTAGATACTATTTTTGTTGCTACGTTTAACTTATTCTGAAAAAAAAAATTACATTATTCTTGAAGCAGTATGATGTTTCAGATCTTGTTTTGAATGTGAATGCATATTGTCATATGAGACACCCTCAGTTTTAGCTGGTTACTGCCCTCGCCTCGCTGCCTTCCCCTTAGTGCACTGAGGTTTGGTTTCTTTCTCCAGACAATGCTCCCCAACTTTTTTTGGTTTTTCATAATGCACTTTAATTTCTTTGTGTGATGTTGTAGGAGAAGGAAGCAGCACAGTTGTGGCAGAGGTATTTAGTACTGACAGCTCCTCTGTCACAGCAGCTTTGTGAACAGCTGCGACTCATACTGGAACCCACTCAGGCCGCCAAGTTGAAGTAAGTTGGGTCTTTCTGAGGTTTCTGATTTCTTTAAACTTGTGGCTTTGGGGTGCTTTAACCTCTGTAAAAACTGTGCTTTATGTTGTTCTTGCATTACAGTAATTATTCCTGTTAGCAAATGCCTTCAATTTCCTTGTATGGGAATATTAGGTTATTTTATTAAATGTAAATATGGTATAGTAGTAGGCACCCATCCTGAGGATATTTCCTCCTACTGTTTTTTCTCCTATGCAACAGGTGATCAATCAACTTCACCATTTGAAGTGAAGTCAAAGATAATATTAAATGTCAAAATGTTTTATGTTGTTTGTAACATTAAATGATTATTTTTTAAAGAGATACAGACTTGTTTCAAACTGGTAGAATCTAAATTCAAGGTCTGCCTTCCATTTTAGGTACCTAGATGTAAACTTCTTTTAAAAACACTGAATATCCATCTTACATTAAAAATGTGTGGATTTTTTTATCTATAACTAAATATAAGCATTAAAATACTGATTTTGGATTCCCTGTATTTTTTTTAAAACTGTTATTTGGTGTATATGCCGCATAGGCCATGGATTTCTAGAATGAGGTTTTTGCTAATAATCCCTGTCACTATGTCTTTTTTTTCAACTTTCAGAGGAGACTACAGAACAGGGAAGAGACTAAACATGCGCAAAGTGATCCCGTACATTGCCAGTCAGTTCCGAAAAGACAAGATCTGGCTGCGAAGGACCAAGCCCAGTAAACGACAGTACCAGATTTGCCTGGCTATTGATGATTCCTCTAGTATGATTGACAATCACTCTAAACAGGTAAAACAAAACTTTTGTAGAGAAGTACAGAGAAACTACCTGTCATTGATGAGTATGGCAGTTGCTGACTTGTTTCATACAGGTCTGGTGGCTGCTGGAAAGTCCGGCTGATAATTCCAGAGCAGCTGTTTTTCCAGTCCGTGTGCTTGAACTCTTGTCACCTCATGCCTAAGAGATTTATTAACAAAAGATCAGTGAAAACTAGCTGAAAAGATGAGCTGTTAAGTTTGTTAGACAGAGGTGTACATATCCACTATAAAATTACTTTATGTAGCCTACAAAAGGCTAAAACTTCCTTATCTGGCAGTTCATTGGAGCGCTAAACATCCATTCATCCTAGCCCATTTGTAGGGTTTTTATTAATTGAAATGGTGTGTTTCCTTCTAAACAGTTAGTTATTTATTTCATTAGCCTATCTAAAATGATGCCCTCAAGCAGAACTAGTGTATCTTTATTGCATTGACTGTCTGATGTAAGACAGGCAAAAAGATAGGCAGTCTCTTCAGTTATTTTTCTAGATGATGAATAATAATTTCAGTAACATTCTTCGTATTCAATATTGGGCTTTGAGTAGAACAAGGAATATGCTGTTTTTGATGTAACTGTTTTCTTTGATAGCTTGCTTATGAATCCCTAGCAGTTATTGGAAATGCTCTGACTCTTCTAGAAGTGGGACAAATTGCTGTGTGTAGGTGAGTTTATTTGAAATCTTGACTTCTCATTAGTACTTCAGAGCAGACCGTAAACACCAGTTTCATGCTGTAATTTTCTCTTCTTTTCTAAAGCTTTGGAGAGACTGTTCAGCTGCTGCACCCATTCCATGAGCAGTTCAGTGACCAGTCAGGGACACGGATATTGCGTCTTTGCAAGTTTCAGCAGAAGAAAACAAAAATAGCTCAGGTACACAAGAATCCCTCTAGGACAATAGGTTTGCCAGTCTTTTCCAGACAAGATATCAGCAGCTTCACGGTTTCATGATCACTTTGTAACACTTACTATTTTTTTGTATTTGAGAGTCTCACAGCAGGTTAGATAACAAATAAATACAATGGTCATAATTTTGTAACAGGAAGAGTGTTTTCTCACTTTCATTTCAGATGTACACCACTTTTAAGCATTCACCTTTCTCTGTATTGGGTCTTCAAATGTATTTTGAGTACAAACTACTGAACACCCCAATGCCAAATCCCATCAAAGTTTGTGAGACTTCAGGAGATTTCCATGCCATGGATTCTACTGTAGTAGTAGAAAGAAGAGCTTTAAGTTTGTCAGACTTGACTGATTCCGGAAGAAAATAATTTTCTATAGTAAATTATGTAAATATAGTAAATTATTAAAATGGGCATATAAGAATGCAGATATGGACAGCTGAAAAGTTTTCTTCTCTTAGGAAGGTTTTTGCAGGCTTACCCTTCCAGACTTCAGTAAGATTTTCTGTTGATATTAAATGGAAACAGAGGAGACCCAAATAATCAACAGTAATCTCATAAACCAAAATTGGAAGGACTTGACTGTTGATGTTCTTAATTTTGATGGGGAGCATGAAACTGGAAACTGCTGTTTCAAGTTGAAGCCAAAGAAGTTCAGCCTAGAAACAGGACGTATATTTTCAGTGATGCCATTAATCTCTTTAGCAGTGTACTGTTTTGATGGCTTTGCTAGCATTGGAAAAAAATTAAATCCTACTTAAAGGCTTCTCTGAAGATTCTTTAGTTCAAAAGTACTTAATAAATTTCAAGCAGGAGTTAATACAGAAAAATGCCAAGAACTGTATCTAGGTGGTCAGACTGTCTTAGCATTTAAAATAGAGAAAGGTGTTCTTTAGAAATGTTTTCATTATTAAGTATATTATTTTTATGATGAAATCACTTAATTTTCTTATTTATTTCCTCTGCAGTTTCTAGAATCATCAGCAAATATGTTTGCTGCAGCACAGCAGTTGTCACAAAATACTAATCCGGGTGAGTTTTTTTGTGTTACTGTGCTTGTTGCCATGGCAGCAGAATGCTCACTACAGTCCCGAAGTAGGATCCTGCCAGGAAGGCTCCTAGGACTGAAACATCCCTTGCACTAGGGCTTTGGGTTTTGCTTTGTCAAAAGCAATGTTTGCTTGAAATTTAGCTAAAAACCCAAGAGACACCTACTTCATATTTGTCAATAATTCACTAAAATTTTGTGTAAGACTTCTTAAAAGGGCACGCCTTACCTGTCTCCCTTTACCTCGTGCTTGCAGACTGTTTTAAGGCCTAGGCTGTGCCAGCTTGGAGCACTGTCCCACTTCCTAGGGACCCTGACTCTCTAGACGCTTCTGCTCCTGTTTGAGAGCTTGAGTTCTCTAGGTATCCAGAAGCACACTGCTCTGAGGAGGGAATTTGCCTCCTACCTGCCTTTCACTGTCCTGCAGCTTTAGATCACGAGCTGCTTGAATTTCCCAGAAAAGCTGGAAGACTGTTTGCTTTGTGTCTGACCCATAGTCTAAAAGATTGCTTGGTGATAGTTAAAAGCTTGTCATGGTGGCACCTGTATTTTTTATAAGTTCTTGTTGTTGAAGTACTCCAAGATATGGACAGTCTGGGATTTATAATCCACAGCTGCTTTGCCACTGAGTGGCCAGGGTGTCAGAATATTCTGAGGGGGAACAGCATCCACTTCTATTAAACTAGACAGGGATGCAGCAGCAATCAGCTCCTTAGGCTTAGAGAGCTGGCAAGAGAAAAGGCTGTAGGATCCATCACCTCTTTCTGTAAAAAGACAAAGCCCTGTCACATTTGGGGCCTGTCTGCAGAAGTGTGTTCTGCATCCCTCTGTAACAATTAGGGCTTGCATTCCTGACTGTAATTACTGTGATTTTTTGTGTAATTAAAGTATGACAGATACATAACTTAGAATGTACCTTTAGAGGGAGGTATCTGACTCTGGAGGGAACTTGGGTCAAGTAACATGTCTCCAGATATGGTTGGTGCTGAGGAACCAAGCATGGGTGCTGTGTCTGATGTTTCAGGAGGTTTACTTCAGACTAACTGCACTGCCTTGACTGTGCCTCTGAGCCTATCTTCTGATTTAGTTTCTTCCAAAAATAACCCATTTGGGGCAGTCCAGGATTGTTCTCTGATGGAAGCCAAGCCTGTTAAAGTGGGGACAACAGAGAAAAGCCTACAGATGGACCCATAGGTACCTCCTCTAGAGGAACAGATTTGAGCTCTATTTCATTGCAGGAGCTGGCACCCTACTGAGCTAGGGGCTGGACTTCTGTAATTCAGCCAGTATTTAACCCCTAGGCATGAAAGACAAGGCCGTGACTAAGTCTGTTTGGTATTTTCCACGACTTAGCTCCTTGATTATAGTACTGATGGATGGTGGGAGTCGTCTGTGTGTTGTGTGTGGGTGTCACCACCCCCTTCCCACCATTATTTTCAGTGCTGTCACACATGACTTTCTTTATTGACCCACTAGGAACAGCAGCTTAATATTAAGTCACGGAATTCTCTTTGATTAAGAGTTAATTTCCTTAGGAATACTCCTTTTTCCCTTATACCCACAGGGCAAACAGCAAAATAGGGGGTTTTGCCTTTTAAACGGATTACTGTGAACTTACTGGAATTCTAAATGTTCTTTGTGCTCAGAAACAGCGCAGCTGCTTTTGATTGTATCTGATGGAAGAGGCCTTTTCTTGGAAGGCAAGGAACGGGTGACAGCAGCAGTTCAAGCAGCTCGGAATGCCAAGATCTTTGTTATTTTCGTAGTGTTGGACAATCCTAATTCCCGGGTAAGTGAACAAGGGAGAAGTATTCAGCTGCAGTGAATGAGAAACCGATACAAATCTTTTTCTTGTCTTTTGTAGTGCCATACAGCTACCTTATCTTTTGTAGAGGTCAGAGATACTGAACCCAACTGCAGTTTTTTCACATCTGTCAGATCTACCATTTCTTCCTACTGTGCTTCTTATCTTTTGTATTTAAAAAAAAAATCTCGGCTTCCCTGCCACAGAAAGGCTAAGAGCTCCTGTCTTCAAACAGAATGGTTGTAGCTCTTGGCCACCAGGGAAGCAGCTGGCAGGTTGACAGGTTTGGAGTTTGAGAGATGCTTTGTTCCATCTCAGCTCTGATTCAACTTGATAATTTCTGACAGCAGTCTCCAATTGACATGGCAGCTGGAGCCAGTATGAGATGAAACATTAGACAGAAGGGAGTATGTGAGAGTTATTTAGTGCCTCAGTTGTGAAAGCTGAGTCCTGCATCTGGTAATGGGGGAAGAAAACTTAAACATCTTTGGGTGGGAAGCTGAAATATCTGGGAGCATTTCAGGAAGGCTCTGTAGTGCAGTAAGTGAGCAAACAATAAGCCTGATAGTGAATTACATGGTAAAGACTCTAATTTTGTAGTTCAAGTTTCTTCCTGTATCCTTATTTTTGCATACAAAACACATCTACTATATTTATTGTTGAAAAACTAACAGTTCTCCTGCTGACAAACTGCTGAAAGGTTCTGATGAAACCTGGTAGTATTAAGTGAAAATTCTCGGTGTTTTCCATAAGCTTTTTTTCCCTGGGGAAAAAAGGTGTTTTCCATAAGCTTTATTCATTTCTGAGCTGCTACATTGAGCAACTAAGAAGTTACTTTACAAGAAGCACAGCTGGTTTAATCAGATTTTTGTCTTTGTAGTATTTGTTGAAATACTCTGAAGTTTCTAAAGAATCTTCTATTAGAGCACTGCACAAATACAAGTTGAACTCAGTACTAAAGAGCTTACAGACTCTCTTGGGAAGGTATCAAATTAATAAAACTAAAGTGCCAACAGTAAACTCAAATCATAAAATGCTAAGAAAAGACAGAATTCATTTACAGAATTTGCAGAAGCTTAAGCTCAGTCTCCTCTAGCCTGTAATTCTTGGATTAGTACACTTTTATCTAAAAAGGCAAAAGCGTTTAACTGATTTCTGTTCAGCTTCTGATCTGATTCACCATTGAACACTTACAGCTTTTAATCATGAAAGTCTTTTATTAACTTTTAATCTAACAGGAGAGTTATAAGTATTTAGAAAACAGGGTAAATTCTGTCAGTGACCATAGAATATGTGTCTCATTTAGTAGTAACATCAGTACTTTTTTTACAGGATTCTATTTTGGACATTAAAGTACCCATATTCAAAGGACCTGGAGAATTGCCTGAAATCAGATCTTACATGGAAGAATTCCCATTCCCTTTCTACATGATCCTTCGAGATGTGAACGCGCTCCCAGAAACTCTGAGCGATGCCCTCAGACAGTGGTTTGAACTGGTGACTGCCTCTGACACTCTTTAGACTTTGGAGACAAGGTCAGGAGCCCATTGCTGCTGCTGAACCGCTGAAATACAAGAAACTGCATTTCACGGGAAGGGCCACAAGGCTCTCCTAACTGGGATTATCCTGCGGGAGCTGCCCTGGGGCAGAGACTGTGTAAGAACAGAATGGTTTGTGTGCATCCTCCCAGGAGTGTCAGAGGACAATTATGCGATGGTGAGATTGCCTCCTGCTATTCCCACAAGAAATGTAAAACCTGTCTCAACTCCTCTTGTAATAACTTAATACCTTAAAAAAAAAGGCATTTTTAATGTTAGCAGAGGTAAAATTATTCCTGCTGCTCTCTCCCTGCTGTAAGTAAAACCAGTCTTGCTCCTGGGAAGGCATTTCTGCATTAAAAGTTGAGGTGTCTTGCAAATAAAGCCTTCTTTAGTGTCACCCATGTGGAGGTGCCTCTGGGAAGGGAGTGGGGAGCAAGGCAGGCAGATGGTTTTAAACAACCAAAAAATAAGTACTTGAATACTTGAAACTATTCTGCGGTTTTAACACATCCTTTTTTAATTATTGCTGATTTTTGCCTGACGATAGCAGCAGGGAGTTTTCCGAATCATGCCATACGCTGATCCCTGCCGTACCACTTTACACTGTGAAGTTTGCCCCTGTCCGAGGCAGGCCTTGGGGATGTTTCATAAATCCGGTGTCTTGGAGCACGGACGGGATTTTTCATTGCAAAGGCTATGCATCTTGTATCGTCTGTACTAATAAAGAGACGTACCGCTCTTTGTAATTACGACGTCTGTGCCTTGAATTGATCAAAGCATAAATAAATCAACGGTCCGTGCCTCCGGCACCGAATCCTGTCAGGANCGGAGGCGGAGCCGCGTCATGGCCGCCGGGCGCCTCCCGCCGGCCGCGCTCACCCTCAAGCAGGTACGGGCGGGCTGGGGGCTCGGGCAAGCTGCGGCGCGTAGAAACGATGGGGAGCTCGGTGGTTGTTTAAATATCCCTCGAAGCAAAGCCGCCGAGGGTGCAGCTCGTGGCACTGTCCTGGGGCGGCGGGCAGACTTCCCTCTCTCCTTGACAGTTCCTGAGGCGGCAGCAGGTCCTTCAGTTGTACCGCAAGATCCTGCGGGCTATCCGGGAGGTTCCTGCTGAGCAGGATCGCCGCTACTTAAAGGACTGGGCCAGGGAGGAATTCAGGAGAAATAAGGATGCTACAGAAGAGGTGAGGATCGGGAACCTGCAACTCTGATGGCCTGCCCTCGGGAGTGGTCACTGCACTGTCCTGTCCTCTGTCTTGGGGGGTTGTCTTGTAGGTGTCGCTTCCAGACTGCTGAGAAGTCTCCAGTCCTCTGCTTCCTAGTTCGTTCCTTTTTCTAGCTAGGGCCCAAGGAACTGGTGGCTGAGTTGTGCAGACAAAGCCTTGGAGTCCTTAGACAGTGTTGAGAGAAACACCCACCTGCTCTGTAAAACCCATCTCCATAACACCCGTGTGCAGTTCTCACTACTGAGCTCGCAAAGGCAGTACGCACAGAGGCATAAAGAAAACATTATTGGGAGTTTGAATCCTGTTAAAAACTGAGTTTTAAAGCAAAGCTACAGCAAGTATATTATTAAGGAACTGGAGGAAATTAATCCATTTATTTACCTGGTTTTTAACCATCTCAGAAACTCTAATGTTACATCACACATGTAGAAGAAGTAGATGACAGTAGTGCCAGTAAGAATTGTTTGTAAATTAATGCATTAAAAGTCTGTGTGCTTAGGTAAAACCTGTGCTGTGTATGGGTGTTCAGTTCACTAGATTCCATTCTGTTTTACAGGATGCAATCAGGATGATGATTACTCAAGGCAACATGCAACTTAAGGAACTTCAAAGAACACTTAAACTGGCAAAATCCTGATCTTAATTTTGTTGACAGCTGGATTTTCGTCTGCTGCAAACAAGCACAGTGTTTTTTCCAGAATGTGGTTATAATGGCAGCTTTGCTGGCAGCCTGGTAATGTTTGAAGGGAGAATCCACCACAGTGGGGGTTTTGTTTTTTAATCTTTCTCGTCCACTTCTCAGTGGCTACCCTCAGAAGTGGAAATCACTTGGACACAAAGGACTTTAAAGATCTGCATGGGTGATGTAGCATGTGCCGCAGGAAAAGCAGAAAGCACCAAAAATTACAACAGCTGTGTTAATGCCAGTGAAATGGAAAATAAATACATGCCAGATTATTTTGTGTGCTTTTTACTGTGGTAACTGTAACTGGTAATATTCACAATAACAGCTCTTCATGTACCATGCCAAGGATTTTCACCCAAATTTGTGATTTAAAAAAGAATTTGGGATAAATAAATTGGCCCAGAACAAACATCTTCTTAATGATTTGTGTGTAGATGTTGATTTTCAGTAGTAGCTGAATAAAACTTGGGAGGTCTTTATATATGAAAATGGGAGGTTTTAGTCCGAGACATGTATTATCAAGTACCTTCAAACTAGTATTTAAAAGTCAATATATTAAGAAGAATTACAGGTGGAAAATACTAACTGCAAATGTTGTGGTTTGTTTATTCAAATGTTATACTACTCCACTTCTAATTGTTAGCTTGCAAC
>VZRQ01005884.1:0-75678 GCA_013397975.1 Machaerirhynchus nigripectus
CAGAAGGCTGAGCATGGCACAGCTTCATCTGGCTGTGGTACTGGTCTTACACTGCCTAAAAGCAAACATAAAGTAATAGACAAAGAAAATGGGGACATTGCTGTAAGATAGAATTTGCCAAGGATCTCCTGCTCCTCTAAAACATTTTCTGTGGGCTCACAGAACAGAGGAGGCTGTAACACCACAGCATTACGATATCCTGTGTATATCAGGGCTGCTTCAGAGAGGAGAACAGCTGCCATCTGACACAATGCAATCAGACCTCTGGCTTCTTCTCCATGCCTTTGGGATTTAAAGTCTTCCCTTTTTTTTTACCCTTCAGTTCTCCTGCAAACCTAATCTATCTCTTATTCTACACAAGAATGTAAAGGTTAAGCTTGAGTTACACAAAGTTCATAGAGAGGCAAGCATCTATTATTGCTTCTAAGCACCAAAAGTCAACTTGTTTCTTTACTATCCTCATGTTAACATTTCACCCTTGTCTAACACAGAGTGTCCTGCAAGAGAGCACAAAGCACATGGTGGAAGCAGGAAGTATATGCTGAAGTCAGTGTATTCTCTGCTTGCCTCTTGAAGAGGGTGCTGAGGTAGAAGCAAAATGTTTCATCTTCATGTATTAGCCTGATTTTCAGTGGCACAACTGGTACAATGTGGGAGACAAAATATTTTGGAGAGGAAGGGAAATACAGGAATGCAGTCCTGAGCTGCCCCTGTCTAATCTGCAAGCTGATGATCATCGATTACGCAGTGCTGTACTACTGCCTGCAGACTGCCCAAATCCTGGATTAAACAATCATGCACTGAACTGCTGACTCCACTACATTCCTGTGCAGCCCAGTGTCACAGATATCCATCCTGTCGTCACTTCTGTTTAATAATAAAAGCCCTTTCTGCTTTGCTTTGTGCTACATGCAAAACCAACAACAGTGAAAGAACATTGTGGGTGCAAAGTCAACTGTTCAAAGGTTAAGAAATGGCAGGTTTAAGATTTTCTGCTCCCCTTCCACTTACAATACAGCCTTTCATTATAAGGCCACATACTATTTTTTTCTGATGAAACCCTGTGCCTCACTCAGTGCAATAGATGGTGCCAATGCACAGCTGTGCAGTGTATTGTTTCATTCCCTTCACCTACCATCTAGTTCCAGCCTCCGCATAGCTGTACAGTAACCAAATCCCTTCCCTCTGCATAAAATAATTTATCTCTTCATGGACTCTCCTGTGGTGCTTCTCAATATGCCACTTGAATGCTTCAGAAGCAAAAGTTAATTTATCTTTAAATTAGAGAGGAGTTTATATTCCTCCATTTTAAAGATGGGAAGCTGATGAAGTGAGGCTGCACTTACAAAGCACAGCAACCCACCAAAATGTACCTTCACACCCCATTTCCTCCACTCATATATTCATCCACCCCAGCTTGTGCATGCACCTCTCTCAGGGTGGGCAGGCAGGTGTGGGTGTCTGTCCCCAGAAATGGGAATGTGAGAAGGGAGGCAGGCACGGCACCTCCACTTCACCCCTCTGACGTGGGTCTGCAACACAGCGCATGAAGCCACCACTGCCACGCACCCCTGGCTTATGCATTAACTAGTGAGATGAGTTGGAAAAGCCAGCAGATATTTCTCAGGAATCATGCAAACAAGCTCCAGATTTTTAGAGAACTTTTACTTCATCACTGTCACATTTGACCACTCCTGATCTTAAGTACAACCACAGCTCAGCATTTTGATGTGGGGATGCAAAAACTCCAAGATCTCCAGTCAGGGAATTAAGGAGCACAGACCAAGCCTGTCTGCTGCTATATTTAGTCCTGCATTTTTTCCAAACGGAGGAGTGTCTGCATACAAAATACAGGATCTTTAGAGTGCGTCAGACATTTCTCAGTGCCTTGGAGCCTACAACACAGCCATTAAGAACAATAAGTCCATTATTCCCACAGTGGAGAAGAGAAGCAGCTTGTGCAGAAGGGCCATGCAGCCATGTCACAGCAAGATGTAAATCCCCTCAAGCAGCTCCCTGGCCTCAGCAGCACAGGTTATTTATGCCCTGAGTCTGAACCACTACCGCCAGCACCTCAGCTCACAGCAAACAGGTCTCAGTAATGACTTGCCCATTTGGTAACTAAATCAGGCACAAAAACCACACACTTCCTCTGGAGAAGGTGTCATAGATGTTTCCTTGCCCCTGAGACTCAGAACTGTGGATCCCCTCCCAAGCAAGGATGCCCTACCCATGTGTCCTGACGGCCACACACACTCCCCTCTGCCCTCCAGGGGCTCACCCCTTTTAGTGCTATCCTGTCCAACCAAGCCTGAGTCTGGGTCTTCTCCATGCTGTCTGCTTTTTTCTTGCAGAGCATGAATAAAACCCGTCTGTTTAGTTACTTGTAGTGGAACTTTTTTCACACATTTCCCAGGCCTTCTATTAATATGCCTGTTTCGCAATGATTACTTTGTTCACCTCAAGGACATGGAAGACCCTTCTTCCCTTTCAGATCTTTGATTATCTTTTAATCTTTTTTTTGTTTTGTCTGCCTGCGTCTTATCCCTGGAACTGCTGACCGGCTGCTTTGTCACATTAGTTTTTCTAGACCCGGTATTCTTCCGGCGACAGTCTTTTCTGTTTTACCCTCAGATCTCAGAGCAGTCTCTCATAGCCTTACTGACTCCTTTGTATCTTCGGCATTTTTCATTTTCAGCGAGGTTGTCTTCAACAACATTGTAATTATTGTTGCGTGTATAATCTAACCTGCTTTCACCTTCTGACATAGTAGTCTGGGCGCTGTATTTGCTGGCCACAGGGATTCACTCCCGGGGTAGCTGAGTTTATTGGAACATTTTGCTTCAGCCATCACATTGCTTCCTTGCAACAGTCAGAGAGAGACTTTAGGGAGAACGCCTTGCACTGAACAACAGCCACCTTTCATTTTCAAGCCTCTGAGATTTCAGGGACTCCTGTACAGCCAGGAGGCATTGCTATACTTAAAGCAATCACCTCTTGAGCAGCACTGGGTTAAAACAGCTTGTGCTTGTTATACCTGTAGCCCTTTCCATTCTCAATCAAAAGGCAAAAAGTACTTTTTTAGTATCTGCTCCTTTCCCTGAGAGCCTGTTGGGTGGTGTTTATGCTAGAGCACGGACTCACTAATAATCTTTCTTTGGCAGCATTTACCGCACAACTTGACAGGTTCCTACCCCAACAATGTGTGTGATCTGACAGCTCTTTCCTTTCTATTGTTCCTGCCCCATCTCTAATGAGCTTTGTCCTCGCAGTCCTTGCAATCTAATCTCAAGATTTCCACTCATTTCTGCTTCCTTGTCCCCAGGTTTCATTGCCTGGTTGTGAACAGCAAAAGGGTAAAGGGGAATCTGCCAACTCCCTCTCCATGGAAGTGGTGCTCCACAGGTCATTCTGTCCAGGACCTGATGAATTTGTCATTTAGTGTTGTCTTTCCTTTTAACTTCCTGTATTTCTATCACAAATGTTGGGGCATATTTCGTGTTTCTCAATTTTGAATTTGTTTTCTTTTCCAAATGAAAACACCCCCACTTCACGTACTGCTTAAGTGAGACTCTCCCCTGCACCGCATCACAACATAAATCACACAATAACAAAACATGCAGCTACCGAGCTTCCCAAGGTAAGCCAGAATCCCCAATGAGGAAATTACCTTCCCTTTTGCTCACAGTTCTTTTTTCACCCCATAAACCAGACTGTTCCCTCCCACTGCCCAGCTGCTCCCAGGACAGCTGCAGCAGCGCATGGCAGAGGACCTGTGGTGCGTTTCTGAGCGTGTGGTTTGCCATGCAGCCGGCAGCTGGGAATGCAGCTCGGTGCAGGTGGGACAACAGGGCCCTGCTTGCCTGTTGGGAGGCAAGCAGGGAGACATGGACCAAATTCACCTGATAAGGCTGTAAGAGGAGAGGAGAAGGGGGAGAAAAGGCAACCTCTGCATGGAGGGAAAGGGAGGAAGGATTGAAGAGCAAGAAGCAGTTTTGGGAGGAAATGAAAAATAAAGCTCATTTTTAATTTCTAGGTGGTGTCATTCCCATCCCTCTCTACTTATCACCCATCACAGCAACTAATAATTTAATCAGATCTCTCAGAAGGGGGAAATGATAGAAAACTAGGAAAGCAACAGCTTGAATCCTGAGAAAAATTTCTGCTTATAACCTGGCACTTCTCTCACATTGCTGCTGCCTGACACTAGTGCTTGCATAGAGTAATAACCTTCCCCACATCTGTTTATGTGGAATCAGTCTAATCCAGTCAATTCATCGCAAGGAACAGGCTCTGGCACCCCCACCCGCTCCAGCAGGAGCCTTTCTTTTGCCTTCCTCATTCATGTGGCAGAAGAAGGATCTCAAAGTATTCACTTAGTCCTCAGTTCTCTACCCAGGTCTCAAAAGCCATATTTCACTGTATCAAATACTAAACATGGGATGACATTTAATTTTCAGCTCAGGTTTTATACCATTCCAGAGAAGTGATCTACAGATCTAAGCCCTGATGTGTGCTCTACATCTTTTCAGCTTATAACCACACATTTAGAGAAATACCATTGACTCACCATTCAGCTATTTTAAATTAATTAAAAGGAGACTCAATTTTCACATCCAATCCCAAATCTCTTTGCAAATTTTCAACCTCCTCTTTCTCTAGACACTTTTTTTCTCTTTCTCACAGATATTGCCTTTCTTGGACTATAAGAGATGCAAGACAAATTAAAACTGACTATTCAGGAAGGAGCTGTGTCACTGATCATTCTCACACATACCTAGCTCAGGCTGGCCTCCCTTTTGACTCATTCCCACAGTATTGTTTGGAGCTCATCTCTCTGCATCTGGTGCTTTTTAAGCCTTCAGAGTCCAAATAGAAACTAAACCTCAATTTAGGTTAAAAAATATAACCCCATTCCAGGGCTGCAGTCATCTTTGAGTCTCTCAGAGAATATGCCCTTCCCTCCTTCCCCAGAAACTAATCCCTAATTCTAACTTTTCTGGAACTGGACTCCCAAAGTCTGTCAATTTACACAGAGATGTCTGAGGAACTTGTGACATTCAGCTCTTGCATATTTTTTTTTCTTTTCCTGAGTGGCTGCACTAATGGTTTGAGCCCTTACAAAGAGCACCAGAGCAGCTGTACTTGGGTCACATCAAAGGTCCAGCAAGTCCAATACCTCATCTTTAACAGGAGGCAATAGCAGATGCTCATTATAAGCTGCTATCAGTTTACATTAATATGCCAGGCTGCACAAATCACAGCTGAAGCCTCTGACTCATCATCTATCTTGGATTTAGCTGCCCTTGTTACAACCCTCGCTCCTGCTTTTGGGAGTGGATGTGGTGGGGAGAAGGTAATCAGTTTAGCTGCAGCTATATGTAAGGAAAAGTGAACCAAAGCCTGTAGACTTTTCCCAATGGTTTAAGAGTGACCTCTTTCTTTTCAGTCAGAAATTGAGCTGAGCCTCCAAATTGCTATAGCTATCTGCCTAGCTTCATTCTCCTGCCCCTGACCCCCAAAATGAAAGTATTTCTTCTAAAGATTTATATGCAGTAGACTCATCTGAAAAAAGAAAATGTGTTTGAATGTGTAAAATAAACAGCAGAGTTAAAAAACAGAGTTGTTTTACTTTTGCTTGTCTGAGCACGTAGCTACTATTTGCAGTAATGAAAGCTACAAAATTTTTAGATCGAGGTGATGTTTAAACCAGAAGATGTCCTTCTTTAGAATAGAGTTTTGCACATTTGACAGGCTGTTAAATCCTACAGAAATCCTTATGGATTGTCGCCACTGAGAAAAGCTGTGAACATACAGCCCTTTTGTAGAAATGGTCATTGTCATTTGGAAATGTAACTAGAGAGAAAAAGTTTTGGATCAGTGGTGCCTAGTAAATTAGATCACCTGGTTAATTTTCTTGGTTCAATGGGCTTGTATGTGCTTAAATAATTTACAAACTGCGCTGTTGCTTCATGAAGCATTGGCAAGTACTGAGCCACTGAAGTAACAGGAGCTGCTTCTTCCATAAAGAAGGATATGTAGGAAGAGAAAATGTACAAAGTCTGTAATATTGGTATGGTGTTAGAATAGCTTGACTATTAGCAGATGGCAGGACAGGTTAATATTTTGAATTTGAACTCACCAACTTTATGAACAAGCAGTGTAATTTTAGCACTAGGCCTGAAATCATCACTGCTTTACCACCCTTCCCTGGACTTTGGAAGACTATAGGGAAACAACCTTAGCCAAATTTTGAGTACAGTACTTGATAGAAAATAAGAGGTTTATGCTGAAAAGATGTTTTCACAGAAAGTACTCATCCTTTTGCAATTTTTTTGTCATTGTCAAAATAACTAAATGATTGGATGGTACCAAAGCTCTTTCAGTTTATCTCTGAAAAGTATTCCTTGCCCTTCCCACTTCTAGACAGAAAGCACTATACTTTTCCGTCCACGGAACCTAGTTTTCTAGCCAAGGACACTAGTAAATCAATATTTTTTACTGCTTTTGCATGTGTGTAAATAGCTATGCAAAGTGATGAAGAAGGCCGTGGGATTTCCACGTACTCAGGGGTTTTTTCAAATCCATTATCCTCCATGGTTACAGCATTTTTCTTCTCTATACTCCTTATGCCTTCTTTTTTGCTACATTGTAAACATAAAAAAAAATCCCAAAACTTGAAGGCAAAATTCATAACAAGAGCAGGTTGGAACAACTGCCAGCTTTCAGAAACCATTGTTTAATTGAAAAGTTATAAAGTAAAAGCAAGTACATGAATTGTTGAAATTGTCTGCATGAAACATTTATAGTGAAAAACTCCATTTCATAAAGATAGATGGAAGGACATCTTTTATGCAAAAATAAAACAATTTATCTGCCTGCAAAGCTGACATCTTGCAGGCGCACGTCTGAAGAGCAAACTGGAGCACAGAGCTGCAGAAAAATGCAAACCCTACTTGCCAAAGCATTCCTGCATCCACATGAGCGACCTAGGGAGGGGACGGGGAGCCAAAGGTGGCACTGAGATGAAATGAATTAACCTGCCTCCTCCCATGTGAAGAAGTGTAAATAAAAATCAAAGGGATCTTTATCCCACTGACAATATGGTATGCAAGGTCACATGGCCTAATATTTTAAGAGGATTAAAGCTAAATCTCTGCAAACTTTGAAATGGCCCAACCGAGCCTGTAAGCTTTTCAATTTAAATGGGTGCACAGCATGACTCCTACGATCAGCTAGAATCTGGTAGGATGAGATGTAGTGAAGTGGACTCCGAAACAATTCAGTCCTGCAGTGATAGGTTTTACACGTTATCTGTTAATTTGAAGCTGTGCGGGAGGTGGAAACAAAGCAGATCACCAAAAATAAAGCCCATTATGAACACAGTTTATGTGAAAAGGAAAAAAATTCTTCATATTTATTATTCATCAAATTAGGAACATCATTTCTGTAGTTCTGCTTCATTTCTAGGAGAATTGCAAACACCAGAGTCTAACTGGAGCACACAAACCACTTAAACCACACTTCTATCACTCTTAAAAGCCACAGGTCTCTGAAAACATAAACAGCATACAGGAGAAAGCCCTACTATAGATAGTGAAGAGCAGACTTCCACCAAAACATATGTATTTGAACCTCAGGTGTTATCACATGCAAGGTGCACGTGGAGTAAATCGATTCACCAGATGGGGAAAATTGCTAATTGTCCAGCAGAATGTAACCACCAGCTGGCAGGCAGCTACCGACACGCAAAGAAGAAGCAATCCCAATAACCACACATAAAAATAGCATAACAATATGCATTCAACCTGAACCATCAATTCTTGTGAGGGGCACAGCTGACAGAAAAAAAGAAAAAAAGAAAAATCATCTGCTCTGAAAGCAGCACGTGAATTTATGTGCTCATGTTTAGCTTGTGTTTTGGGAGTATTGGAAAGTGTTTCCACGTTAAAAGCAGTGGTAGTAAAGCAGCTGGGAGATGCATTCCCTATAATGCTGCTGGCTGCCCTTTGGAGCTCAGACATGAACCCTCACATATGGAGAGATGTGCACATTTGCTTTCCAGAGTAGTGTCCCAGACAAGTAGGTTTGAAATAATTGTGCCAACATGGTACCTGCAATTACCTAGGAAATGAAACTGCTGCTGATCTTCTAGAAAGTCTGGGAAGATTCAACAATTTTGGCATGAGTGTAGAACCCTTTTAGATCTTAAGAAAATTGCTCTCTTCTGAAAAAATTAGAACAATTTAAATTATTTATGGAAAAGAAGTCACTGATGAATTCTGGTTAGCTCTGTACCTTTTATCCTTCCATGTGGAAATGCTGATGTGGAGACGCAGCATTTCCTTTCCTTTGCCACAGCCAATGCTTTTTTTTTGCGTCTCTTTCTTGTCCACATTCTTCCAGCATTCCTATGGCTTCTGCTAAATAAATTCATGAGTTAGCCAAGAGACCCTTGGGTGAAATGGGAAACTACAAGAGAGACAGTATATTTTCAGGAGAAAATGTAAGAGGTATTTAACCAATCAAGCTTTTAACTCAGGCTTGCTCAGGAGGCAATGTTCAGAATGCATGGACTGAGACTCTCCCACTGACCCTTAAGACAACAAAAACAACAAAAAGCTGCTTTCAAAGTATTTTTTTCATTTCAATGTTATTCAGTGCCAGTGTGCTCCCAGAGGCTTCCTCAGTAAAACATGTCAAAGGCAGCAGGACTAAGAAACTGCAGTGTGGGCTCAGCGTTCCCCAGCTGCAGTTCATTAGCTCAGAACTGCCCTGTTACACCTCTGTGTCACTGAGAGGTCAAAACAGAAGGGTTGGGTGGGGGCATTTAGTTAAACAAAACAACAACAAACATACTCAAAAAAGCGGCATTTTTAAAAGGCACATTCAAGTAAGCAACATCCTACATAATAACCCAGTTTTAAGCACCTATCTGAAGATCTTAATTAGCCCATTCTGCTGTTAATTTCACATATCCCCTCTTTGCTTTCAGTATCTTTATAGAATAATTTTCAGGCAACTGCATCTATGTTTAAACCCATATCCATCTAGGCAGGATATGATTATGATTATTTATGATTAGTCCTCCAAGCATTCCCACTTGATCGGTGTAAGAAGACTGAGAAATTACCGCTGCACTCCCGTCCCTAAGTAACCCCCTGTCCCCCACTAGAATAATAAATGCTTTTTACCCCAACAAACTTTTTATGGGTTATTTTTTCCTTTCTGGTATACTTTTGTTAGTTTTACAGAACAATCTCAACTATGTTTTCACTTGAAAGGAGATTACTATCTTTTATTCATTGATATTCTTGGGACAAAATGTCAGTTTGCAATTTGGGGCCAGCAGGTTCACCTGTTACTGTCCCAGGTAAGTTGCCCAGGGACTGTCCCTGACAGTGTCAGCTGTCTAAAGTGACAGCTGACAGTGCCCTCGAGACTGGAATGGGCATGGGCACAGGGACATTGGGATGCCACTCTGGGTCACTGAGGCATCCCCTTGTGGGATCAGAAGAGTGCGCCATACCCCAGCCTGGAACTCACAGCCACAGCTTGGGCCCCTGTGGTACGGCCAGAAGAACAGGTTTAGCTTATTGGAGCAGGGCTGGCCATCGAGTATCCCCCAGGCAGTTCACAGTGTCTGTGAGCTTATTATTCCCTGTCCCTCCTTTCTGCCACCCTCACAACTCCCCTTGCCTACTGCAGCCTCTTCCCAAATAAACAGCAGCCTTTCTATTTTCCCATGGCTGCCAGTTTTGTTACATCTATACCCAAATAAAGTATTATTGATACTGTTACCTAGGTACTGGTGGCCTTGCAGGCCTATGAACAGGAAGGTCCCAGCACTCCTCAGCTCAGTTATCTGTGACAGCTGACCGTTGGTCATGTATATCCTTCTTAGCCACCTGTAAAATCCATCCATCCATCCATCCATCCATCCATCCATCCCTCCATCCATCCATCCATCCATCCATCCATCCCTCAAGGTGCTATCTCTAACTTCTGCCAGCTCCTCACATGGCTATCTATCACATACAGCAATTTCTCATCTCATGTCCTGTCCTTTTCCACTCAACATCCCACTTGATTGGATTAATGGCAGGGCAGGACTCAGCCAGAGGTGCAGAAAATTGCCTGCAGCCCTAAAAACCAGGTGAGGAGATCCAGCATCTGTGTTATTTTTTCTCTTCCAAAGCCAATTGTTCTTTTGTGCCCAAATGATACTGTAAACTCTCATCCAGCATTTTCTGACCAATCCTTCACCAAAGACTGCAGTGCAGGATGACTTTCGGCAGTCTATTTTCAATCTTAACTATTTTCCTATACCTAGTGCTTGAGTTTTCTTCTGGCTTCTGGTCCATTTTTTCCTTTTTTGGGCCATGACCAAGGCAATACACTGCACTCTTTGGAAGAGTAACTTTCTGCCCACAAGCCTAAGAGCAACAAGCTTGTATGTAACAGGACACATGAAAGTGGGAGACCCTTCAGATCTTGGACATAACATGTCTGGCTGGAGTGGTCTGGCTGAAGTTTAGCTGCTGGGTGAGATGGATATAAAATGAAGCTTCATGTTACCAGTAAACTGATCAAACAGATACTGAAAATTCCATCCCTGGCTTTCTCTACCTTCTTGCAAACTCTTCCCCCTTACATCAGCTCTGGCTGTTCATCCAACCCCACAGCAGATTGTCACAAGACGGAAAATACAGCAGGAAGCTCTTCATCAGCATAGACAGCAGCTCACTAATGCCAGCTTAGTTTAGGCTGGAGGCTCCATTCGTGACTCAAATCAAAGTCAGAGATGCCTCTTCAAAGTAAATGCAGTCTGGAAGACTCAGGCTTCTTGTGCCCACCCTAACAGCCATGTGTGAAGCCAACTGTCCCAGATGTGGACATTGTGTTTCTTAACTTATTTTTGCTTTTTCATAGGCAAGGAAAAAGGATTCATTTTTCTAATAAAAATTGATTCCTTCCAGATATCTCTGGATAGTTATCTCAAAAATGAAAACATTGAGAAGGGAAAAAACAGTAAGTTTTGAATGGTCTTGAGATAGATATTTAGCTTAGACCTGCATCTTTGTTGGACAGCACAGAAAAAAATAATATCTGAAAGAAGCCAATATATTTTCAATATTGAAGAGGAAAAATACCTTGTACTAAATTTATAATATTGACTTTGCTGCCATTGCCTTCTTTCATTCATAAGCATTTGAAGCCTTTGCCTCTGCTGTGGACATCCAGACAGTACCTTTATAGAGCACAAATAATTTTCTTTTGTAAATTTACATGATATCAACATAATCCCACTTGAAAAAATGGAAGGGGATGGAAATAAAGGCTGCTGAATTAGCTTCTCTGGGGCTAGAATTGCATTATGGGTAGCAATTAGAAAATGCTTGCACTAACCATCAACCAAGTGAGCAGATTTAGCACATCACAGAAATTAATGAGTCTCCATGTAAAAGATGATAGCAATCTTTCCTCAAAACTACCACCTTGCTTGCAGCACAGCAAATGCAATTTAATTTCTTGAGGCAGTAGAGATGGTTCTCACCGAAATGTTGAGAGAGATGAATGCAGATGCCGTGGTCCCTGACTCAAGGAATGCAATAGGAACCTCTGATCTAACCTGCTCTGCCTTCCTGCAGCTTGACCTCGCTGGCCAAGGGGCTCCTAAGCTGTATTCCTGCAGGTTTTCTATGCAATGTGCCCAGCAAGATATCTGTTCGCTGAAACACTTGGCCCTTTCATGCTGTGGTTCTGCCTCTCCATCTTTCTTGTGGAATTCCTAGGTAACGTCTTTCTTTGCAGAGAAAGAGAAAGAGAAAGAGAAAGAGAAAGAGAAAGAGAAAAAAGAAAAAAATAAAAGAAAGAAAAAAAAGAAGAGAAAGAGAAAGAGAAAGAGAAAGAGAAAGAGAAAGAGAAAGAGAAAGAAAAAAGGAAAAAGGAAAAAGGAAAAAGGAAAAAGGAAAAGAAAGAAAGAAAAAGAAAAGAAAAAGAAAAAGAAAAAGAAAAAGAAGAAAAAGAAAAAGAAAAAGGAAAAGGAAAAGAAAAAGAAAAAGAAAAAGAAAAAGAAAAAGAAAAAGAAAAAGAAAAAGAAAAAGAAAAAGGAAAAGGAAAAGGAAAAGAGAGAAACTTGTTTGAGAACTAGCAAAGGGAATGAAGCCAGAAAGCTGAAAAATAAGATAAAGCACAGCCTGGCCTTGTGCAATTGAGATTCCCATGCTGGTTTATTTCTAGCCAATATCAAAGCTCCCCAGGCCAGATTCATATGCTAGAGATGGTCCATGTGAAATAAACAGCCCATCTCCTCACCGAGCAATTGCCACAGGCCTAGAAAACAATCAGCCACAAGGGAGGGGAAAAAATGATGAGGAGAGTGTAAGGATCATAACACTAATAGAAACAGTGAAGCAAGACAAAGCAGAGGAGTCTGGAGCATCCTCACCTCCTCGCGAGAAACCTTTAGGGAGAAAGCTAGCAGCTTCCAAGGGAAAACTTCTCTTTGAATGCACTGCAGGGGCTGGGACTTGAGGTAGATCCCTGACACAAAGCAACTGCATTTCAAGCTGCTGTCCTCTAATTAGTCATCTTCCTTACAGTAAGTAAAGGAGTGCCAAAAAGGACTAATAGAGAGAAAATAAAGACAAAATTTAAACAACTGTAAGACTTTGATTTGCTGTACTGCAAAAAGCACACGTTTTTCTTTTTTACCTCCCATGAAAGACACAATTGTCTAGGGAATGAGAGAATTTCATCATAATTGTATTCAGGTCTTGACTGAGTAGTTAAAAGGTCAGGAGTTTGCCTTAAAAGCGATTAGTGGAGAACTGATCTAAACAGAAATATTTAAGTATATTTACAGATTAAGATTCATTAAAAGAAATTCCTCCATTGTTTCCTCATTCCATTATCTCTAATGTCACTGTTGTTCTGCCATGAGAGGACATGTTTCTAAGGGTTTCTTTTTCCACAGGGACTCACCTTCTGTCCCACTGTAGTCTCTTCTCATCAATCACTCCAAGCTTTTTCTTTCTGCCCCCTAAATATTGTGCTCCAACTGATTGGTTTCACCCTTCCTGAGCAGAGGGTCCCTCAGCTGATGCTGTGTTCACACCTTTCCCCATCTCCTGCAGCCGGCACAGCTACGCCCTGCCGCCCCAATCACTCACATTCTTCACACGCACAGCGGTCGTCTTTCTACAGAGCGACACCCAACTGTATCGTGTGGAACTGTGACATCCAGGAATTACACATGATATACTGCAAGAGAGTGGTTGGAAGAGGACTGCGTGTTCATCCAAAACAGGACTGACCGAGGCGATGCACCATGCAAACAAAGACAGGTGATGGCAGAACTTCGTGCACTAAACGTATTGTCATGGCGATTGGAGGACCTGCTGGTTAAAAGTCCTGCTACTCTCTTTAAAGAACGGTTGAGTAGCTTTCTTCACCTCTGACAGAGTCTGCTGCTTGTCTGCCAGCTGTCATATTGTCCCTATCTGAGGGAGCTTTTATACTTGGAGATCATAAAAATCATTGGAAGTATTTCCGATGAGCTCTCTTTGCCTTTCTAATGAGGTAGATTATATGATGCTGGAGATATTTTCAGACATGTTCTCAAGGAAAAAATAAATCCAATACTCCAGAGGGAAGCTTTACCTTAAAAGTGAAGCTGCATAAATGCTGCAAATCTTTTCCCCAAACCATATATTGTGGTTCTGTAGCAGAGTTCATTGTGGTATGTCTTTACCAGTTGTTTTTGCTTCCATAATTATGAACGACATATATGTGTTCAGCTTAAGAGAAGAAGTGTCAGGCTTTCCCCTCAGTCTGTAGTACATAAATGCTTTATGTAGAACATTTACTTCCAGTGGAGTAGAAATAGTTTGTGGGTGCTCAGTATACAAGAATCTCATCACCAAAACACACAACCCACTTGTCTTAGACAAGCCATGGAACGCACAACGCATTAAAACTGTGTGTGATTTTGCCAAAAAACAGGGGAGGCATGCTTTTCTACTCAGTAGCTTCAGGGGGGCAACTACACCTGTTTTTAACACCTCCACAACTGGAGGATTACTCAAGGTGGGGAAAAAGCATATTACAACATAAACAAAGGCAAATATTATCTGTTTGAAAACCTACATAAACGATAGCACCCATTTCAGCTACATCTCACGTAAGAGGAAAACTCGTCCAAAAGTTGGTCCCAGGCTTGTAGGGTGCTCCATGCAGATGCCAAGAGGGACATACAAAGCTATTGAGTTCTACAGAGGAAGACGCCGCATCAAATCATTTTGCACATCCGTACGTGGCCACATCCATACATTCTTCCCAGCAACTCTGAAGACAAAGCCTGAGTACTGCTGTAGAAACTCATCATCAGGTAAGTCATGAAGACCACAATGACACACTAAAAGAGAGTAACAGCATCTTCTGCTGCCTCTTACAACAGTTTAAACCCTCTCCAAGTCAGATTAAAGTTAAAAATTAGGGAATTACCAAGAAAATGACTGTGTTACAATTATTTATGTCTATGCTGAGAAGAAAAGCAGACTGCCTGTACTATCTGTATTATTAAATCATTGCCTAAAGCATATCTACCGTATTCGTATCATCAGGATGCAGGAAGCTCCTTTCCCAGCCTTGTACCTTGTTCTCTGTGTAAAGAGTCATATTTTCCAAAAAATCTTACTTCATTCTTTAACAAGCGAGGCAGAATACTACCCCTGAAACAGTCTGTTTGTTGAGGTATTCTTGTAGGAGGCAAGGATTTGAAATTGTTAACTCTTCAAAATGTACTTCACCCAGGCATCTGATCTCCTGGGTGAATGACATCATAGCTATGCAATTCTGTTAAATGGAGGCAGGATTCAAATCTTCAATGCTTTTTACAAAGGTTTGCCAGAGTCCCTGAGTTTTACACATAACACAGCACTTCTGATGTGACATGTAAAAAGCAGGTACATCAGGGAAGCTGGCCACAAAACTTCCACATTTTTGGCTTGTGATGAGGTTTAGGTGGGAGACAGCTGCGAAAGTGGAGTGGTTAGTACAGCAGAAGGTCTGGGAGTTTTATCACTGAAGATGCATTTGAATTCTCAAATTCCAGGTCAGGAGGCCTTCCAACCACAAGCCCAGAGTACCTTCCAACCACAGACACACACCAGCAAACAGCTGCAATAAAAATTATTTGTCTGGACAATCAGGGAACTGTCTCCTAAGGCTATGAAGTTAAATTTGGATGTAGTAGTGGAGAATTTTGCACAAGAAAACAAAATTTGATACAATTTTTCAGATGCAGAATAAGACAGACTTTAGGCATGACTTTTTACTAGTCTGAGGAACAAAAGTCCTTTTGTGGGCTTGGGTTTTTTGCATTTAGTTATCTAGTCCTGTATAAAAGATTCCTTCACCTCTTCCAGTGCCTCAGAAAGGATCCAGATGAACGATTACCTTGCATATGCTCAGCCAAGCCCACCTGGTTGGGTGGTGAAGGCAGCTGGGTCTTCACCTTCTAAAAAAAAGCGGTAGACTTTTAATAGCTGAGAGTCCATTTACTGGCACTCGTTTTTGCATTGTTGTACTATTTTGTACTTCTAAGGGGTTTTTGTGGACCTAAATAAAAAGGAAACTGCTGGAATTCCCATTCCTATGTGCTGGAAATGGGCAATGTTCAGCAAACCAATTCTACAGGAAAAGTTGGGAGAGGATCCATGGTCCTGCCAAGTCATAGCTGAAGCTCCTGATTTGATTTTTGTACACTTGAAGGGTTGAGCTGAAGTTATTTGAAAAGTGGCCTGTGACACAGGCCAATCTTAGAAATATTGACTAACAGCCATGGTTTGGGCTTAATAAGTGTTTAGATGACCTTCAAGGCTTTTGATCATAATCCTTACAGGGTAAGACTGGGAATAAGACATTTCAGGGCTTCAAACCTTATTTTGTCACACCAGTTAATTGCTCTCATCACAGGGTAGACAGTGGAGGGTGGCTTATTTAAATCCCCTGGGGACCTTAGCTCCTTCATTGCCTACACTGTTTCATCACTTGCTCTTGAAAGTCTTGTGGGAAACTGAAGGACTCCATGGAGAACCAAAACAAATTGTACAATTAGTGGAACAGGGAAGGTGGAGTGGAAATATCAGATAAGATACAGTCCCACTGTATTTTTGACCAGGAGTGCAGGAGCTTGTTACAGCCCATCACGACGGCAATTTCTTCCTTTGGCCCCAGCTGCCACTTTTTTATTTCTTGTTTTATTTATCTCATAGTAATTGGCATTCATGCTTGGGGTTTTGTTAGTTTTCTGTTAGTATTTCCAAAGCTTTTACCATGAAGGAGTAAATCCTGTTGGAGAAAGCCCTGTACAGTGGATAGTGCTGGTATTCTCTGTGAACCACTGGTCTGTAGGTACAAGGGGGTCACATGGATAAGGGAAGTTCAATCATGTATATATATAATCATCATAGAATCATAGAATGATGTTGAAAGAGACCTTAATGATTGTCTAGATCCAACTTCCCTGCCATGGGCAGGAACACCTTCCACTAGATCAGGTTGCTCAGTATGTAATGTATAGTGTATATGTATAGATATAAATACAAACATATGCATGGTCCATAAATGTATCTGATTAAATCCAATGTCCATGTAAAGTGATAACCAGCCTGACACACTCTTTCCCACCAGATAACCTGGCCTCCACATTAAAAAAAGAGGTCACGTGTGAGGCAAACAGGAGCCAGAGCTGGCTCCAAGAGGCAATAAAGGATCAGCGATTGTATCTTTTTTTCTTCAAATCAAGTTTTAGAAGACTGTTCATAATCAGTTTATTCACATAAGTGTCTGTTTCCTCACTCATATTCAAGTCATCTGTGGCACAATTAAATGCATGAAATAAGAGCGCTTTCCCTGGACAATACTAAATTACTCTCTTCTGGAAAGGAAAGTTGTTTTGAAGAAATTCACAATAAAGGCAAAGCTGTTGATCTACATAGGCAGAAAGACAGATCATGCCAAGTTTCATTTATGTATGTTTTTGTTTTTTCAGTGTTTTGTCAAGCACCCTGCAGCACAGTTCAGTGATAGCGGGTAGTGTTTGAATGAGTGGGCAAAGGATGTCAAACTGTGTACAAGAATGAAAGCATTGGCCTTGACTACGGAAGGTCTGGTTGATTTAAAAGCTAATTCGATGATACAAGCCTTCACTCAGCTGTTTTGTTCTAAGGATGCAAGCAGACTTTTTTCTCTACTTTTTTCCTCCTTGTCTTTTGAATGTGTGTTGCAGGCCTCAGGCATCTGTTCACAGGCTTTCTTTTTCTTACTGTGGAGAAAAAGCTTCTCACCTGTCTGAAAGATGGAGTTAGGACACCACACCACTCTCATTAGTTGTGAAAGAGTTTTCTTGCTTCCTTTGGTTCTGGGCATGCCTTTTTTTGTGTCACTCATGCCTCCTAAACCTCCCCCAGCTATATCACCTCAGGACACTCACAGCCTGCTACAGCAACTTGTGAGATGCTCAGCACTTGCCTCTGATCAGTGCTGGTCCTCTGTGAGCCAGCTGCTGTGCCATGAGGAGGATGGGACGGGCATGAGGCGGGGATGGGAACTCTGGCTGCTTGGAAATTAAGTCAACGAGCTCCTCCTTAACCTTTTTTCCAGCCCACTGGCCCGCAGAATGACAGTCTGGAGGTCACTTGCTGGTCTAGATCTCCAGCTGGGCTTGTCATGACACCTACTTGAGAGCTAGGGCTTTCTCATCCTGTTATAATTGAATCAGTCTTCTGGCTTGCCTGGACAATGGAGGAGTTTTGTAACATTTGTGTGTATATCCAATACTGTATGGACTTCTCTTGTCTGGACGTGTTTTGTCACTACTGCAGTGACATAGTCATGTAAAAAAAAAGAAAAAGAATCAATCTTTCAGATCCTGCAGGATAAAAATGGCCTTCTTGAAGCAATCTCCATTCGATGATAGTGTAATTATGGATTATTTACCAAGATCCAGCCTTCTACTCATAGCATAGAAATTGTGAAGGTGCCTGGCACAAGTAAATTAGATAACAAAGAGGGTGATTTGTCATTATTACAGATCATCAGTTCTTTTCATGTTTAAACTTGCCCTTTCCAAAGACAGATTTCTTTGGGGTGTCTGGAGGATACAATATGCTTCAGTTACAACTCAGCTGGTCTGTTGGTCATGTGCTGGATTGATTCTGCCCTCTCCCAGAAAACAGCATTAAAAACTACATAAAGTGTGAGCAAAGAAAGCAAGGCACAACTGGACAAATAAGTCTTTGCCAATAGAGAGATTGTAAGGTCAGAAACTTTATCAGCAACCAAAATGTGAAAAGTACAGTTCTTTCACCTGTGACTGACCCATCTTCTGTTCTGCAACTCTTTAAGAAGAGAGATCTCTTAATAGGGGATATGTGAAATTCCCAGAGGTCTGACAGAACTGTCTGAACTGGACCACTTGGAAGTGATGGCATCCTAAAATCCTTTTCCTTGAAGGTGGGAAAGTGTTACTGTGCTGCCCTCTAATGCTCACAACCTTGCATTCACTCGTGGGTGGAGAGGTTTGAGGTTAGTGTTGCTTAACAAGCAAACCACTGCTTTTTTGTCTGCTCTCATACCATAAAACTGGAAAAACAAGGCTTTATGCTAAATTCAGTGTCACTTTTCCTATGCAAGCACACTTGTTATTATGCAGTGAAAGCATGAATTACGGAGTGCTTTGGGGCGGTAATCCAATTTGTGGATATTTCATTTAGAGTGTGCCATGAGTGAATTGTCCCACTGTGATGTATTGATAGGCCCTAGGCTCATACTGTCACTAAGAGGTAAAATAAGGCAACTCAACACAACTGGAAAAAAGAGGGGAACCATCCTTTTACAAAATCATGATAGACATGTTAGGTTCCTGTGCCTTTAAATTTTAGAGCATGTAGAAATGATGCTCTGTGGTCTATTATATCTTGCAGAACCATTTCACAGGATCACTTAATCTTTTTCAGGAGCTTCCCTACCCTGAGTTTCTTATTGTTCTCCCTCTGCATCACCTAAAACCCTGTCAAAACTGCTATCCTAATCCAGGATTGAACGCCTGAGTTTTGTGCTTTCATACCTCCTGTTTCACACTTAAATAGATGCCAGCAGATCCCCCTCTTCCTCCTTGCAAAGAGATGCAGAAAAGGGGGAGGTAGAAGTGGTCAGAAGCTCCAGCTGAAGGCTCAATAGCCTTATTATAGCCTCAATTCAGGCCCCTTTTATCTTCAAAACTTGACCTTGAAGTCTGAGAGCTACGGTTGCAGCCACACAATTATTACCAGGATGGGGGCAGGAGGAGGAAGAGGAAGGAGGATAGGGAAGCAAGCAGAGACACATTTCCACAGAAACGCAGTGAGGGTCAGGATCTAAACTAGCTTATCAAGCTGCATAAATATTAATTGTACCGTTTAAGACTATATTCTGCTCCATCTGCAGAGTTTCACTGTAAGAGGTGTCTCTAATAGGGCATGATGTCTCCAAGCGCCTTTTATTAATAATTAAAACACTATATCTTGAATTACCAACTGGTTCATGGAAGATAATGCTGTGTTGGCAGTGTCAGGCAGGGGATATCCTAGTGCATAATACCGAGGTGAAGGGGTCAGGTATGCAGCCTTCTGCCTTTCTCTTCATTATTTACATTTCAGTGCTTCCTAAAAGCCATGAGAATGTGCCCTTCTTGTGCTAGGCTCCTGTTCCACACCTCCTTTACTCATCTGCAAAATGACAATGCTTTCCTTTGTCAAGATCTTTGAGGCCTACTAATGACAAGCATCACAGATGAGCTGCCCTGAAAAAGAACTTCTATGCCCAAGAGCCTGTTTGCTAGAATATACAAATGGAGTTGTTAAATGCTAGTACCAACAAATTTTGCTCTGCCTGTGGCCTTAGACTGTCACAGACAAGCTCTCTCAAGGTTTTGGAAAAAGAAAATGCACATTAAGGAAAGAAAAGACACATTTAGGAATTCCTTTCTGCCAAGGAGGAATAGAAGAAAATGCAGCACAGTGATTCAGCAGAGCTTCAGCAAGGAGTGCTGAAGGGCAGTAGCAAGACTCAAGTGGTGATGGTGGAAGGGTGTCAGTGCCATGCACTGGTAGGTGGAAAGATGGAAGGATGAAACACCAGCTCATCATATGGCTTGTGGCAAACAGGAATGTGCATGTGACCACCCCACTTCAGGGGTCTCGCCTATAGGAAACAAGAGCAGGGTGGTAATAAAAGGAGAAGATGCAGGCAATCCAGATACAAAATAATTTCACTGTGAGCTTGTGCATCTTTTTCCATTGGAAGTGAATTTGCATTTGGCAACAGGCATTAAAGTGTGTACAAAGGCAGGTCCATATTGTGGTCTGCCACCACAATAAAGTGAAGGGAATGAAGTAGAAACAAACAGGATTGAGACCACACAAAGCATAAGGGACTCTGTAAGAAAGAAGTCTAAGGAAATAATGATCCAAGCATTATGGTTAACATGGTGTAATCCCTACTCTACCAAGACTATGTTTTGAACTATGGATATGGTGAAGCTGAAGGAACCAGGACTCTTCTGGAGTGTGGTATTACAGCACATCCATGCTTGAAATAACTTTTTTCTGGTCACTTGTGATATCCTTGGATCACTCTCTGCCCTACTTGTCATCCAAAATGAGCAGAGCAACTGAATTTGTGAGCACCTGTAGCTCAGGCCATACTTATAACAGTGCAAGCAGGACTTGCATAAAGCTGTGTTTGAAATTCCTTGTGTCAGAAATCTCTTTTTGTGTCTGGAATGGTGTTAAAGGATTTCAGAACTGAGCTCACATCATTTGCAAAACAATATCACCCACATTTTTAATTCCTATGCAGTTTAACTTCACGTGGGGATGGGGGGAAGGGAATCACTGATGATAACAGTTGAAGTTGCCAATGAAGCTGTTAGTTAGCCACCCGATTTTTCCAGACATGGGAAGTTACTTGTTCTCATCTGCTCTAGCCATAAGATTAATTCTAAAAGGAACCTGGATGCCCAATTTATTAGTTAACAAATCTGGAAGAAGTAAAAGAAATCCCTAAGAAGCAGATGCTGATGAGATTGCTTAGAAAAAGGTTTGTATAGTACAACAAGGCACTCACACAAATGGAGATGAACCTTTTATTTCCTTTTTTCGTAACTATTTTAGCACCAATTACCTTCTTCACTTCCCTTTTGTGCTCCTTTTGTCATTGTTTTCTAATTCCTTTTTCTCATGACAGCTGATTCACAGGAGGCTCTTAATCTTTTGGCTAGGTGTTGTAATTCTGTGAAAAAATATTTGATAGCTAAGCTGAGGGACAAGAGAATTAAGGGACATGTCTGAGGTCACACAGTAGGTTAATGGCTAATCACAGTTTGAATCCAGGAACTTCTAGTTATAAGACTTTTTCTGCAATCGACTGTGTTGTCTCCTGGAACTCTGAAGTGCTATAATATCACTTAAAAATTGATATAAGTGTCGCATAGGTGGAAATTAAAAATGTGGTCATGAGAAAAAAATTGAGTTATTGGGAATCATTAACAAGCATCCAACACTGATCACTTCTTAAATAAACAGACTGGACTCTGATAAGGTATATCTGACACCCTCAGAACAATTAATCAAGTCTCAGAAGTGGCAAGCGTCAGTAATAATATTTCACTTGAAGATTCACTGAATATTCACTGAAGATTGTGCTTGTAATAAAATCTTTTTTCCTTTTGTTTCTGTGGTGGAATATGTTGGCACTTACTGCTCTGCTGGGAATGTTATGTGGGAGAAATTCTGGAAGAAGGCAGAGTACTGCTCTCCTTTACCTGTCTCCTTCCAATTAAACCTCCATAGATTTATGTCTTAATAAAATAGCAGTTATGCGTCCTTTTTTTTAGTTCAACTTTGCAGTTAAAAACCACTACTCCAAACATAATAGGTGCTGTCTGCAATTGCTTAAATTGGGCATAAACATTTATTGCCTCCTTAGCTAACAAATGCAACCTTGCTATTCAAAGGAATGAGGAAAATTCCACTCAAGGTCAAGTGACCCGATGTTTTCAGGCAGCCTCATTACCCACATTAGCGCTGCAGAAGATGAGGCAGAACATCTGGTAGTGCCATAAAAAAGATAGAAATTTATGCATATTTGCTTTAGCTCTTCATGTCAGCATTGAGCCTGTGCTTTCATTTTGGGTCAGTGTTCTGAAAAACTGCTAGTCTCAGTGCTTAAGATTAAGATCAAAAGATTTCTTGGTCACTGCAATTCCTTATGTCCAAAACAAAACCAAGGGGATACTGAAATTGTCATCCCTTGCTGCTTGGCAGCACTATCAGATTTCAGGCAGAGATGGCCCAGCCAATCTGATATGGATTTTGTCTCATGCATCTGACACCTGTGAGGTAGCTCTTTACTGGAGAGCTAATGGCAGTCCTCTGTCATCATGCCCATCAGCAAAGTTTGCTCACCGTAATGAAAATGAGTTACAAACCTGGGAGAAAAGAGGATGGCTTTGCGGCATGACAATTTCTGTGCTCCTCTCCTGCTGCCCTCTAATGAGTTTCTTCCCCGGTGGCTTTGCTTTCAGATTCTTTGGAGGGTGTGGAAGAGCAGCAGCATCTCACCAGTTCCTGCAGGAGCAACCCTCCTTAGCTCATTTGAGGTGCACAAGTGCCATTTACAGAGCTTCTTGTTTCTTTGCCTGGCTCCCATCCTCATAAGAGTAGTTCTGGATCTTTTTTGCATCCGTAGGTTATGATCACATACTGACAGCTGTAAGACGTTGCTCTCTGGTTTTGCATTTCTCCTGAAGTCTGACACATCTGAGGTGTGGAAGGAGGGAAGTGTAAGATCTGGCTCTACAACTCCTTGTCATGTGGAAACACTGCTGCTCAGAGCATCTTAGTACAGCACTTAGAAGAACTTCCCCTTAAAGGCAGGGTAGCAGTGCAGAAGAGTGACGCTGGGCTGAAAAGCTGCCTGAAATACATGTTCAGTACAGCCCTTCTACACGGTGTGACTGGTTTGTATCCTATTGGCACTCCTGTTCATTTCAGACCGGTGCAAATGTCTCTATTCAACATTCAGGAACTCCTGCTGCAGGTGCTATGATCATCAAAACCTGGACTTTTTGTGGCCGAAAGATCCCAGAAACTCACTCACTCCCAGAAGGTCCAGAAATAGTAATGAAAATAGAAATTTATCCAAAGGGTTGCTGTGGGGTATGCTGTGATGGTCTGGAAACTTGATGTAGAAGGCAGCCAGGAGAGAGGGAAGAAACCAGGTGGGGCAGTGTCAGACATGAAACTGGTCGTCTCCCACTCCTTCCATACCAGCATGTTTTCAGCTAAAATGTAGACAGGACAGCAGGATCATCCTCCTTTGAAAATATTTCAGCTTCACTCATCATAATGCTGCGACCAGGGATAATAAACTCACTCTTCTGGTGACTGTTTGGAAACTGCTGCAGGCAGGAGCACAGGAACAGTACCCAGTGATTAACAGTGGGCAGTGCTGCCTTTTCCTAGGTGGCCTTAGTGGAGCTCCATGCAGAGATGTGAAACCAAGATAATCTAAACCCACCATTTCGCTCCATATGTTGCATTGCCTTAGCACACTTCCTTGTCTGTATTTTAAAGTGCTTCAATTCAGAGTAATTTAAAACCTCATCAGTACTCACTAGAGGGTTGGGGTTTAGAACCTCAGTCAATTAAGTCCATGTGGATGAGTAATAGGAGTAAAAATCACAGTTTTCAGTGCAGAAAAAAAGAGAAAGAAAAAGAAGAAAAAAGATTCTATAGCCTAGCTATTCAAAAGCAATTATATTTTTAGTTACACAGAGAGACATTTTCAGACTTCTAATTGCTCCAAATCTATCTGCTAAAGAGTCATTACATTCCATTTTAACCCCTCTCTGACACCAGGAACTAATGCTGTAATTGAACTGTGTCACCAGTGATCTCAGTTCAAAATCATTAGTGGAGTTGTTCTTTTTCATATTTGCGCTAACATTTTTGCTTATTGCTTACAGGCATGGGGCCAGATTTTCTGCCAGCATATGGGGGTACAACACCACTGAGATCGGTGCTGTTGTGTCCAACTAGGCCTGTGATGAGGTTGGCCCCATGTGCTACGAGCTTTCATTAACCAATATATTCCCATTACAGACTGTGATCTGTTCACCCAAAAACATCCTCTTAAACGTGTGGCACTGCATTAGAATAAAACTCAGTAGGATCATGCTTTTGAATTCTCCCCTTTTTTTTTTTTAATATCAGAACCCTATCTTTGGGCATTTTCATATCCACACACATGATTCTGATTTCACATGCAGACAATCAAGGAAAAATATTTTAAAAAAGCTTGGGTTGAAGTGTGCTCTCTGATTCCTTGCTTATAGCAGTGTGTGTATGTAAAGTACCCTGGGTTCATCTATTTTCTCTCCACAGACCTCAACTGAAGAATGAGAGAAACTGAATCAGAATATCGTGGTAAACATGTTAATAAGGTTCCATGCAGCTTATGTGTTACAGGTTTTGTTGCAGTTATGAAAAAAGAAACATTAAATGTCAGGGATATTTCTAAATGCAGGCTTATAAGGTGATATTTAACTGTAAACAGTATGATAGTTATTGGCAACTGATAATGTGAGTCCTATAGCAATCTGTTAATTAAGATTCCACCCACATTTCTAGTTTAAACTCTGCCATAAAAATATGCTCTGTACTATAATCTGGAACACAGATTTTAGCACAGCAGTGCTTTTTGTTTGTTTTGTTTTTAATTCCAAAAAATCATTCAGCCATTTTATAGCTGAGAAAGGCAAAGAGTAAGCTAGACGTTTCCAAGCCCTCAGTTATGATCTTACACAACTCCTCTGAACTCAAGATTAATGGTCACAAATGCAATAAGTCAATCTCATCCCCATGGCATTTGACAGCTTAGAGCCCAGCATTTAGTCAGCAGGTACTGGAGGGGTTTGCTGGTGCCAGTGTCTCTCAAACCAGTTGATTCATAACCTGCCTTACTCCTCTGAGCATGTGCAGGCCAGACAGATGTCATTATTTATGACCTAACTCTGGCTGTGCTCCCCGTGATGGAGTGTGCCCCATTTGGCTGTGTTAGCACTGACTGCAAAGCTCTCCTCAGTATAACTCTGGTTTGAGCACAACCATGCAACTAGCATTTGCTGGCTCACATCTGATTAATGCAGAGCACAGGAGAAGGTGGTCTGTGACCGCCTATATGTGATTGTGTATATAGCACCCAAGGACAAAATGCTTTATGGGCCAAACTGTGGCTCATGACCTGTTGGAAGGGTTACACTGAGATGAGCAACCCCATTTCCATTTTTACCCGTCTGATATTAAAACCAGACTCCCTAGGGACAGAAAACTGAGCTTGTATCTGGGCCAAGATCCTGGCTAACTAGGTCACCACCGTGACTGTGCCACCTGCAGTCAGCTTAGCTCCCAGGGGAAGAGCAAATGCCATGCAGTGACACCCACAATATCAGACACACTTCCAACACTGCCATCAAACGAAACACAAATTCTTTCCCCTGACTCAGTCAGCTGGTGGCTCACAGCCCTTCCCTCTCTGAGGAGAGAGCATCAGTGCTAGTGGAGACGCACAGTGGTACGGAGTGGAGAATGGATCCTTGGTAAAAGCAACCCAGAGGTGAGGGGAAAAAAAAAGGACAAAAAACCTCCCAAATAGTTTTAACCTGCTTGGTTTCCCAATCTTATTCCCTTTCGGCTGCATCAACACTTATGGCCTCATCCACCAGCAAGATGTGTTGCCAGTCCAGTGGGGGAGCGAAGCAGAGGAGAGTAGAGAGTAATATGCTGTAACAGCACTGTTGGCTGAAGGCAACTTAATGTCTACAGGGAACTCAAAAATTCAGGTGCGATGGTTCGGTGATGACCAGCATCACTCTGTAATCTGCTGTGTTTGTTTGAGAACTCAGTTTTTGACTCAGGCTATGACCAATACACGATACCGTAAGATCTGACTGACTTCATAAACCTTTGGACTGGTTCAACTTCAGCTTCTTTCTTTGAAGCTTAATAAGAGGTTTTATGTCTTTTTTACACAATTGTATCTAAATTTACATTAATTTTACTATTATTATATCACTACCAAATCAATAGTATTTTTTTTTTCAGTATTTATTTAGCATAATAAAACCTGAAAAGTTACCTAAAAAGCAAAATGAAAAAAAATTCCCAAGCACAAACAGAATTAAAAGATCCTAAAAACTCTTTACTCCCAGCTCCTTTCACTTTATGTGGACATTAGCCTGAGCTTCTCTAAAGCACTCAGTACTGTTTTAGCTTAATTCTCCCAGGTCAGCACCTGTCCCCATAAACACCCCTGGCCTTTTCCTGGCAACTGGAGGGCAGCTGTGTGAAAACTTCCTAACAGACCTACTCCACAGCAGGTCAGAGACCTGCTTCTCCCCCAGTTCCTTTATTTATCCTAAAGGTACTTTCCCCTCAGCCATACTGAATGCATCCAGATCATACAGGAGGCAAGACACCAGCATAAATGCCGATTATTCTTATTACCTGTTGGAAAATAATCATTATCATTACGTTTCCAAAATTAGGTTTCACATTAATGTCTTCCTGTGGTGCCCTTCATATTACACCATGGAGGTTTAATCTGCAACTAGTTTTTCTTGCTTCTGTGGGATTATTTTATCACCGTAATGTTCCTCTAGTAGATGGTATTTTTGGCATGTAAAATGATGAGTGTGTATTGTAAACCAATTAGGCTTTACTTTAAAAAGAAACTGTGATAGGCTATGGAAAAACATCGTGAAGCACTGAGAAATGCTTGAATTTCTTGATAGTTCCTGCCATCAGAAACTATGTTGTTTAACCAGTCTACTAAACCATTGGAACTGTTTTATTTTTAGATTATATGGCTCCTCCGCTAACGTTTTTCCTGTTCTGTAGAACTAATTACCATCCCATATAATATTGCACATACCTTCAGTTTAAACCAAAAGTTAGATTTATTCAGTGATTCTTTCTAAAAGAACAGGAGACAAAGACATGCATGCCCTCTAACTAATATTATTTGGTGGAAAATTTCATTTCACCCATCATCATATTTTAAAGAGTTAATTTCCATTTTGACTGTGTTTTATTAATAGGCCACTGGAAGCTTATAAACACTTCAAGGCTTTTAAGATTGTGTTTTTGCAGAAATGATTAATTATGCAGTGTTATGGATTATGATGCCCTCTTTTCCATGGTTTCCGGACTTCTTGCTTGTTGTCATGTAGCTCCGACAGTTTGATGAACACAAGAATATTTTTTTCCCTGTGTGTTCTGAAAGAAAGTGTGATTCTTTATAAAGGACATATTGCAAATTGAAAAGCTGCCATTCACACAGTCAAGTTGTCCTGTGGTTTATATCATATATAGCAGCTCTACACTTCCTAAAGACTAGCTTAGTACTTGTGCAAGACCTCAGACTATCAGCTGCAGAGACAGACAAGCTTAAAGCCAGCAGAGGCAGTGGTGATCATCAAGACTGATTTCCCACACAATACAGACCATACACGCTTACTCACTATTTCTTCCAAAGGAGACAATTTTTCTTCCTGGAGCATAAGAACTATTTTATCTCTTAGACAACAAAGGGACAGTGTCACCTTCTACCGTGTCACCTCATTTTTTGACAAAACAAAGTCTGAAAAGTTCCTTTACTTAGTAATTCTTACGTTCTTTATGGGTGGTGTGAATTGGAGCTGAGTAAATCTTGAAACAGGTATGTCTACTGGAGACTATCAATTTCAGTTCTTAATTAATATAGACAGTGTGTCCCAGCCCTCCAAACACAGACACAGCTGTCCTACTGTCTTCCTGAGAATATGACAGCGAGTGAGGGGATTTACTCCCAGGAATATTAGTGATTTTCTCAGTACACAGACACTGCAGAGAAATTACACTTTTGACTTAATTGCAAATTCCCACACCAGAAATCTGATAAAATGGGTCTGTTCTACTCTGCTGGGAGGGCATCCCTGCGTTGCACAAAGCGTTTTCACAAACCCAGGCAGAAGACAAGTGATATGCCAGGAACTGTGCATCGATGTTGCCTGTCTGCAGGGCAGTGTGATGGCCAAGTGCATTCAGGAAGCCTGGGGCTTATTCGCGGATGAGGCACCAGCAGAAAGATGTGCTGATCATGAAGAATCACATTTGGACCTGGCCTGTCCATCCACGTAGAGAAGCATGGTAGGGAGGTAGAGAGATCTCTTATTCCCTGGGGGATTTTTCTTGTTACAGAGGACCAGCAATCTACGTCTTGTGCAGTGAACAGGCACACAGGGGTGCCCATTCCTCTTGTCCCTGATGTAGTAGCAAGCCCAACTGAGCTTTCATGGACAAAAAAATAGAAGAGCCTAGAAGGCAAAAATGACCTATCTCCTCTCTAGTCTAGGGCTGGGGGTGAAGGGGGTTGCCGTGACCTATAGTCTGGCGTGCACTTTTCACACGGAGCTGGACAGACACATGAAGCCTTTCCTCCAGGGACACTGGGAGATGGAATTCTTATCTGCCATGAATAGTTAGCATGGAAACAAACCATTTACTTTGTTTCATGCCTAAAATGCAGCAGCTATGCCTGCCACCACTGTGTTAGAATCTGACATAGCAATTCTTAATCATGCTTTGGCTTTTCTTTGTGCTTTCCATACTTACTCTTGGACGGGTTGGCACAGCTGATGAATTCTACCTTGCATGAAATTCAGAAAATGGCATCAAGCCCACGTTACAGACAGGAGAGACAGAGCATGCTGACCAAGAGTGTGTGCACCTTTTACCTACACCTAAGGTGACAGAAGGAGCTGCTGCAGCTCTCCCAGTGCCGTGGCGAATCACTGCTCTCCCAGCAGAATCTGCTGCTCCTTCAGGCTCCTTCAGCTGCTCATGGAAAAGCTCCCCAGCCCATTTCAGCCCAAACAAGTGGGCCCTGGTTGAGGGGGCAAAAACCCTGCTTGAGTAAATCCCTGCTACTCATTCTGGATTCAAGTACATTCCTGAAAGCAGCTCAGGCTGTTTTGCTTCTGGCAAGGATGAGTAGCTAGGAGGCAGGGTCGGGCTGATAACCTCTTCAGCTGGCACTGCTGCTGCAGCTGGAAAAAGGATGCGTGCTCACACAGTGACTTGCTCAGGGTCAGAATGTAGCATAAAGAGACTTAGAGTTGCTTTAGTTAATAAGCAGAAGACAAGCACAGGGAAGGCAGGAAAAAGTTCAGAGCAGACATTCTATGGAGCAGTGAAAAGAGAAGAAACAAGGAAAGCAAAGGGGAATAACAGTTTATTAGAATAAAGTCCTTTGCTCAGTATTAGAAGAAAGCGTATCTTCTGTCATTCTTCACTTTTTGCAACAAAGTCTGTATACAAACAAGTCCTAGTTTTATGAGGCAGCAACAAAAAAATACTTCTCCAAAGTGTTAGACAGTGATAATTAAAGCTGCTTTTGAAGAGACTGGATTTGAACCACTGCTTGACAGGGAGGGAGCATTATGCAGTACCCTGCACTCCCTCTGCATCATACAGCCTTTCCATTGCAATGAGCTCACTAAAAATGAAAGTTAAATCACATCAGACAAACACATAATGAGCTTGTGCTGCAATGTTTAATAAGTTAATCAAGTATGTTAATGATACATATTTACAAGAAAGGACTTTGACTCAAAATCAAGTCAGGAAACAACAAAGGCTAGTAATAAGAACAGCTTTGCATTGAAAAAGTCCAGATGAATATGAGATAATTTGGGCATCAAAAAGAGAACAGAGAAACTGGTAATAGATGAAGCTCTGAAGAAGAGCTGAATTTCACAGCATATCCAATTACAGAAGTCATTACTGATGGGAATAGCAAAACAACTTGTCTATACAGGATATGAGTGGAACTCAGTGGATTAAATTGCCTAAATCTGTACCACATTTCATATTTATTTTTAAAGGTGGCTTGATATGTGGAATCTGAATCCCAAACTCTTGGAACATCTGAAAAGTCTCAAAGGTTTTTGGTTAGTTCATTAGAAATTAAGGCAGTTGTGAGTTTAGGGTTTCAAACATTATTTCCCCCTTTACAACATAAAGTGTGCTTGGAGCCATTTGGATTGAGGTTTCTGTTTTTCCAGTCAATTCTCATGTCTTTAAAAATGAAATGACTGGAGTAGAATCAGCTAATTGTGAAAGCCCCCATTTTAGATAATGTGATGGCTTGACCCTGGCTGGATGCTAGATGCTCACTCACCAAGGCCACACTATCACTCCCCTTCTCTCTCAGCTGGGAGAGGGAGAGAAAATATAATGAGAGGCTCATGGCTCAAGATAAGGACAGGGAGAGCACACTTACCAATTACCATCACTGGTAAGAGACATTCAGCTTGGGGAAATTAAGTGAATTTACTACCAATCAAAGCAGGGTAGGATAATGAGAGGTAAACCCAAATCTTAAAACACCAAGAGTCACTACCATTGTTGCTAATGAGCTCAGCCTCAGCCAGCAGTGGGTTTATCTTGGAGCCAGCTCACACTGGCTCTGTCGGGCATGGGAAAATTCCTGGCAGCTTCTCAGAGAAGCCCCCGTTGTAGACCTCCCACTACCAACAACTGGCCTTGCAAAGCCCATACAGACAAAAAATGACATCCTCTCTTGATCTCAAAACCATGAGACATATTTAAATGGTTGACAGTGAAGGAAGACTAAAGTATATCCCAGTGTCTTTCACTGAAGAGAATTTTGTTTCTACTTTCTTTCCTTTAGAGAGGAAAATTTTTGGTTCAGAGGCATAAATGTGGTTTATAGTTCTGGTGCTAGCTTGAACCAAGCCTGAACAAAACATCTCTACTGTATCTACTATACTGTATAATCATCTACTATACTGTGTAATCCATTTATTTGGGTGCATTTTGTTCATCTCATCTTGCTCAAATCCTTCTTGGTCCCTCAGAAATGTTTAATGTCTCTTAATGTTTAACATCTCTTTGGTTGACTCTGGTGCACCCACTTTGCTTGAAGGAAAGCTCTCTGGGGTCAGATGGAACTGGGCCTTAAATGGGTACTTAAAGTATCTGCATTCTCTTTCTTTAAAATCTTTTGCTTCCCTAAATTTACTTAGGTTTATTTTCAAGGCTAATAATTCAAACTTGGAATTCAATGATACTCAACCATTTAAAATTTCTTTTATCATAGATGTCTATTTTCTTGCAGAACTCCATGTGTTTTAACTTAGTAATGTGGTTTTGTTTTGCAGAATTTGTCCATAAATACCCATTAAACATCCTGTCCCAGAATGGAGGCTGTTCTTAAGCAACGTGGCTATTTCACCTTTGTGACTGGTTAAGTGAATGGTGGAGACTGTTTCTGTTAGAGGGCAGAAATGTTGCAATTTAGATAGTAAGGAGTAAGAGCTCTTTGGAGACCCAGCATTTTCTGTGGTTGAGTACCTAACACTCTGAAGGACTGATTTATTTTCCAAGGTTAACACTTTTCAGCAAAGTGTGATTGTGAGTTGCCTAATGTTTTATGTCTGAAATTCAGCTTTATTTGTAATAGGAACTGCACTAACAGCTTCATCAGAAGTCTAAACTTTTTGCTGAAGGATGAAGGACATTGGGACAGTGCTTGAATGGTTAATACTTTTCTCTTGTAAACTTCATAACCCAGATGTTAAAACCACTTGGAGCTCTCAATGATGAATCTTGTTAACTCATTATGTGTAATCGACAGTGGCTTTCAAATGACAGCTTCACAAAATCCCACTGAAGACCAGTGGCCAGCAGGATAAATCATCTGATGTCTCTAATAGGTTTTGGTCAGGCTGCTTTGACAGCCAGAATTCAGCATGCCTCAGACCCTGGCAGAGAGGGAGACTGCAAGCAACTGCATAAAGGAACAGAAGCTTTCCTAGCACTGCTTCTCTCTTCCTTTGTTTCTTTCTTGTTCTCATCTCGAGGGCTACTTTCACTTGGTCCTTCTGACAGCTGCACTTTTGCCTCCCAGTTCCTCTCATCAGTTGTTCTGCTTTTTAGAGTAAAACACAGAGACTAGGTAGCAAGGACATGTTTTCGTGTACTGCAATGAATATCTTTTTCCTTCATGTTTAACCTCATTGCACACTGAAAACTGAAGTTTTCCTGTATTGTTCTTGGCTTTTTTTTAATTAACTTTCTCTACACTAAAAAGCTTATCCTCAAAGTGCATTTTTCTCTCAGCTCTTGCAGCAGGAAAAAAAAGCAGCTGTATCATAGCTTTAGTTTTTAAATTTCTTCTAATTGTTGGACAGTATTTCTTTTCCACTACAGCAGGCTGTCTGTCTATGTCTAGCTAAGAAATAATGGAAAATAATAATAAAGCAGTTAACGTATTGAGTATTTGTGCGAGGCACACACTTCATCCCAAGTCTTTTCTGCTCTTCATATGCTCCTGTTTAGTCCCTGTTATTGTTCACTCAGCATTTTATAATGACAGGCGTATAAACATTATAGAACTGTGCAGCTGGAGCATGCCTGAATGCAAATTACCTCGCACAGGAAATTGTGCAGCGCACTCAGTACCTGAAAATAAAGACCCAGATAATGAACATGGAGGCTCTTTGGATGTGAGTGGAATTAACTAATTTACAGCAACTAAGGATTTACTTACGCACATACCTCAACAAGCAGGTGAAAACCAGCTTGTCCTGTTCGTAATTAGCACCTTTCTTGGCACAGTTCCTCTTCCCAGCCCCTCAAAATTAGATGTAAATTTCCCCCCTTCCTTCCAGATTGAAGTACTGGGGCTTGAGGGATTTGACTTGGACATGATTTAGGTATAAAATGGTTTTAAGTGCACAGACATGTCAATCCAGCACAAAGGTTAAATTTCTTCAGGGAGAGAAATCTCTACAGTCTTGTCCCTTTCCTTGAACTGATGTGTCCTCCAGATAAAATGCCAGACAGTTCAGGAGGCAAGGAGCAGATTTAGAAAATTGTGATGAAGGGAAGACAGGCTCTTTGGCAAGGAGCTGATGCAGCGTAGCTACCCGAGAAAGCAAGTCAATTGAGCTATGATGACAGAAACTGAGTCCTTCCCAGTAATTCCTTTCTCCCCTTGTCCTTTACAAAATTTAGAAGGGTTTATTATATCCCCGTGACAACTGATAGGAGCAGACCTAAAATTAATTAAATATGCACAATCCTTTCACAAAGAAAATGAGTTTTGCACCAAAACCTCACAGTTACTGTTTTGGATACGGCAAGTTATAGTAACAAATGCTGTAGAGAGAATAGGTTGGGTTAAAGTTCCAATTCGGTAATTTTGCTTGCACCAAGTATGTGCTTCGTTTTAATTACTGCTTTGTGGAAAACTCCAGTGGCCTCACATACCATACAAGCTTTAAGGAGGGATTTGTAGTGTTTCTTGCCCTTCCATTTTCCTCATGGAAAATGTTGATCTGTCTGCCTGAAGAGCCATTGAGGTTCTGAATCAAGGCAAGGAAGGAAGAGAGAATACCCCTGCCTTACATCTTGAGTGGCTGTTTACACTTCAGCAGGAGCAAACTAAATCAAAATGACGCTTTCTGATACTTTGTGTTATGCAAATTGTTCCACAAGGGGTAATACCAGCACACGGTGAGGTCCAAAGACCCACAGAAAAAGACTTGCACAGTAATTAAATGTGAGCTGAGTGAAAGGCTGCTGTTAATTCATAGGGCCAAGGGCTAAATGTCTTCATTTTGCAGCATGTGGAGGAACACTCAGGAACGAGGCAACCACTTCCAGCAAAACACAGCCTTCACAGAAACCTTTAACCACATTGCACAGGCACTTGGAATGAAAGAACTATGTGAATCAGAGCGTATCATCCTATCATCACACAAAAAAATTCTCACACCTTTAATATAAAATGAGTGGGGATGTCTCCAAATGACAGGTATGAGTTCTTCTGTACTGAATACTGGGATTATTATCATCCTTGGCTCACTGTGACAGCAATGAAAAACATACTGTACACAAACTTACACCCAGCGAGTTCTGCTGAGTGTTGGGAAACATGGTATCTGTCACCTTAACACACCCCCCATGCATGCCCCCGTCTTATTTTTGTAAGTTGTGTCAAAAACCATTAATTCATCCATAGTTTAAGAGTGATTTTGCACGTAAAGAAACCAGAATTAAGTTCAGAAGCTACCTGGTAGTACAGACAACCAGTATCCAAGTGATATCTCATCTATCCAAAAATGGAGCAGAAGACTAATTAGAAAAATACTTTAAAAGCTTTTCAAAACATAATCTTCAGCACTGTATAAATACTATTCAATCATGGCATTCCTCAACCTGACTTGAAAACATGCCTGAAGGCTCCAGCTGGACCATTGCTATTTCTTCCCCAAACAGACCTGAGATAAAAGTGAGCTAGGCAAAAAAAAAAAAAAAAAGGAAAACCTATGTGATTGTGCTCTTGAATGTCTGGCTAGGTTTCTTGGTAACATGACATCAAGTGGGGTGAACATGCTGGCTTTAAATTCCTTGAGTGGTCTCTAAGCAAAAAGTGCAGAAAGGTCAGGGTAACACACAACTAATACTGGTTCTATTGCTACTTTTGTCCTTATTAGCTCCCTAACAGGAGAAACTGCTACCTCCACCTCAGTGAAGAGCAAGAGAGGAACAGGGCATCTGTCTGAGCTTGTCTTCCATGACACATTCATAATTTTGGTTTATTTCAGAAGTCTCCTTTAGTTATACTGCACTAGACACCAAGACTCTTCAGCTGACTTTTGGGGAATATTTTGAACTGTGTGTTATCATAGAATCATAGAATTATTTAGTTTGAAAAAGACTTTCAAGATCATGAAGTCCAACTTTTAACCCAGTGCTGCCCAGTCCACCACTAAACCATGTCCCCAAGTGACACATCTACACACCCGTTAAATATCACCAGGGATGGTGGCTCAACCACTTCCCTGGGCAGCCTGTTCCAATGCTTGATAACCTTTTTGGTGAAGGAATTTTTCCTAATATTTAATCTAAACCTCCTCTGGTGCAACTTGAGGCCATTTCTCTTGTCCTATTGCTTGTTCCCTGGCAGAAGAGCAACCCCAACCTCAGTACAATCTCCTTTCAGGTAGCTGTAGAGAGAGATAAGGTCTTCCCTGACCCTCTCTCTGAAGTCCTTTTGCACCAAGCAGCTTTCCAGACACTGCCCCCAGTGTCTAGTGCTGCATGGAGTTGTTGTGACCTCAAGGCAGGACCTTGTTGAACCTCAGACCATGGATTCAGCCTGTCCAGATCCCTCTGTAGACCCTTCCTGCTTTCCAGACGATCAGCACTCCTGTCCAGCTCAGTGTCATCTACAAACTGATTGCAGGTACGATCCTCTTGGCCAGATCATTGATAATGATATTAAACAGGACTGACCCCAACTCTGAGCCCTGAGGAACACCACTGGTTACCAGCTGCCAACTGGATGTAACTCCATTCACCACCTCTCTGGGCCTGGCCATCCAAGCAGTTTTATACCCAGCAAAGACTGCCTCTTAAATCCATAAGCCAGTTTCTCCAGGAGAATGCTGTGGAAAATATTATCAAAGGCTTTGCTAAAGTTCAGGTAGACAACATCCACAGCCTTCCCTTCATCCACTAAGTGGCCTCATAGAAGGAGGTGAAGTTGGTCAAGCAAGACCTGCCTCTCATAAACTCTCATAAACTGCCAAATGGGCTTGATCCTCTGATGGTTCTGTATGTGGTATGTGGTGGCACTCAAGGTGATCTGCTCTGTGACCTTTCTCAGCACTGAGATCAGAGTGTAGCTCCCCAGATTGTCCTTCTTGTAGTTGTATATTAGACTGTAATTTAGTGTCTTGAAAAGTGCAGCTAGTTCAAGTTCTACAAGGTCAGCAGATGAAGACATTATTGAAAAAAGAATTTGAAGAGGGGTATGAAAGGCATGGCGTATTTCAGGGTTCTGATCTGGTTCTGTTAACAATTATGCACAAATATGTGGCTGATAAACAAGAGCAATCATGTGTCTAAGATGAGGGGGTGGTCATAGGGAGACTTGCAAAGCCCATTGCAAGATCAAAGCTGATGTCCCCTCATCCTTGGGGAACTTTGAGGAATGTGAAGTCAAAAATGTGAACATGGGGTTTTTCTCCTGGGTGCCATCAAATTCCTGTTATGTTTCACTTGATTGAATGGGATCCCCACCAGGGACTTCCTATGCTCCTGCCTAATCAGGTGAAAACACAGTGAAAGATGTGACTAGCCATCTGTAGGGAACAATTTCTGGGCTTCAGACAGGAGTATACATTTGCCTTGCTATAAACTAATTCAGTCCGGGATTCATCACCCTTCCTGAGGCCCTGCTTCAAAATTCACTGTGATGGATTATATATGCCATTACCAAAAACATCTGAGAACATGCCTCTGTGGGCTACATTTATCAGCACAAATACAGATATTCTTTGTTAAAATGGATCTTACACCCAGTCTGGGTAGAAGTAAGGGTGATTGCTGCAGCCTCTTGGGTTTTTAGGGGCTTTCATATTGGGATTGCAAAAAAGCTCAGGAATGGAAGTTCTATTGCCTTTCTTATTATTATGGGTGGTGGTGGTGGTATTCTTTTATTTCTTTTTTTTTTCCAGCTGAGAAAGGAGGCGTAGGCCAGTGACAATAGATGTCCAATGACACCAAATGTAAAATGACCCCAACTCCAGCAATTACAGAATGGTTGATGGCTGTTCCAGATGGTGGAAAAAACAGGGGGAAAGGAACTACCACACTGTGGAGCCATAAAGAGAGGAAAGAAGCCCAATAGGTGCAAAGGATAGGCTGAATTCAAGGGAAGGTGGTCTTACTGTGACACAGTCGGGTAAGAGAAAAGGTTACGATTGACTGGAAGATTAAGTAATTTACAGACCTTCTCAAGCAGCAGCTTTCCACATAAAGCAGAGGGTTTGGTTTTTCCTGTTTATTGTGCTGAGGATACAAGTATCTCTTCTGTCAGCATGTAAAATAATACTGCAACACAGCACATAATAGGACTCAAGAAAACTTTTAAGACATGGGTGCAACAGTAAAAAACTACTTTTTTTTACCCTGTTGTGGCAGTTTGAAGTGCTAAACTACCACACTGTGTATTCAAAATAAGCGTCGTCTTTGACATCAGCAACATCTTATGATGTGGCACCTGTGACCATTTTCCACAAAAGTACAGTCATTTCTTTCTGCTTTAAGCCTCTGAAATAGAACTGGGAGATGTAGCAACTTGTAAAATCCCAGCAGTGAGTTTATGAATGATGCATGAAACAAAATCTACCTCCACCTGATGCACAAAGGGAATATCAGACAGGGCTGTGAAACCACTGCCGGGCTGGGGTGCTTGATGTGATATTCAGTTCAGGCAAAGCCAGGAGAGTCCACCAAGCACATTACTTTCAAAGTATATGTGCAAAAGTACAACGAGAAAAAAGAAAGAGATAATGAATGATATTATGTTGTTTGCATAGTGGGTTTTTCCCTCTTCCTCCCTTTCCCTTGCTACCATTCCCTTTCCCAAAGTAGCTTCCTTCACAGGCTGGGCAAGAGTAAAGGCTGTTTTCATCACTCCTTAAATAGATTCTTTAGAAACTCATTGCAGTGAAATATGCCTAATACATTTCCAGGGAAGGTATTTCACTTAGAAACAGTGCTCTGTGACCTTTTTAATAATGAAATATCTTCCCATTTTGGGCATACTAGTAGAGGGATCTAAGAAGCACTGGAAGTTATTTCTGTTGTGTGTAAAAAACCCCTATCTTTTCCCCAGACTATCCTGATTTTTCAGGTGACAGAAGTAGTGGCAATATAACAAACCAGTTCATGTGTGTATGTATCTAAAATATGGGGGGTTATTTCTTAAATGATCACCAAATATGGTGCAAAGCCTAATGAAGTCAAAAGGTCAAAAAATGTCTTTTAACTGCACAATGATTTTATACACACTATTTTATACATCACTTGGAGTTCTAAATTTTAAGTCACAGAAGCCTTATCTACAAAACAGCAATGGAGGTGGAAAATACATTAGAAATTTTTTTTTCCTGTTCTACATTTCAGCATAGGCAATTTTTAGTTACTAAAACTTCTTTCTGGTTAACAGGCGTTTGTAATAGCCTTTAACTGAATTGCTTATGCCAATGGAGAGATGAGTGTGAGGATCAATGCACCTGTCAGTACCAGCAAAGATGACAAAACAGCAGGCAGAATGAGTTACCTGCCTACTCTTATGAAAAAGCCAAACACAGAAATGTATTTTCTTGATGCTGATGCACCATCAAATATTCCACATCACTGTAACCTTTGCTCCCAGTTTTCTACATCCCCACACTGACAATCTTCAGAATGTAAGTGCTAAGACTATTTTCTCCAGCATTTTGTTAAGATGTAGGGCTTCAAGAACTTTTATCTTTTATTAGATTTAAAATACAACTAGAGGAAAAAAAGGTACAGATTTTGGAGCTATCTTACAAAGTCTGGTAAGAAGCATCACCTTGAAAAGAAAGCTAAAAACAAGTTAGATATATTTGCTTGTAGCTTAATCTGATTTTGCTAATTGATTAGATCACTTGAGAGGAAAGTATTGACACTCCTTAGCAGGGAAAGAGTTGACAGATCCTATGGAACAGATACAAGAAAAAAACCATTCATGTCTACCAAAAATATGGTCAGATGGCTGACTGGAATAGCACAAAATGCAATATCTTCATTATTGTCCTTTGGAGTAACCAAGGGATTTACAAATTTTAATATATAGTTATTATTTGAAGGGATTTTTAGGTTTCCCTTGAGGTATGCTACTGAGGAGCCAGAGACATTTTGTGAAAAAGGGTAGAACTGAAGATTTCTGCCCTTTATTGATTATCTGCAAAAGTTCTTGCTTCTACACACATTATTCAATTCTTAATTAACAACACTGTCTGTCATTTAAAATTTTTTTTTTCTTTATATCCATTTCTAGGAAGATCATATGTAAAATCAAAGTATTTTAAGGGTCTACTTATGGAGACATTCTTGATGTATTCATTATATCATCCTGAAAGATTTGGGTCCTTTTAATAAGTATTAGTGTGTGGAAAGGTTTCAGGAGTTTGTTGAGGATGGTGTTGTTTGAGAAGCAGAAATGAAATAGTGCGAAGTGGTACTTACACGCATTATTTCCAAGAACCCATTTCTGCTGTACTGTGCAGAATACGCTGAGTGTATCTAACAGTGGTCAGGTAGAACTGTGGCTGGAAATAAATGGTATTGGCAGATGAAAATGGTACATTCCAGAGCACAGTTATACCTGAAGATTGGGTCTTCACTGGGGGCTTGGTACCTATTTGTTTTCATGAAGTTTTTCCAGGGAACAGCTGCTTATTCCCTTCACTGTGGAATGCCTATCATATTTGAATCACTGAAGTAACACGATTTTAATTCAGAGAAGTGAGGGCAGGCCAAAAGGCAGTCTGAAGGCAGAAAACCTGTGGGCAGCTCCTACATCATAAAGCTCACAGAATGCCCCTCCAAGGCTGCTTTTACCTGCAAGGAGAAGTAAGAAAAAGCAAGAGAAGTCCAGCACCCAAACTCAGACCCTGGGTATTCAACATATTCCCCTGGAGTGATGTGAACTGCACCTTCAGCAGCCCTGCATTTAACACATCTGACACAAGATAGCAAACTAAGACAGCTGCTTCCAACTGGTGTTGTCACTGGTCACGAGAGAAGAAAGGAGAAGGTGGTGAGGTAAAGACAAAAAAAGGTGAGAACAATTAACCTCTGACATTCAATATAATATATTATGGTCATCACCAGCTTAATTGAGGATAGAAGCTGCATCAGGAATATGCTCTAACATGTGTAAAAGCTTTGCAAGGTTCATTTGCAAAATGCCACGTATTTGCATTATCTGGGAGAAATTTGCATTTCTGTTCCCCAGTCATTTTCAGACAGGTGAATGCTAATAAGGATCCCCGGGTAACAAAATATTAAGAAGATTTAGAATGTGAAAAGCCACTTAATGTGGTTAAGAGTAACCACATTAAAGTGCAGGTCATCTAATAGTTTAAAGGAGGATGCAATTCTCATTGTTTCTCAGAAAAACTTTAGTCATGAGACCTTCCAGTGACAGGCACAGGCCAGCACACAATATGCTGTCTTGAAGCCTGGAGACCGAAGTCGTCTTTCTAGATCCATCAGTTGTTTCATTTTCTTGGGCATGTTGTTTTGCCATTTATCCTGGGGACAGGGCAAATGTCTGCACACAGACTGATTCTGCATCTCAGCACACACAAGCTCTACAAAGCACCTTGCTGACAGACACAAAACACACTTCAGCGGGCAGGGAAGAATGGGTGGTTTGGTTACAGTAAATAGGAGCTGGCAGTAAATGAGTAATATCTAATTAGGTCTATCTGCAGATTCCTCGTCCCTAAAATGGAGCCACTGGAACTCCATTTCGTTGTCGTACAGTTTCACATCATGGGGGTAAAAGTACGACAAAATGTTTGGAATCGCTTGAATTCTCCATATTAATAGAGTGACCTGCCATCTGCTGCTCTGCCCACACTTACGGTCTGTTGCTCCATACTTAAGCATCCATTCACAAGAGAGGAATGTTTGTGTGGCAGGCAGCTAGGGCTCTATTGTATAGCTCTTTACAAACATTGCAGTGTGTTTTCCCAGGCATTTTTAGCTGTGTCTCTAAACACTTTTTTGCTTGTGTGATTTTGTTTCTTGGGTTTTTTCACCTGAAAAAAACCAAATCTCACAGCTTAGTGAGACACTGTTAGTGTTTTTGAAATTTAGAGATACATGCACACACATATATAATATTTTAATATAGATTTCTATGCATATATACATATGTATAAAAGTACAATTACAGACAGATGGGATGAATATCAATTTTGGAATCAAATCCTGCTGTAACTGAGTCTAGAGAGACACTTTTAGGGCAATTAAGTATTATTTTTGCCAACAAAACTGCCTTGGGAAGTTCCTCGCACTGCCCTGACCCAGCTGCTGCCCCTCTGCTGCAGTTTGCCGTCTCCTTGACAGAGGCAATGCAATTGTTTGTGGAACACTCTGTGTCTCAGACCCTTGATACAATCCAGGGAAAAAAGAAAAACACCAGGAAAAAAAGGCTTTTGTTCTTGTTTTTTGTTTGTTTGTTTGCTTTTCAACACAGATCTCCCTAATCTGGTCCATGAAATGATCCCACAGGCAGTTGTGCTGGCACATCTGAATGAGTGTGGGAGCAGGCATAGAGGGCTGAAGGGCAGTGGAGGAAGGGCAGCTCATTTTGCCACCAAGGAACACACACCACGTAACTAATCCCAACAGCTCTCAGCAACAATGAAGCAGAACTTAAAACCTTCTAAACTATTGCTGTATTTGATTCATGTATTTGACTCTTTAAATATTCTAGTATTTTTTTAAAAAATACTCTCTTTTGTTTTTTCACTAAGGCATACTGACAAGAGACTATTCATTTCTTCCAAAATGGAGTTTCAGACACTGAAATGCAGCTTTAAGCTAAAGGAATTTTTTTTTTTTTTTTTTTTTGGTAGCATCTTTCTTGTCAGTGAAATAAACAACCAGCATGTATTTCCAGTTGGTGCTCAATTCTTCCTCATATTTGAGTCAGGCCTTGTGCATTATTATATGAGTGCTATTGTTACAGTTAAACATATACAGATCACTGGGTGTTTGCTCCTCAATGAAGCAATTTTTTCCCCTAGGATAAGTAGTTTTGGGCATTTTATTTATGGAAGGCTCAGTACTGAACATGCTCATGCAGGTCCAGCAAATAAGTGTGTGCTTAACCTCGGGGGTATAATTTCTGCTGCACTCATCAGGGACAATATTTACCTGCTGAGAGCAAAGCATGGGTCTCACTGGATTAGAGCTAGCATGCTCAGAACTTCCCCAAACTGAGCTCATAGCTAATTGAAGTTACTACATGTGCTTCAATAGGAGTTAGTCACCTGAATGCCACTGGAGATCTGGTTTTAAGGATTCTTTGGAATCCTGCTAATCCCTTTTTCTCAGTCATGTTTTACTGCAGTCTATACACAGCTGCATGCTATTTATGCTTCTAGAACTATCCTTTTAACAGTTTTAAATTGGTTTCCTTATCCTTTATTGTGTCTCTGTATTTTTTTTCTAGTATGAAAGCAAACAGGTGCCTCTGTCTAACCTTCTTTGTTCTAGTCAGTACTGGATCTATTTATGCTATGTCATAATTTATTTGCTCCTTTCTAAAGCATTCACCTTTATAATCACCATGCACACAGGAGACATCTTGCTATTCCTTTGATACTTTTTTCCTTGTCCTTCTCTGGATCCATTTGCTTTACCCTTTTTGAAGGGCTGTGCCCAGAATTGTAAGCAGTATTCAAGGTGAAAGTACACTCTCAGTTTACATTATGAGACATTCTTACTGGCATTCTTTTTACTTTCTTAAGATAGACCTGTTCATTTTATTTGAATCTCAGTTTCTATCAACATGTGGTTTTCATCAAGGACACTATGATGAAGGCTTTTTTATTTTTTTCTGCAGGCACACCCATGTAGAACTCATAGGTCTACCTGCAGTTCAGTATTTTGCTGTCAATTTGCTTCCATTCAAATTCCTTGACTACTAACATTTTGTCTTGGATTTATATGTCTCTTTCTCAGGCCCTTCTCAACCCAAAGGTTCGAACATGGAGAAATGACGGTACTCATCCACACACCAAATCGTGGCTGAATTACCATTTAATTTGTCCTTGCTTCAACTGTTCCCCAGTACAGTTCAGGGCATTCTCCACACCCACATCCTGCTAAGGTGACAGTCCCACTGAATATATAGGTAGGCAATTCCTCTTCCCCTTCCATCCCTACAAATGCATATGAATAAGCAAGAAGACAAGCAGAAGTCCTACACATTCAGATCTCCATATTCCCAGGATGCAATTTCTTGTTGTTTCAGCAGCAAATTCCTCTACCCAGGAGTGAGGGGCTCCACTGTCCGGAGATTGGCACACTCTGTGTTCCTAAGACAGTTCATTCCTTTTTTCCTGTAACAATGCTATTTTGCATTCTTCACAAGCTTTGCTTTATCCTCCTTTGCTTCTTTACACACACAGTGATAAATTTGCTCCACCCTTCCAGTCAAAAAGTTGGGGTTTTTTAATTTATTTTGCAAGTCAACCCCTCCCTGGGCTGAAAACAAACTGCTTACTACAGCCTATGCTGCTGACAACTTAGCAAATCCTAATTAATTGTATGACCCTTCTTTCTCATCCCACAACTGCATAGCTGCCTTTATGGCCTCCCGAGGGACATCGTCAGGAAATCTACAGCAGGTGGGAGAGCTCATGTGTCATCTCCTACAAATGATGGCTGAGCGACTACTTACCCAAGCTCAAGCACAGATAAGTACCCTAAAATTAGCTGGGCATTTGGTGGCAGCAGCTGTATGTAGCAATGCACTGCAAGATGTAGAAACAGATGGCATTGCAGAAAACACGGATGTTGTGTTTGTTGTCTGACTGGAGGCCTCTCTGCCTCCTTCCTCTGACATCTTCTCAGAGTATTGGTGGGATAAAATGGGATTCCCTTTCTGCCTGCCTTTCTACGGCTTCTGTAGTCAGCTTCTCTGGAACTTCCCTCCATTCAGAGTTGGTCATTCTGACCGCTTCTCTTCTGCTTCTGACTTCTTTATATTTGGGCCTTCTTCTTTTGTATCTTTTTCACGACTCTCATTTCACGTGGTGGCAATAAACACAAAAATATGGTTCCTAGGGTATGCTGACATTCATGAGGGGAACAAGTGTACATATTAGCATTTACTTCAAAGCAGTCAAAGGAAATATTTTAAATATTTATGCCAAAGGATGTGCATGGATGCATGTTGTGCCAAAAAAAAAAAAAAAAACCCAGAATACCTAAAAAAAAAAAAGTTTTTTTTTTTTTAGGTATTCTGGCTTTTTTTTTTTTTTTTTCTTTTTCAGAAGAGAACCAGAAATGGATATCAGTAAAGTTTTAACAAAGTTCTGGCAAAGTTTCCCATTACTTCTTTCAAAATCAAGGAATTTCTTGCAGTTTAGTTGAACTTTAAGGCAATTCAGTTCAAAGAGATTTCCTCAGCACAAGTCCCTGAGCTCTGTCACATAGAGATAGCTCCAGACCTGGGACACCCACTGATTTTCTTACTGCAGCAGTAGTATTACACAGTACTTCTTGGGGGGCAGGAGGAAATTAAAACAGAAAAACTGATTAATAAAACTGTGAATTTCAGAGGAGGCTAAGTGAGCGTATCAGTGTGTCTCAAGGTATAAGGGGGTGTAGTGTCCACTGAGGTAAGCGTTCCACAGCCTCCAGAACACGTGGGAATAGATTGCTGCTTCAAATGCCCCAGATTAGCTAATCCATCCCCACAGGATGAGGTGGCACAACCTGCAGGGAGACCACTGATATGTAGGTATTTGCACCCAAGGCCTAGCACAGACACGCAAAAATAGAGTCAAACACCTATCGCTTCCAAAGAGCTGGTGGTCTTCCCTCAGCAGGACCAAGGACATCCCTCTCCTCAAGAAGTACACCAGCAGCTAAATCTTCTTCTCTTGGGCCTTCTGCCTCTCCACTCTACTGCTCTGTAACTTCCCCCTCCCACTTTTCCTTTCACACCCATCTCCTCCTCACCCTTCCTAAGTGTCCCTCCATGGCATGGTTTTATGAAGTCACCCTGGCCTTTGACTTTGCTTTGTTGGTGCTGATACAGCTCTCCCAATCTGGCAGACGTGTGCTCCTTCCAAAAGAGCTGCTTCACTGCTTCTTTACTTACCCTCTTCCCTTTGAAGCCCTCCTCTCTGTGAAGGGCAGAAGTTAACTGGGTCTACCCATGAGGGACCCACCCTGGAACAGGGACACTCAGAAGCAGCCTGGCAGGAAAATCAGTGGGTGACAAAAGGGCAGCAGAAGAGCATTATTGCTTGCTTCTCTACCTCCTGTGCTGCCCATAGACTCACAAAGGTCAGCAGAGACTGGAAATAGATGCTTTACCTATGTTGTTTGTAAGTGCTCAAATTCTTTTTTACTTTTGACTGTAAGATTTTAGGTTTTGGCAACAAATGAAATAAAATTTTCTCACTAGAGTCTGCTTTGTCCAGACACCCTCTAAATTCACTCTGCCCATGGGACCTTCAGTCTACAAATGTAAGTGTATATGGACAAAAACAGGGGGTGCATTCTTATGCTCCAAGACACAGCTTTCCCTAAGTCCTTTTGCCCTATAATAGCTATGAATGTAAACCCTGTGCACTTGCAAACTAGATGACAAACTTGTGTTCACATACTCCTGACAAACACAAGCCACAAAATCCCCAGGCATTCACCAGCCTGCTGAACATTGTTGTGACCTTCACTCTGACATAGGATAGAGTGGCTGGGGGCAGAAAGAAGTTGCTGATCTGTGATTGCTTTTGAGGCAGTGAATCATAGTCATGTTATCCCAGAACAACAGGATTGCGTATCTTCCAAATCACTGAAAATTTCAATTTCAGCCCACGAGTGGCATTGTATGACCTGTTTTGATAAGAGTTTCTACCTACCTTTCATCAACTGAAAATAACCGAACTGCAATCTTTGGACACTTTGCAGTCTTCCTTACAGTTTCTACAATCTTTCCTGTTAATTAAAATCTTAAAATGATATTTACATTTCATTACAGGATCTTCAGCCTCCAAGCATTGTAATGTGTGACAATGTTTGTAAACCAGCATGGACATTAGGAACCACAGTGGCGAGGCACTGTTTTCTTGTGGAGAGAAACTCTATCAGAATTTGGGGCACCAATTTTTAAACATTTTCCTTTTGTTTAATTTTGGGGAAAAATCACGGACTGTTTCTTCACAGGAGGTGTTAGGGGTGACACTGTTTGCTTGCATTTCAGCAGCTATAAAGCAAAAATTTGCATAGTTCCCAACTTCTGCCAGAGCACACAATGAATGGAGAAGAAATATACTAAAATTTATAAGTGTAGGCATACCTTAAGGAATTGGATATCAAGGTATAAATGCTTTCTGTTCCTTAGGAATAAATATTGTTGCAATCACAGGCTCTCACTGTTCTTCTGAAACTTAAATGAAATCCACTTTTTGGCTATAAAGTATGTATTATTCATTTTGCCCAGGTTAACTTTATTTTTCTTTTAAAGGAGCCTTGACATTTTAAACTGGCATTTGTGAATTTAGTGTAAATCTTTGCAGTATTAACCAGGTGAGAAGTTGGCTGCAGAAAATGAGAAATATGACCTGTGGAATAGCCCATTTAAACGGAAGCATGAGTTAGGATTCAGCCTATTTACAAGCACTAAACAAGGTGCTCAAGCATCTTTGCACTGCCTTTCTACAGACACTGCTCTACCCCAGTGCCACAATAGTTGTTGAGTTATATATAAAATAATTCTTTTTTCCATCTCTTTCCTAAGAAATTAATTTTAAAATTAGTAGTACTAAGTAAAAATTACCTGAGGATAATCACTTAAATATAAAATTGAATTAGGTCTGGCCATGTTCTAACTCACTTTGCCTTCGTCTTTCACATGCCTCTAAGCAAGTAAATTTTGCTAACCTAAGTGCTGAATAAAAGTTTTGGAATTCACAGTGGAGACAGTGTATTTTAGGACCTTCAGTGCTGTTTACACAGAAAGCGTCTGACCTTCCAAAATCCTTTCACACATCCTTAGTGCAGAGACCAGATGATGGTTCAGGAAATGTTTTGGCCACACCTTCTGATAATTGGAACTGCAGATGCAGCCATATTACCAGAGTGGTAAATGTTCATTGCAAAGTTAATTTGGGGAATTAGCATCGGGAAGGATGAGCAGAAAAAGCAGTCAGGTTGAAAAGCCAGAGCATGTCACTGTCTCTACTGGTGATACAGTTGTGTTATTGTTTCTGTATATTATATTACTGTTTATTAAGGCTGCAGAAAGCGGGGCTGCTCCTTTGAAGAGAAATACTGGAGAACCTGTCTGTCTTTTTGAACAAAGTGCTGGAATATAGTCAGCAACTTAGTGTTTTAGAATGGGCACTGTAGATGATTTCCAAAAGGGGCACTCTGGGTGCACCAAGAGTATAGTCAAAAGGTGGGACTCCAATGAATTTAGCTGCAGCTCTTCCATTGTGGTAATAAAGCCATACCTCTCTCACATAAAAACCATCTTTCTTTCCAACCATTACGTGGATCTCTGCCTCCCTACAGAAACAACAAGACAAAGTCAGTAAGAAATGTTTCACAGTTGAGCATGACTGGTTTTGAGTGGGGGGCAACTGCGAAACAACACAAGGAGAAACCCCCATCCCTTTGTTTTTTCCCTAGAAACACTGCCCTGAAAAAAGTGAAGAGCTCGAAGATGAATATTGACTGAAACTTACTTTGAACTATGAGCAAATGCCTTGCCTCCCAGTCTTTAATTCTTTGAACATTAAGGGCCACACAAGTAGAAAGGTATTATCTAAAAGATACCCAGCTCTCTCATACGCTTTTAGTCCTAACACAGATCTCTGAGGCTCATGAACTTTGGCAAACATGAGAAGTCAAAAGGGTCTCTTCCTATATCAGCTGCTGTGAGAACATAAATGAGGATGGGCAAAGGATGTCAGATATCAAATGGTAAGTGAGAGCAATAACAGTGAATGGGTGAAATCATCCACCCAAGCAGCTGAGACTAGAAGGATTCCTAGGGAAGTACTGAACAAACCAGGCAGAATATTTCAGTGCATATCAGCACAAGAGAAAAAAAGTCTCCAGTGGAGAAAAACTGAAAATCTGAACTCACGCTGTGAAGGAGGCTAAGATTAACAAAATTCATTCACCTTTAAACTTACAGAGAATGAATAAAATAAATGTTTCAATCAAAACATTAGAAGATTGTTGCACCCATATAAAAACTCTGCACTTGGTCATCATGTGGTCCCAACAGCTGGCAAAAGGAGGCAAGGCATCTGATTGCTTTGTAACAGCCTTTCAAATATCTTTCATATTGATGTTGGAACATCCTGCAGAAAGAATAATTTCTAATGGAATTACAGATGATTTTAAAAATGAGGTAAGGCAGTGACAGCACAAACTAGAGCAGCTATAATCTCCATAAAGTGTGTGGAGGCACACCAGGCAAAGAAAAATCTGTGCATGGCACAAGAACAAATGCAAAGGCTGACATAAGATTGCACAGTAAGCTCTGTTTAAAAAGAAATTGTGTGATAGCAGATCAAGGAAACAAATGCACACTTGTATTCAAGAAAGAGAATGAGCTTAGGCAAAAGCCCCCAACAAATCTCAGAGCTGTGAGCAGCTAACAAAATCCTCATAGATGACAGCTTTGAAGAAAAGTAGTTTTACAGGAAAGGCACTGGGCTGAGCCTCAGGAGGTTGGTGTCCCCATTGCTACACTGCTGCACATGTTCTCTGGGACTCTGGAGGAGAAAAAGATTCAGCAAAGCTTTCCTTTATAGAATGGAGAGAATATTTCCCTTCCTTGACATCCTTAGCCTTATGTATTTATCAGGTATGAAAATCTTTGCATTCTCTCTCAGCGAAACCTGCCAGGATTTAGTGTGGAAAACAGCATTCAAGCGACATCTTATAGAAGAGAGTGTGTACTAAGAGAACCCTTCTGAAAACCTGCAGACTCAGAAGGAGAATCTGAGGCCATGAATACCACTTACACAGAGGATGTCTTTCATGAAATTGCAGGGAGGCAGAATCCAGTCACTTCCTTTCATGTCAGTCTACGTACTTTCATGCTCTACAGATTGTCAGCAGGCAAATCTTGCAACCAAAATGGGGTTTCTTGAAGTCCATTGGCACACATTTAACCAAAGGGACCTCTAATGGTCCCTTTGAACTTGCTGTGAGCAGACTGAAAGACATCCCAAGGTCCATTCCAGCCCAACTGATTCAGTGACTCTATTGTACTATGAAATGTCCAAATTAATGACATGATTTCTGTCCAGTGCATGGCACAATCAGATCCTGATCTTATTATATGGTCTGAGACAAATAACATACCACTGCGAAAGCAGCAGGTCCAGCTCCACTCCTGAGTATCTCCATCCATCCTGCTCCTAGTGTGCTCGCCCACTGCTCACTTTGGTGGCTTTCATACTCATGTCAGTCACACAGCAAGACACAGCAGCCCAATCAGATGGCAAAACGACAAGACAAAGCAGTTTCATTTGAGATCAGATGAACCATTGTAACAGAATCAGGAGGGAAAGCTGATGGCTGTGGTCAGAGATGGGGAGGGGAAAAGGGGAGGATGGAGAAAGGAGGAGTCAGAAGAAAAGTTACTACAGTTTCCCCCTTTAGTCACTGGTGAACTTGTACATCAGCTCAGCCAGACTGTGAAAACATATCCTAAAAACCATAGTTAATTTAGATCTACAATTAATCTCAAAACTATTCCACTCTACCCATCTCCTATCCAGATGCTGTTTGCAGTGAGCAGGGGTTTTTGAACCTCAGCAGAACTCTGAACTCAAGAATTAAGTAGTGGTGACCATGGCACAGGATGGAAAAAGCTGTTGCTCTTATGTGCTGTGTGATGGCACTGCAACATGGTGAAAGAAAAGGTGGGAAAATGAGGATGGTAGAAAAAATCTAGTCTGAAGGGCTTGACCCTTTACAACACAAAGTGTTATGAGCCAGGATGGAGGAGAGCCAGAGCTTTCCATTCAAGGAAGGGACATCCCTGTGCCTCTGGGACAGAGTTCTCTCACAGTTTGTCAGCAGCAGAGGCAAACTGAATCACTGGGGCAGTGCGGGACGGACAGTGAGGCTGTGAGGAACAGGCAGGTGTTGGCACAGGGAAACTAAGGCAGTTCCCTCTGCTTCCTCTCCTCTGCTGCCTTCTTTCCTGCCAGGCCCAACTAGCAAAGCCAGTCTTCTTTTCATTGCTTATTACTTCTCACCAGAGGCAGATTTATTTTCACACCCCCTAGTTCAGCCAGTGACGCTGCTCTCACACAACAGGACAATGATCAGCCCTTTCTGAGGGGCCTGCTTTGCTGCCCATTACAGGCAGTTTTCTGCTTTAATTTTCCCCAAAGCCATCCCTGCCACCTCATCTATTCCTACCAAGAAGTGTAAATCTGAACAGGATTTCTCCTGTTCAGAAACACACCTACTCACACTACAAATGCTGCTAGGTTTTCCATCATCAATGTCCTCAGTGATGATGTCCTCATTTCCCCGAACATACACAGTGCTCCTAATTATACACTTTCCGATCTATTCTGAATGGAGCAACATGATGACTGCAGTGCAGTGCTCTGTAACCTCTTAACGGGATATGTCTTTCTTCAGTGACCTGCCTGTTGCAGAAAAACAACCCTGTGTGTGTGTGTGTCTTTGATCCCATGACTATGCAGCAAAAAAAGCCAACCCCAAAATGCAGTACAAGGGCCATAAATGGAAAACAAGTCTCCGATGCAGGAAAAATTATACATTGAGGCAAAATCTCAGGATAACCTAGAGCTGCTCAGATCATCATAAGTGGTACAAAAATATCAGTGATAATGGACACACAGTTTGCTAGGCAGAAGAACACATGCTATGTAGCAATGGCTTTGTGAGGAAATGGCACTTCGGGACAGTCAAAATAGGGATACAGAAGACTGTAAGAAGCGACGACGTAACAAGGAAGCATCTTTCCAGACAGAATAATCCCAGAGCTGAAAGTATACTCTGTGTACTATGAAGGAAAATTTAATCCCAAAGACTGAAAATTACTCACTCCACAATAATAGGGACAGATTCAGATCACCACGCTTTCTTCTAAATTTGACCTTCCTTACACCTTAAAAGCATTTAAGACCAGGTTTTCAAAGCAAATCTCTTCTAAAAGGTTGCTGTTACCACTGTGCTGTGCTAAAATGGCAGCAGTGGCTGGCTCCTCCGTGCTCTTGAATGGAGAAACACATGTAGCTCCTAGGGCTACCTAGAAATGGAGAAGGCCTTCTGTTCCCATCATCTGACCAAATGAAGTGTAGCCTGAAGGAGACTGCATGGTTTAGGAACCTGAAGAGAAAAGAAGTTTTGAGAATACCTCCTGCTCATATCTGGTAACTGTGGGACCACTAGAGCTTAGTACCAGAAAGGGACCACATTTTAGGGCAGTGAAAGGTAGCTTACTAGGGAAAAGTGAATTCAAAACAGCCTGATTCACATTAGGACTGTGCATAGGTTGTGTGCACTGATGACTCTGACCATGTATGAAAGTAAAATTGTTTCCATTCTGGTTGTTTTAATGATGCAGACTGCTGTAGTCTATTTCCATTATTTACTCAAGTTCTTCCTCTCCCTGGTCTGAATATGTGGGATAATGCTTGGTAGGAATAAAACCTTTCTTTGGTTCAGCAGAATGTGTTGGTTTTCAGCTACCACAGGCTACCTGCTTTATTTTCGTCACTGTTTGCGGGCGGCACCAGCTGGTGCTAACACAAAAGAACAGCCCCTTGGGCAGCACCACCGTAGCCTTGCAAAGCTCCCACAGATGAGCTGGGGCCACTTTTGCCACAGGGTGCCAAACTGGTGCCTCCGCTTGCCCGCCCTGCCCTCCAGCTGTCCACCCCAAAGCCTCAGAGAACATTCCTGTCCCTCAGTGGTACCAGCTTCACAGTCCTGCATGTTCATCTGACCCACCAGAGAGGAAAGTTTGGAAAGATTGCTGGAGAGGGCTGGCATGGCAACACATGGCCCTTTCTATTTAGGGGTGAAAGCCTCCGGTGGATGGGCGGCAGTGACAGCTGGGGCAGTAATGTTTTCCTTGGCCACAAGGGTTTTCCCACTGAATGAGTGAGCTAGACCTGTTTGGGATACAAGGACAGGGTTGCTGCTTGAGCAAGTAATTTCTTCAGAAGAGATATGTAGTTCATTCTACCAAGAAAAAGCACTAATTTGACTTTTCAAAGTTTTTCCCTCCTGTAAGGTCAACTCAGAGAAGAGTTCAGCAAACCCAGAGCTGTATTTCTATTCTCTGGATGAATGGCTACCCTGAATTGTTAGTGAGGTGCAGTTTAAGAGAGCTGGTAATAGATTTGCCAAAGTCTTCTCTGTAGAATCGATATTAGCTTGTACTCCTAATAGCATTTCAAACCATCGTGTACTGAAGCCCTGACCATATGGGCCAGGAAATGGCAATGTGATTAGCATTTCTCCTCTGCTGGCCCCCAGTATGCTACCCTGTGGCTATTACAGCCATCTATTTTGCATTCTGGATCCCCTGTGATATTGGCAATAAACAGTAAACAGTGCACTTGGTAATAACTTCTCCAAAGGAAAAAGGAAAAAAATACCCAACCCTCAGCAAAAAAGCATAATGTAGACACACTCTGTAGGAGTTTCCAACATGGTTTGCAGCAGCTACTCAGGCATCAGTGCCAAACAAAATTATCTGAGTGGTAGAAAAAGGTCCCCAAACAGCTGCCACCAGCTGTAGCAGGCCAAGATAGCAATAATGAAAGGAAGACTTTTTTTCCTTGAGCATTACAAGAAATGGAAGCAGAAATTCATAGGGTGTCTGCACCTTCTAAAGACTCTTTTGTTGCCCATAATCTTTATAGAAATTTACATATGTCACCATCTGCTGGCACCCTCCATTACTGCATCTCAATATTATGTTACTCTACAAGAAGATGATTCATAAAATTCCAATGACTGTGTTTAGAAAAGAGTGGATTGGAGATGTCAGTGTAATGAAAATGGCCAAATTGGGGTGAAACCACCAGAGCCTGAGATTAGTTTGCAGAACTTCAGCCCATATTTTCTCCTGGAAAACCACACAAGAGGTTTTAGAAAGCCATGCCTGGGAATGGGAGAAGAGACTGCCATCCAGTGTAACTAGCTACAGAATAAGAGGGATTTGTTTGATTGCTTGTTATGGATGAGAGAAAGGAGAAGGTCTAGAGGCAGCCAGGGATAAAGTAACACTTTAATCAGTTTGTTGTCCAGTCCCTAGGATCCTAGCTTTTGCCTTTCCATCCTTTTTGCTTTACATCTGCCTTAGTTCTTGTCCAAATTCCAATCCTGCAGTCTCTAATTTCAAATTTTTTTACAGCAATCTTCTTTGGCTTCTTTTGAAGGATGGTTGGAAGCTCCACCTTGTAACTCTTCTGGACAGTAAATCTGCCAGTAATGCTTTCTTTGTCCAGAGACAAAACTCTTCACCATGGATCAGTGTAATGCTCACAGGCTAGCATTGTGTAATGGTGAACCTAGGGAGCTTTACACATTTAATATAAAACAATCTTCCATAAATTAATCTCTGAGTGAAAATATCATATAAAAAAAAATATTTAAATATGCCACATGGTAGCTTTGTTCTTCTGCAGACATGGGTTTGATATGTCCATCTACTTCACGGCTTCTCTTCAGAACTAAAAAAGCTGTGGTCAAACTGCAGGGAAGTGAATAGAAATGGGGCATCCAGGGAGGACCAGCTGGGTAATATTTCCTTCCAGGTAAATTTACTCCAGTCTTAACTTCCAGTCGAAAATGGTGTTGGTCTAGATGAATTTACTGTGGAAAGAAACTGGAATGTTGTTTTCATTATGCTTTTTCTTCAGGATAGAAAGCACTTTGTAGACCAAAAGAAAAAAACCTGCTTTTTTAACAATGAAGACCAGACATCAGAGAAGCACGGGGAAAAAAACGTGAACAGCAGAATGGAAATCTCAGAGGACAAAATGTCAAAAATACACCATAATTTCTTGATTTTGTCATCTTTCTCATTGCCTCTGAAATGAACAACCAGGTGTCTCTCAGTAATAAAAAAGGAGTTTGGGGATTATTCTTTTTGGTGAGGGTGGATTTGATGGAATTTCCATCCTCACACTCCAGGCTTGAACTCGGCTTCTAAAAACTGAAACTTCAAATCATCACTTTACTTTCATCATCAGTTTTGACACTGGTCTATTAGTCTTTGTCAAGGTCTCGTATATATTTTACATGATTTGCGTTACTTCACATTTTTGTGGTTTTTTTACATTCAGGAGACATGCTCTAAGCTTCAAATAAGATTTGAAGATAAGAGTTAAATTCCGTACTTTTTTTTAAGAAACAAGTCACGTTTCAGAAATAGCTTTATCTAGAAAAGAATTTGAATCTTTCCATAGCTTATCATGTTTCTGTTGTATTCAGGCAAAATGTCACATATTGGTATCTGTAGGGGAGCTATTGTCAGTGACCTTTACACCACCTTGAAAAAGCAGTAGAAAGGGCTTTTTTTCCCATTTGCTCAAAGAGAGAAGAGAGGAAACAACTCTGAACTCTTTCATCAGCTGTTGAATCTTCACTTACTTCTTAACAACAGACCTTGCCCCGAGTAGGTAACATGGATCCCAGTCAAGGAAAGTAAGCCAAACTAAAAAAAAAATAAAAGCTGAGAAAACTTTAGAGCAATTTTGCATTGTTTGTGGCATTAAAAGACACAGGTTTTTGCAAGCTCAAATATTTTGGTTTTTCTTCATGAGTTCCTTCACACAGGGTCGCATAACCGTGAGTGCTCCACTGTTCAAAACCAAAATTAAGACCAGTTTGCACAGTGTTGTAGATTAAACAAGAGAAAATGTTAGGCAATTAAACGCTAATGATTCAAGCTGGGTGCTTATGTTTTGTATTACTTGCCTAATAATGTTAGCATTTAAATGGTCAGCTTTGAAGTTAACAAACAGCCCATTAAGATGCAACCGGGGAGTTGTGGGCTCTTTGGGTGCTATTGTTTCAGTCTGGCTGGCTGCAGACTCAACAAAACAGCAGCGGTGGGATTTACTTAGTGAGGACTATTTTTGCAATTGGTAGGTCTAGAAGCCTTTTTTCTTTCTTTTAGTGAAAGCTCGTATTATTGAGAACACAGCGTGTGGGAAAAGCCTAAATCTACTCATTTTCTTCTGAGTCCTGGGATTTCTATTGTCCCTGCTGACCGCTTAAATACAAATCAGTTGGTTCCCAAGCTCTGTACAGTGATCATCCTGCTGCAGCCATCAAAATTCTACCAGATTGCTGACTCCGAGATGGTGTTTCTGGATGCTTGCAGGGGTTAATATAAAAATGTACTCCTGACAGTAAAAGTTAAAGGAGCTTCAGTGATGAAAATTGCATCACATAATGAGAAATCCTCAAAGCAGTGGCTACTTAAAGGACAGAAATAAGATGTAATTGTCAATGGAACAGAATATTATCCAGGATAATGGGCTCCTGCAGATGCAAGAACAGCAAGGCAAAGCCAAAGCATTTAGGGAAAGTAAATGGCATGGTGCAGCTCAGGTTCGTTCTTCTTCAAAGTGCACAACACTGATCCAGTGGCAATGGTCTGTTATTCCAAATCATTGATGTAGACTTAATTATTTTATGTAATAGACGTTGATGTGGGAGTTACTTACTGTGCCTCTGTAGACCTATTGCATTAGGAGTGCCTCTGAAGAGAAAGGCACTGTGGATTTCAGTGCCTGGATTTCATCAAGCGTTTGTTATCCCTACTGTGACTGCTATTCCCAGTACTTTCCATGTGGTGCTAACCAAGGAGAGCTAGTTTTCTGCTGTCAAAAGGCAAGCGCTGTGACAGTTTGATGTTTCCTGGTGGCATCTGTAAATATTGACATTTTAGTCAGCAACAATTGATGCAACGCATTAAACATAATGGGGCTTTTTCACTGAATTTAAAGTGAATAATTTCAGGCCCTGTTTGGTGCATTAGGAGGAACATAACTGTTCTTAAACTGGCTTTGTTTTCTGATGTATTCAACATGATGTATAAATGCCAGAACAACTTCCTAATAAAGCTATATTACTTCTTGGTTTTTGATCTTTTGTGGCCTGCTAAAGGGCTTATTAAAAATGCCACAAAATATGTACTGCTAGGTCTCACATCTTAATTGAAGAAATAGGTGGTCTGGATGTTTAACAGAGACTTCTGTGTGTCAGAAATATGAAATAATGAACTAGTTCTTAGTTAGAAACATAAACCAGGTGCACTAAAACGACGCATTTCAGTTACTCCCTTGCTATCTTCATGGTCATGATGTCATTTCTGTAATTTATTACAGGTTTGGTTTTTTTTTTTTTTTTTCTGAGAATTGTTAAATAGAACAGAGCTATTTATTTTGATCTGCTGTTCCATCCTGGGTTAACTTAGGGAGACTACCCTTTAATATATAATTCTACATATTGCCACCCACACATGACATGACCAGCAAAATGATGGTCATTTTAATGCTGTGTGGGCTGCATGTAGCTGTACAGAAGAGCACAGATTTGGCCCTCTGGGTTTTATGCAGAGGCTGAATGCAATATCTTAGCAGATTGTGTAAAAAGACAAAAAACACACTCAAAAAAGATTCAGAATGCCATAATGATATAGGTAAAGGGAGATCAATAGTATGATTAAAGTACTAGGATCCCACTGGGTGTTCTCCAAGTGTCTACAGCTGTTATAATGAATGTCTGATGATTTTTCAACTAGCCCAGCTTTAATTGGGTAGGTGACTGAGGGAGTCATGTAAAGCCTGCCTTTCCTTCTGATGTCTTTCTTTTCTTTTTTTTTTCTTTTCACAATGACATTAACAGCATACTGTCAGCTCTGTGACCTTGTGCAAGGACAGTCAAAAAAGCACCCAACTCTGTCAAATCTTTCCAGAAGATCATAGTGTAGATTATGCTGTCTACATCTTGAATTTAGCCTAAATTGCTCCTAGAGAGCCTCATGACCACTTTTTAGTGCAATCTGTTTACCTTTTGCCATATATGATATTTTTGTCTGACACTTGAGAATACATGTGCATTCATTCTGAACAACTTGGCAGGCCTCTTCTACTTACTTTAATTTCTCTGGCACTGTAAATGGCCACTGTATGGATGACACAAGTCATGTAGATTACTGCAGTTTTTCCGTACTCTCTTTATTACGTGTTGCAGCATTTTAGAACAGCAGTCACAATCTGGGCTCTGCCTCTGAGTTCCAAGAAAGGCCAATTGTAAACTAGCTGTGTCTGTCTGCCTGCTAAGACCATGTCAAAGCTGGGAACTACTGCACTGGCTTCTGTAACACTTTCTCATGACCATACCTCATTCCCAGGTTCTCTGTCCCAAAGATGCAAATTCTTTGTTTTGCAGCATATTGATGGGGGGACTGAAAATGCTGCTTGAGAAGATAGAGACAACCTGAGTATGTCTATTTTTCTTAGCACTCTTCCCAGAGACATGATTTTCAATGCACTCCACTGCTGACACATTTATCCACTGAATGACTGGTGTACTCTACACCTCCTCTTCTTCAAGTCCTTTCTCCTGTGCCAGAATATCAAACTGTAGGATTTACACAGCTGCTGGGAAAAAGTGACAAAAACAACATTCCAAAGAGCAGCTTTCATGTGGGAAGGTATAAGCAGTCTGTGAGAGCATTGGCTGCATGGCATGCAGAAGTTTCTCTTGCTAAATTTGCCGTTGAACACATTCATAGATGTTCCCACTTGGTGATGATGTCATACTGTAGAGAATTTACAACACTTTTTTGAAAAGAGGTTTTATTGTCCTTCCTATGCCTGAAAGCCCTGCCTTGAGCATGTCCCAGGCTTTCTTCTGGTTAGTCCTTGATTTCTGCCTTTGCATGGTTAGGGAATAATTTGCTCACCATGTCTGAAGGTGCTTCAGAGCTCCCTATCAGCTGAAAGACTCTCCATGACTCTCTGTATGCTGCACTTACTTGGCTACCCAAGTTTACCCCTCTCCATCACAAGGGACAGCAGTCCCCAGTTCCTTCCTTGTGGAATTTCAGCAGTACTCAGGAGCGGGTGGATCCTGCACTGGAAGGCTGAAGCCTACTGTCTTCAAGCCAAGAAAGAGTCAGTCTGGGAGAGTATGGTTCTGCACCAGGCCTGATCTGTTCGACATTCAGACCTAGAAGAATGACCAGCACTGCTTGTGGTGGATACAGAGAGATTGCTTCCAGAACAGTTAATATTTGACACATAAATATAACCAAACCATTCTCTATGACAACTACTGACTGCCCACTCTCAACAGATATAGATTAAAACTATGTATAGCCATCTCTTCATTCTCTTGTACTATGCAAGGAGATGCAAAACAATTCATATACAGTCAGAATTGCCAAAAATGTTGCCACCAAACCTTTACTAATCACACATTTAAAATAAAAAACCCAGCTTTTAAAATATTGATTTCTATGTTTTCTGTTTTACTCAAGGCAGAAAAATATTTCTAAAATTCTTTTGATGTTTTAGAGTTTACCTAAACTTAACAGAAAACTAGGTGTACTTCAGTTTTAGTTGCAACCAAAAAAGATGTCAACAACGACTGTTCATACACAAAACACCCTTTTAAAAATGTAAATTAAGTGCTTCAAAATGTTACTTTCTAGGGCAAAGTTATTTTATATCAGCACAGCTTTATTCTCACTGGAAGCAATGGAATGGTTGGCATTGGTGTCAGTGGAAGTGGTTTAGTGGGTCGAACAGATGCAGCACTGTGTATAACAGGTTAAAGTGAGCTCAGGAAGCAGAAAATTAGAATTTCACTTGCCAGTCTCACCGTCTGCTTCTTCAGATGACTAACTTTGCATCACCTTCTACCTGGATGTCATTCAGTGCTTTCGCTTTTTTGGCCAGGCCTGTCCTGATTCCACCACCTTTCTTGGCTTACCTCTACCATTAATACACTTGCAACATCTTCATGCAAAATGGCTGGTTCCCAAGGTGTCATTCATCTGGAATCACCAGTGGATGGAACTGAGTAATTAAATCTCAAGAAAGAAACCTTATGAACAGTTTATTTAAGACGGAGGTAAAATGGGAGAGGCAATGGGCCCACAGAAAACCCGGGGCCCTTGGAATACCTGTGGTACTGATGTTGGAGGCACCTGCAGCGGGGGAGAGCCCCCCACTGTTATGTGTGATAGCTGAGTGGGGATCCAGCTGTGCCTGTGACATTAGAGTCCCTCTACAATTGAACAAACATATCAAAGGGCTGCATCAGATTGTGAAAAGCAGAACTACTCGAAGCAATTCACTTGGCTGCTGCCATTCTGTTTTGATTGATATGAACAAGTCTTATCTTCAAAAATACATACATCTAAAAGGAGTATTTCTATAATCACTTCAGATTGCATCTTAGAAAGGAAGAAATTTTTGCCTCCTCCCTGCCCCTCCTCCTCCTCTTATGTTCCCTCCACTCTTGAAAAGTCTTATGCATGGCTAAAACATATGCTAAATGTGGGAGGAAAAAAAGGTACCTTCCAAATCTTCATGTCTTTGACAGTAAAGCAGCTGTATATATCCCTCTTCTTTAAAAGCATGAATTAGGGCTGAAGAACTACTACTCCAAAATCTCTTACCTTTTGACAGATCATTTTTGTGTGTGGTGGCTGTGGTTGTCAGCAGCAGTTTGTCAAGCTTGGAACAATATTTGATATTGGAGAGAAGGACCACTTTTTTTCTTTTAAAGAAGAGGAAATCTGGAGGGAGAATGACTGTCCATGCACAGCTGTGCATGTATTTTCAGTTTGGCTCATCTAATCTTGCAGTCCTTGTTCAACAGTACAGATCTTGCAGGCTCTACAAGGCAGAGCTGCAGGCTAGAGGATGGGAACCCTGCCTCCATCAGTCTCAGCACGGAGACTCAACTCTTAGTCCAGATACAGCAGCAGTGCTAGTGGACAACACTTGCAGTATCAACAAATTTCCTCCCACAAGGTATGCTGAATGTGATTGTGGCTATACAGGGAGTGACTTCAGTCTTCTATATTCTTAATAGGTAATAAATTGATTTCTAGGAGAGCAAAAAAATATTTTGGTTTTAAAAGCTGATTCTAACAAAGAAAAAATTTCTAAATATCAAGAGCTGACTACAAAATCTTTAGGGAGAACAAAACAAGAGACCAATAGCCACAGGAAGAGAGAAAAATGCAGCAGATTTTGATGAAGAAAAGAAGTCCCCTAAAAGGACAGCTGTACTTAAAAATAAAGAGGAAGAAAGTAGGCAACGAAATAAAGAGAACTGACTCTAGGTTAAAGACAATTCACAGAGGTTGACCAATCATATTCAATTGCTGTGTTGGTGGTCTTTAAATAAAGGTCAGACAAAATTGTACCAAAATCCACAGGAGGATTATTAAAATGCTTATTTAAGACAGTGGGTTGCCTGTGAGAGGCAGTGCTAGTTTCACTGTATTTCTAACAGTGTTTAATTTGTTTATTATTGCAATCGAAATTACTCCTTTCTTAAAGAATTTTAAGTCTTTTTGTACTGTTCAGTACTCTCTTCCATCCACATTTCTTGCCAGAGCTCCAACAGAAACATAAATTTTGGAGTTTAAATTCTATATCTTAATCTCTGCATCTTATCAAAGCTCTCAGGCCTCACCAATAAGCTCCTATGCAAACAATCAATCAAAATATTACCCTCTGCCCCATTTGTCAATGCTCATCTTCTGCCCCTGATATTGGAGCAATGTGTCATGCACTCCATGCACTTCAAAACCTTGTCATTCCAAGACTGATGATGAAATCATGGCTGTTTACCCTTCAGCAAGCTTAGTTATCAAGCCCAAGGTGACAAAAATATTTATCTAGAATGGTCTGCTGACCTTCTGTTCTCACAGAAGTTGGATAATTGGAAAACATGTGCAGTAATACAGTCTGTAGGGCTGCACAAGCAACCCAGGTCTGTGCAGCTTCTGAATGAAACCTACATACATAGAATGCAAAAGTCTTTTAGAGCAGGAACAGCATTGTTGGATATTCTCCTTTTTTCTGTAACACATGGCAGTGCTTTAAATCAGGGCTACAAGCTTGTGAACAGTTTCCCAGTGGTTGAGAATGCTCAGTATCTGTTTGCTAAAATACCTCATCTCCTTACCCAGCGAAGGGAGGAGCTGAAACCTTCCAAAAGACAGTCCTGTATGTGACTGTGGTACATCCAAAATACTTTTTTCCCTGAATCTTGCAGCTCATGCCTGTCCAAGGCTTTGCAGCTGGACCATTTAAGCCTCCAAATACAATTCTTTAGCCTTTCAGTACCTAAAGGGGCTACAAGAGAGCTGGAGAGGGATTTCTTATATGGGCAGATAGTGATAGGGCAAAGGAGAATGGTTTAAACTGAAAAAGAGTAGGTTTAGATTGGATATTAGGAAAAAATTCTTTATTGTGAGGTTGGCGAGACACTGGAACAGGTTTCCCAGAGAAGTTGTGCATGTCCCATCCCTGGTACTGTTCAAAGCCAGGTTGGATGGGGCTCTGAGGAACTTGGTCTAGTGGGAGGTGTCTCTGCCCATGGCAGAGGGGTTGAAACCAGATGTTCCTTAAGGTCCCTTCCAACCCCAACCATTCTATGATTTATGATCTATGAATATGTGAGCATAATGGCCCTGTGAAAGGCTTAGGTTGGAAACACTGCGCTCATTAGACTAAGCAGCTTAAAACACGTTGTTTTATGAGACTCAAAAGGGATCTGTGATTGGCCCACACAGGTCTCCTTCAGAAACTTGTTGTTTTCATGGTTTTTGGGCAGCCTTCAGCTCTCACCCCCTAGGAGCCCCTCATGGCCAGCACCCGGCCCCATCAGCCAGCTCAGTGCTGCAGGCACCGAGGTGCTTTAAGACACTATTGAGCAGCTGTTGTCACTGCCCGTCTGACACAACAAAAAACAGAGGGAAAGAGCACTCCATGAGGAACAGGAAGCTAGCTGATGCTTGGCTGATTGCCACCCTCCTAACCCATCATGGTGTCCAACACCAGGGTGTGTACAGGATTTGATCTCACTGGATGTAGCATGTTCTTTCAGACAGCTCATCTTTCTCTCTTGGCAATAAAGTTGTTGCTCCCTACAAGAAGCAGGCTGAACTATTCCTAAAAGTAACAAAACTGAGCTTGCCTTGAGGAAAGTCTGCCCTACAAAGGAAGAGAAGATATTTTTTAGGAGTACTGGTGTGGAAAGTGAACCGTGGTTTGTGCAGAAGAAATCAGATTCAACAACAATTTATAAAGGATCTACAAAGATCAAGTACCTTGATGTCCTGGAAGATGTAGATGTCTAGTTCAAGCTGGTGCATGTCTTTCAAGACAAAAATTCTCAGGATGTGAACAGTCCAGTCTCTATTATCATTACCATGAGTTTAAGCCTAATTTTACACACGGCCTGAAATGGGAGCACTGTTGGGTCCTTGTACTGCTCACTGTGATATAAATATGTAAGGAGCCCAGCAACATACAGACCTACTTAAGGATTGAAACTACTCTGAAAATTGCCCTTTAAGGCAAAATTGATTTTGTAGTATGTGAGTTCTGTAACGAACATTTTCCACTGTTTTTTTGCAGAGAGTGTGCAAGTTGGTCTCCATCTTTCACAAAATGGTATTTGATATGAACTATTATTAGCTGAAAAAGATAATCTGTTCAGTGAAACATGCTCATTTTCTGATCTGAAACTGTCTCTGCTCTCTAGAAGCAACAATCCCACAGTAATTCAGAACACAGTCTCTGCTAATGCTATGCTTGATGCACATACTTATCAATCTGATAATTATGCTTAAAATAAGGGAGTGAAGTAAAAAAAAGGCTGACTGAGATAGAATTCTGATCAAATGCTAGAGGCAGACACAGTCCAGGTCTGCTAGCACAGAGTTTTACAAGAAAACAGATAAAATGCAATTTTACATTTTATTCAGTGCTGTTTATTCAGCTCTTTTTCTCTAAGAATCATTATCAATATTTTTAAGTTATTTATGCTTCTATTTCTGATGGAACTTGGGCTTGGTCAGCAAATCTTTTCCAGAATACAGTATTCTTTCTTTTTTATATTTGCTCACAGATGTTTTAGGATGAGATATTGATTATCCTGCAAATGGACAAGAAAGCAGTTGCTTTTGAACCAGAGGGTTGTTTTCCTCATTACAGCTCTAAACCACTTGCTGTTTTTTTAAACCTATCCAATCTCTTGGTTATGTTTCATCAGCTTCCCTTCAGGGTTGTTTTTTCTTGGCCTCTCCTCTCTCAAATCCTTAAGACTGCAAGATTCCTGGGATATTTCACTATACTGTTAATGCTGCACAGAGCTGAGGGAACTAAGGGACAAGTGTGTGTGTTTGTTTCTATATATGTTTTGAAAAGTTAGTGATGCTGTGATACTGCCACTCAAATATTGGTGATAGGTTTCTTGTGCTGGGCTGACCTTGGCTGGCCACCAGGTGCCTATCCAGCTGCTCTTTTGCTATCCCTCCTCAACAGATGGGTGAGAAAATAAGACAGGGTCACGATACAGACAGGGAGATCACTCACCGATTACTGTCACGGGCAAAACAGATTCAACCTGGGTGAAATGAATTTAATTTATTGCCAATTAGAGTAGAACAGTGAGAAAAACAGACAAAACTAAAACACTTTCCCCCATCCCTCCTTCTTGCTAGGTTCAATTTCACTCCCTCTCTCCTGACTCTTTCACTGGAGGAAGTAGGAAGGGAGGAATGGGGGATGGGGGTTGTGGTAAGTCCACAACGTTTCATCTCTGCTGCTCCTTTCTCTGCACTCTTCCCTTTCTCCATTGTGAGGTCTGTCCCATGATGTTCTTGAAGAGCTGCTCCAGCATGGGTGCCACGTGGGCAGCAGCTTCTGCCAGAGACCATGCTCCTGGCAAGGGCTCCTTTCTATGGACTGCAGCTTCCTTCAGGACCTGTGCACCTGGCTCCACTGTGGTCGTCCATGGGCTGCAGGGGGACAACCCACCCCCATTATTCTTCTCCTGAGGCTGCAGGAGAATCTCTGCTCCAGCATCTGGAGCACCTCTTCCCCCTCCTTCCTCCCTCACCTTGGTGTCTGCTGGGCTGGTTTTTGCACATTTTTCATACTCCCCTTTCTCACACAGCTGCCGCACCACTTGTTTCACTCTTTTAAAGTATGTTATCACTGAGGCCCCACCAGTGCTGCTGAGGGGCTCAGCTTTGGGCAGCAGCAGATCCCTTTTGGAGCCAGCCAGAGAAGTCTCTGGCCCACATGGGGGCAATTCCTGGTTTCTTCTCACAGCGACCATTCCTGCTGCCCTCCCTGCTACCAAAATCATGCAGCACAAATCAAATGCTTTTTTTTTTCAGACTTCAAAAGAGTATTTGGCTTGGAATGTGGTGGTGATCAAGGACACCTTTGAAAGTCTTAGAAACCTGATTTTTTTGTCATTGATATCAAAATACTGTGAGCTGACTCTTAAGAGAAATGTAGAAGGTTAAGAACAAAAGCCAATACAAGTGTCTTGTTTTCTTGTTAAACCAAGAAGGATTGTCCTCCTTAATAGGTAATTCACAGCCCTACCAGTTTCCTAAAGACCTGCTTGTACTAGATACTAGATACAGATAAAGCTGGAAGTTCATGAGTATGAAAAGCAAAGGAAACACAAGGGACAGGGAAGTGAGGGCTGAAATATCAGAAGAGCAAATTGGTAAAAGTGAGTGGAGGCATTTTGTGTATCTTTGACCTCACAAGAAGATCTGGGTGATCAGAGTAAATATGAGGCAGCAGTAATTTTCTGAAGTTTCTGAACTAGGAAGTTCATTTTAAACATTCTCTTGTTTGAATTTTAAAGCCAAACTTTTTTGTTTCCCAACTGCTGCAAACTTTTGTAATAGGCACCCTATTTTTAAGTGAAAATGTGAGAATGAAAAAAAATCTTGGCACCTTCAGGCTTTTAGTGGTGAGGCAAAAATTGCTTTTAGCAGAAAAAAGTGTTTGAACTAGGAGGAGATTTAACATCCAGAGGCTGGTGTTATAATAACCCACAAGTGTTGTGACACAATATCACATACCATCTAATGTCATCATCATCCTCTAACACGGACGGTCGTGGGCTCAACATTTGCCTCGGGGTAATAAACATGAATATCAAGGTCTGTGAAGCTACACTTGTGTGAAAACCATGTCGTTAGAGGTCGTCATTTAGAGAAGTGATGAATGGAATCACAATATTCTTTAAAAGTGTTCTTGAACAAAGCTTGAGGCATAGCATCTCCTATAATCAGTGCTTCCTAAAATGACACGCTTAATGAATAACTAAAAGAAAGCACTTGAAATAAAAGGCATTTTGCATCTTAGACTAGACTAACAGTTTTCTATTGCAATACCCTACCCTAAGCTTCTGGTCGGTGAGAATGAAGCACATTTTGATTCACATGTGGAAATAAAGCAGCTCAGCAGGGTGCAGCATGGAGGGCTGCTTCCTGTCCTGGCAAGGGCTATCTAAGAGGCAGCACCCTTCCTTGCTGTACTCCCATCCCTGTGTGTAGCTTTACACCTCTTCCCTTTCCTTTTCTCTGTTTACAGTGGGGCTGTAATTCATCCCGACTATTTCACGCCTCCTTTTCCTTCCTGAAAGGCGGCTGAGCATCTTCCAAGCTCTGGTAGGACCCTGTCTCTCCATCAAGCTGACACTCATACACAAATCCCTTGACAGGCCACTTTATACATACAAATGTCGGAAGAATTTGGAGAATTTGACCAGGAACAAATGTTTGGCTTGGTTGAAATTTTAGGCTAACTAAACCAAACCAAAAGCATTCGCACCTGTTTTCCTCTTGTTTTCTGAGGTGTGTTCCAGGCTGAGCTGTCAGTGTAAGACAAAGACCAATCAGTGAACATAACAGAGAGAGCAGTAGGAGTTAAACATAGCAGTAGGAATTATTATGGCCTTTTATATACTTATATATAAAAGAATAATTTAAAAGAAGAATATTTTCAGATAAAAAAGAAGACCCAGCAGGTAAAAATTCTGTTTTGAACAGAGGTGTTTTGAAGATCTGGAAAGCGCTTTGTGTATTGGGGTGCCCATGAGAATCTGGAGGGAAAGTCAGCTAGGGAATGGTGACTCCAAGTGTACCCATCATTTTGGGGCTACACATGGTTACTGTGTTGTTCCTTCTACATCCTGCGTCACTAAAACCTCACAGTGGGAGCCACTAATTGATTGATATATATTTTTGTAAACACAAAGCAAGTGAAATAAATAAAATTCTCAGCTAGTGTGAATTAGCTTAGCTTGAATGGTTTTAGCAATTAGGCAAAACTGAAGCAGGAGATCAGGGAATCTGCCCCAATATACAAAATATTAAATAGTATTAATTTATTAATAAATTACTAAATATTAAATATATGTGCCGGTATGTTTGTAGCTGTGTGTGTTCACATCCATAAAACCATAATACAATAGTAGCATTCTGTTTCAATAATTTTTAAATTCAACCTAAAAATGGGTAAAGTTGATGATATTTTGAGGATATCAAGTTTTATTTAAAAAAAACCAGAAGGAGCAATTCTTGCAGGGTTTGAAGCTCTGTCTCAGTAATATTGTGCCCTATTTATGGCAAGTAGTCTATGTGGCAACTCTTCAGAGCAGAACTGGAGCAGGTCTCAGGTTGGGTGACATTGACATGGTTCTCTGACAAGATGAGCCACTCAAAAGTCGTGTCATTAAAAAGAATGTGCCATTTTCTGACACAGCTGAATACAGGACTTTGCCTACCAAAAACCAGAAAAAAAGGACTCTACCTAGAACTTTTCTCATTTCTCTCAGAACCCCTGTAAAAGCCCCAGTGATTCCTCCCTGCTACCGAATAATTTTTGGCTTTTAAAACCTTACTTTTGCCTTTAGTTTCTGATGATTAACTCTCCCTGTAAACTGCTTTGTAATACTCTGCATGGAGGACAGTATATAAAAATAAATTGCATTGAGTTTGGTCCAAACCTCATTTGACTCAAAATTACACTGAGGTTTTAGGCTGCCTTTTTTTTTCACCTCCACATTTCTAAGTCTGACTGGCAAGCCATATCATTTCTATTTGCTATCATAAAGGCTAAATAAAAGGGCAAACAACTCAATGCTTTTTCAATAAAATTCATGTTGTTATTTCAAAATGTAGTTCTCCTTTGTCAGTCCCCACCCCCATATACTCATTCACACAAAACACCACTTGGGTTGCTCATGTCTTTGCGTATTACAGTCTGCAGAAATTATGGAATAAGGTTCTACCTCTTTTGGTAAACCTGATGGCTGAAGAGAGAGCGAGTCTGTTGGAAAATTAGCCTTTATTTACAACACTGACAACAGTGAAAAGATGCAGCTTCATGCCATTGTGCTGTGGTTATTACCTTCCTAGCAGCAAATCTCAGGACACCCAATTAAAGTTAACTTGCAGTTTGCAACAAGCAGCCTGTAAAGTTCGCTGGAAAGGAGGTGCCATATTGTCATTCAAAGTGCTTTATACTAAACAGTGCAAGACAGCAACAAAACATCTAATTATCTGATTACACTGCAAGAATAGTTTCTTACATGCACTGAATTTTGCATACCATCAATGAATACAGACTGTGTGCGTCAGTGACTCACATAAACACAACAAAAAAAGGAAAATAAGATAGAACGATATGTCTCTGCTACTACTGTTCCTAAACCGCAGAGACAGTTTTGCTAGTACTTGAAATTAACAGTGGGGATTTCGGGGACATCCAGCTCAGGAACAGAAGTTTGTTCCGTTCTGGTTTTGGCCCTGCACAGTGTGCATGCTGGCCAGAGACTGGACAGTCTGGGTGGCCACCATGAGAGCAAGGGTGGTGCTCCATGGAGTCAAAAGATTTTTCTAAGAGAGGGTGGAGTAAAAAAATGCACCCTTAGGTTTATTATTTCACATTTGCCTGGCCCTGCCACTGTACAAAGAGCCCTTTGGAGAGTGGTTGGGGCTAATAAAAATGTTCCTGTGGTGTAAAGGAGGATGGGGATTAGCAGCTACTTCATGGAGAAGTGCTTGTGCACTTGCTCTTACCCCGTAAAGATCCTAGAAAAACCATCCAGGAACTCTGGTGGAAACTCAGACACTGACAGTTAGAGAAAATGAATAAATTTCAGTTTTATGCACAGGTTTACCCCACAGCTGCTCATTTCTCTGAGCAATTCAACAGGTGACAAAAGCAGAAGAGCATCAGCAAGGATGCTGCACTGTTGCCCTTAAGCTTTTCTGCGGGTTAGTCCCACCATGGCTGGGCTGCCAGCTGATTGCACAGAGAATATATCTGGTACTGCATGAGCAAAACTAAATGTGGGTAATGCACTCTCACTTCTTTTACTACAGTTTGGGGCAAGACAGAGGGGAGAAAAGGGGGGTTTTTTTATATCTTATGACAATAACAAATTCAGTGGAGGCAGTTTTTTACCATGCCACTACTTCACTATCTTCGTATCAGCCATAACATAGTCCAGATTCTCACAGTTCCAACTCTTTACACCATTAAACACAAGTCATGGCCTCAAGAGACCCCCTTTTCCAGAAGGGAGAAGCAATTTAGCCTCCATAACATATCAGTCTCCAGCTTGTCCTGAAAAGGCTGTCAATTGTGCTGAATTATGTATAAAATCAATGAGAGGTGCTGTCTGCCAAAGATGGGTTGACATTAGCAATTTTATTTTCACTGAGGGGGGTCACAAGTCCCAAATCTTCAAGATCACAGAACAAGTGCTCATTCCATCCCTACTTCTCTGGTTCTAAAATTATACCCATTTTGACTCTTTTTATAGTTTAGAAAAGGTCACAATAAGATGATGCTGCTATGAAACACCTCTTCAGTTGTCTGCAGTGGGCAAATTTATATAGTGTTGTTGATGGGGTGCTATTATAATCTGCCCTTTTTACCCTGATTTCATTATAATCTTTATCAAGTGGATGTTCACAAACATATTCTTTTTGTTGGGGATCCCACACAGTGTTATATTCAATTAACAAAAATGTACACCTAAGACCCACTAAGGATTTTCAAGTAGTGGAGAAAATCTCCCCCGCAATAAGACCCACAAACATGCAGAAGTACAACATATTCATGCGAGCTGAAAGGACAAATAACCTTGTGATGATCTTCACAGAAGCCTGATATGTTATTTGAGACTGAATACAAAACCTGTCTTTGTAAAATCACCACCACTGTGCAGGTGGTCCACACACCTACAATAAATACTTATACAGAATCTAGCTCATGACCCAGCCCTTTCCTTTATGTTTTTGCTACTGTACGTATGAGTGCAGCAGTGTTAAAATCTAATTTCACGGCATCATCTTTTCTGTCTCCTCTAGAATGGCAGCTGATCTGATATTCCTGTGGGAGCTACTAAAATTCTGGGTGTCTAGTGGTCTTTGAGACCATCAGCCAACAAAATTGCATCAAAATTCCCTTCCAAATACTCAGTTCTGAAATACATTTCTGTAAAAGCTCATTTAAACAGGGTCACCTGTCATCACAACATGGTCCAGAGTTCAGCAAACATAGCGCCTTGGTGAATACAGTGAGTTGTTAAAAAATACGAAGTCATTAAAGGGCATTTTTCAAAAGGAAGTCAACTGACAATTGATAACAACTTGGAATTGTTATGCCAGTCTCTATTTTCTGAAAAAAAATGTATTCATGCATATATTACTGGTGATTCAAGGTTGTTTAGCTTCAAATGCTACCATATATGGCTGCAGGAATAATAAAGATGTAAATGTTTCCCTGAGCTTAATGCCTGGGGGGCAGCCCCAGTGGGAGCATCTCGGTTGACTCAGGGGCTTTGGGTCTGACCCCCCTTTGGAAGGGCTGTGTTCTGCCACTCAGTTATGTTCTGCAATGCTCTGTTCCAGTATATATGTTGACACCACTGAATTTCAAAGGGGAAACATTTTTCATGAGAACTTGACCTGATGGACTGCTTTTCAGCAGAAAAGGATTGCTTTCCAGCCTCTGAAGGACAAGCCTGAAGGCTAGTGCTCAAAATGTTTCCTTGTGGTCATCAACCCATGTGAAAACCTTGTTGCCATTTCAGCCTTGCCTTCAAAGAGCTGAGGGCTGAGCAGGAATGTCCAGAAAACAATTTATTTTCTGAATAAATGCAGAGGATTTGAGAACTGTTTCCTTCACAATAAAATCTAGGTCTTTTCAAGAGATTTTCATGGAAAAACTCATTAGTTTCAAAATAACGGCATTCACTCAGCATAGAAAACACCAAGGCATAGTTCCTGAGCATGGGCTGGGGCTTTCTTACATCCCAAACAGTAGTTCAGGTGTTAAAGTCTTTTCTTAGGTATAGCAAGCATTTAATTAGTCATACCAAGAAGGAACAACAGGAAACACCAAAGTAACTAACTCTAAGTTAGACCTTGGATTTAGACATTCTGCAGTCAGATTATTTGGTCTCTACTCAGTGTGAATTCTTGCCACACAAAAAAATGGGAAGATCAAAAAACTTGGCAATAGCCTGGAATTCTTTGTTATGAAACATGACAGCAGAGCAGGTCTTTGAAGCTGCCTCTCCCATTCCACAAGGAGTTTTTAGGGGTTGGGTTGACTATTTTTGGTCATTTTTCTTGTTTGCTTTCATTTTGCCCAAATGAGGAAAAATCAGTTCTCAGAAAGATAGGGCTCTGAATATTGCTTCCTGACTAGGTCAGGCTAAAAGATACATTTTTGTTTATTTCTTAGTTTATCTTGAAATAACCTTGCTGAGCAAACTGCTCTTTGTTAACTTCAAGTCAAAACATACCAGTAATGATTCCACATTTTTAGTGTAATTCCCTCTAATCATCCTAGGACACTGCTTGTTTTTATAACTGCTTCACACAATGCCACCAGTAATGAATGTTCTAGAATTGGAACATAATTTTGATTATCTGGCCATTACTTTTGATTCATGGCGCACAGAGACAGCTGGCTTTTTATAAGCTCACTCTGCAGCACTGCAGATAACAAATGTAATGTAATAATCAAACTTCTGTAATTTGGAGCCCAGAATGGGTGGGCCCGTGGATCTGTGTGTCTGTATATACCCATACCATATCAAAACATTTTATCTTCAGAAGCAGAAGTATAAAAGTAATTTGCACAATGCTACTATTCATTATTCATACCCAGAGCAAAATATGTTCCTTTCAGAATCAGTATTTAGGCTCTTTGGGAGGGAGTGAACCACCTGAAGGTGGTTTCATGAAATTACATAATTGTGTACCACCATGAGGTTTACAAACGCATTAGTGCTTTAAAAACATTTTTAAAAGTGCCTCTCAAAATGATTATATTTTAAGATATAGTAATAAATAAAAATCCACTGTGAACAACAAAAAATCTAACTTTTTTCCTGTGTGCAACACAGGAAAATAGGAAGTCTATGAGAATGTTCTCCATTAGGAGGAAAAAACCAGCAAATTCAAAGAAGAGGTTCATCACTTAGTTTCGTTACAAGAATATTGATCAGATACCTGAAAACAGCAGCAAAAGAGATGGTTACAAAAACTAAAAATGGTGAAGTGGAAACAGAAACAAAAGTGGAAACATTATCTCAGCCTTGCCAAGAGAACTAAGAAAGCAGAATTTGCTTATGCAAAGCAAAAAGGTTTAAAAACTATATATTAGATGGGAAATGCAGCAAGAACAAGAGTAATTCATAAACCAGAGTGCATTCTCTTTGTTAATGTGCGACAAATAGTGCCAGGTATTTTCTGAAACATAGGCTTTTACAAGATGGGAGAAGAAGAAGAATAAAGATGGAAGCAAACAGAAAATAATGGCCATCTGGTTGAGGCAGTAAACAATTGCAAAGGTGGCAAGGCATGCAGGAGATGAGATGTGTGGGTGCACTCGAGGAGTCCTACTTGGGCAGCTTTTGTGTGCTCAGAGAGGCAAGAGATCTGCAACTACACTTGAATCTTCTGAGGCGACAGCTACACACACACAAATGCATTCTCTGCAGCCAGAGCTACAGGAGAGCAGCTCAGAGAGCACGTCCACCACCTCACCCTGACTGATCTTTCCAAAAAGCTCTCTGGGTGGGGTTTCAATGTCACGTTGTCACCACAGGATATGTCCCTCTGTGACAGAAAAGCCAAGAGAGCACATAAATGTGAAATCTGATTAAAAGTACCTACTGTATCACTGGCAATTGCTGCATTTTTAGATGTCCTAGAAACCCGCAGAGGTTTTGGGGTAAATACCGTTCAGGACACTGAACTTTGAAAAGGAAGACAAGCTATTGCTATGTGGAGAATACGTCCTCCAGCCTGCAACAAAACAACCAAACCAAAATAAGACCTAAGATCTTGATTCTCTGAGGCTGTAAATCAGAGATTACATAAAGCCTGGTGTGAGATTTGGCACTGTTCAACTACCTAGGTAAACTGAGGAGGAAAACTGGGGAAGCTCAGTGCTGGAATGTAGCCCAGCAGGACAGGCAGCAGCACTGACACCAGTAACTCCAGAGAAGGGGCATCTACAAGCTCTCTGTTACACCCCAAAAAAGCTGTTTGGCCAGTACAGAGCAGCAGGTTGGCTGGAGAGTGTCTTGCATTGATTGATCACATTTGTCCCTAACAAATGGGATGCTCCTTCCCTACCTGTGTGATGGAAGGCACCTTGGGTCCCTGTGGGGAACACTTAGCCTTTTTTCTTCAGCCGTTCTTCCCCACTTCTATTTCCCAGCTTGGCTTTGTTGCTTAAGGGAAAGATTTTCATTATTCCTGTGACATATATTAAGTAAAGGGAAATTATCCTATGCTTTAAAGAAATTCCTAGGAAAGATCCTTGTCTAGAGAAAGACTAAACATTAAGAGTTTATTTAAGCAAATGTAAAAGAACAAAAATAAGGACACCATACAAATCCAGATCAGCCCTGGCTGAAAACTGTGTATAAAATATCCATGGTGGATTAGGTATTTAACCATTCGAGTGACTTTTCTGATTATTTGAATAATAAATATTGACTGAGGTAAAAGCAGGAACTTTGCTTTCACATTCCTGAACCAGAAAGGTAAATCTGCCAAAATCATGCTACTACTGCTAGCAGGAAGGTTCCTCAGGAAGGAGGGAGTAGTCGTGTAAAGGAATTGGCAGTGGCTTACACGAGACAGCAACGGAAAGGTTTGAGAGACCTTTTTGTGGATTCTGTGTCCCACCACCTGTCAGAAGAGATTTTCCCTTGGGTGTTAAGGTGAATGGGACCATGGCAGAATAAATGTAAATGTTCCTGGGTAAGGTCCATCTGGTCCAAAAAAGTACTGCATACCAAGAAAGAGAACTCCCAAGCAGCAGCTTTCATGTGGCTTTTAGCCACTTTGCTACTTTGGCACCAGAAGAACCACTTGGGAGTTCAACTACCTGGAGAGAGCATGGTGAGTACATTTTAGATTGTTATGGGATGAGCATTAGCATATATTCATCAACATTTGGCAATCCCAGAGAACACGCAGTAAGGTAGACCCATCCACACATAAGGCCTTTGGTATCCATTTCAGATACTTACTCCCTGAAACCACCCTTCCCCACCTTCATTAGGCCTGAAGTTGAGAAGGATATAGGCTATGGAAGACTATCATTGAAAGAAAATACAAATTGCAGAAAGGCTGAAATGTCAAAGTTGCTAAAGCCTCATTTCTTGCCAGTAACTTCCCTTGGATCCAGTGTCTACAGAGAAAATACATGCTGCTGTCAAATGCCATTTAACAAATTAGGCTGCCAAAATTTCCGATTTTCAAAAATATTGTAGGGCCCAAAGTTCAGCCATTTCCCTCTCAGTGCAGCCCTCTGATAGGGCTTGAAGCAGGTATCATGGGTACAAAAACTGGTTGCACATCTCTAGAATAAGAATGAACCTGAAATTTGATGAAAGATGATCAGACATCTTTTTTCTTCTTCTATAAGCACCTGACATGCATAAAAATGATTTGCCTTTTGTTCTGTTCAGAAGACCTAATGCTGATCTATCACTAGGTTTGAGAGCTGTTGCTACAATTTCAAAGGAGCTGTAGAGCTGGAAGTTCGTCTGATCAAGATAAAGCTCCTACTGCTGTGCAGAACAGCCAAGTGCTTATAAAAGATGACCTCTGCCCACTTTCAACAAAAAAATGTGCTACAGCCCAAACTGGAAATCTTTCACAGATCTCTCCCCTAGTGTCTCTTTTAACATTCAGTTTAAATGAATAATGGTCATTTTGCATTTCCAGTTTGTTGGTCCCAAGTAACAATAACAGATTATGCTTAAAATACATTTTTGTGTTAATTTTTTTGTGCTAAAAGTGATCTTTTGCTTATTGAACATGCATTTACAGTTTAAATCCTGCCCTTTATGAACGTTTTCTTTAACTATGCATGGTCAGATTTCATTTTCATGTCCTGATTTACATCCCTTTTTCCTTACACTACAAATTGAATTTGGAAATAGCTTAAAGGTGCTTGTTGGTAACTTTGACACATTACTCAAAAATCAAGGCTTTATTACAGCATTAAGTTATAGTTGCAAATGCATGACATTAATGATACCCAGCTGTGCAAAAGTTGAAATAGTATACGCCAACCTGAGAGGATTGCTACCTTTTATCAGGAACAAGAGGAAGGAAGGAGGTATGCCCATGAAAAGCCCAGTGGAGATACCCCCCCATGTAGCAGTTAACCCTCCCCAACTCAGAGTTCGGGACTTACCTCCCGAAGTCACAGTCAAATTACGTAAATTATGGTGTGAGTGCTGAGGAAGCACTGAAGTGGCACCAATGAAGAGCTTTACCCCCAGATTAACTCGCTGCCCGTGCAGCTGCACCAGCACAGAAGGCAGCTATGCCAGGCCCACAGTCTGGTTCCCCTCCCCGACCGACAGCAGAACTGTGGGGCTTCTGCCGAGTTTGAGCTTCACACTGTTCACAATTAGGTCCTTAAAGTCTGTAAATGCAGGCACTAAACACGAGCAGATTGCTGCAAGAGAACAAAGACAGAACTGCTGTACCTACTACCCTTGCTTTGTTTGCAAGTAAATCATGGTACCAGGTCAGAAATATGTCTAGTAATGACAAATCACCTAATGGGGCTTTTTGATAGAGCTCCATGACCGTAAACACCTCTCTGAAGGACATGATTTGATGTGCACTCAGGTTAGCAGCGGCTTGTCTTCACTTCAGCACAAGAAAGTCCAGGCGGCAGATGACTGCCACAATCTGCAATTTGTTTGATTTATGCAACCTGCAGCATAATCACACACTCATTAAACTGTCAGTCTAGAAACGAGCCAAAAATGATGCAAGTTCTTATTTAGATAATGCACATTACACCAAAGAGCTAGCCATCAGTGGGGCACTGAAAACTGTGAATTTCCAGAAATCCCAGCACAGATCACTTTGCTTTTACCTGGGTACTTGCCTTCCAAATTTGTGCTGGGCTTTCCTCTACATGCAGCTTGTTTTCAGTCCAGCAGTGTGAAATGCCAAAGAAGCACACACAACTTCTCACAGAACTCGAACACATTTTATGTACTTTTTATTTACTGTAGTCACGGCTGCTCAGGTAGAAGAAAAAAATGCCAAACCAAGCACCAGATCCAAAATTAGCATTTTATTCAGAACGTTGGGGTCAGAGGTGTATCATTCATATTCTGGTACACAATACAGAGGCAAAGCTGTTCTCAGAAGTCTCTCCAGTTTGAAAGCTCCTTTCCCTCCTCCCCTCCCCACCCCCAAAACATACTGTATATTTTCTCGTGCCACCAGTATCAGGCCAACTCGCCCCCT